>RDEW01000008.1:1295599-1344049 GCA_011109175.1 Dicyema japonicum
TTTTCGAGAGACTAGGTCATACCTTTTCAATTCCCAAAATGACCTGATTTCACTATATCCCCAATGGTGTTCTCAGACATCTTCTTTCACCCTATTTTAATCTCTATCTCACGCAATTCCAAGATCAAACACCATTTCAACAATAGCCCTAATATATGCCTTAACAACGAACTTCTTCCAGTGGTTAAATATCCTAAAATCCCCGGAGTCATATTTGACATGTTACTATACTTTAACAAAAACGTTGAACAACTTTGCAAAAATGCAAAGCCAAATATCCTCCAGTAGTAGCTAATCAATAGTAGGCCAACTTATGGAGTCTCTAACGCTCTTGTACAAGCAGTTCTTCATACATATCACTCTCCTCCTACAAAAGCTGGCATAATGTCCAAAGTTCAGCATTTAGAGCTGTAACGAGGTGTTGAAATCATCTCAGTTGGGACATACATTAGGAGTCGAAAATCCTGCCTCTGTTTGACCACCTTGAAAAGAGAAGCTCACAATATCACAGACAATCGCTTGACCCAAACTACCCAACCTTCTCATTAATTAAATCCACTAACAGCAGACTCATAATTCTCTGATCTACAAAAAGAACGTCAAGGAAAATCTCTACTCCGGAAGATCAAATTTGACAAAGTATGCATGGTTTTGTGTCCACACAACATAACAAATCCTTGTAGATAACAGATACTGAGCTTATTTACAGGCAAACCCATTTTCTAAAAAAGAGTATTATCAACAATTATAAGAAATAATCAATCGAGGGTTATACTGTAGCCCCTGACTGTGGCTATATTCCCTCAGGATGGCGAAGCGAGATTTGGTCAAATAACCAGCAACACTCACGGAGATCACTTGTTCGTTTTGAAATACGATTCACTAGACGACCCAAGAATTTCAGCATCGAAAGGGCAAGGGAACCAGAGAATCAATACAGAAACTAAATAATTGGATATTCCCACTTTTTGGGGCATCAAATGAATCGATGTTTTCCTTATATTTTGATGTTGAGGTTTTTTGTGCGGTAATTAGAAGATTTCTTTTCTATTGAGAACTATTCTGAATAAGAGGTCCCAATTTATTCCCATATATTTATAATCAGTGACTGGTTTTCTGTACCAACCATCTATTACACCATTAATTAGATTATCATCATTGAATGAGTATTTTGTTGAAAATTCATTGCTTTTCTTGAAAGTTGAAATATAAATCCCCGCCCGTCATTGCCAACAAAGGAATCAAAAGATGCAACTAGGAATTTTTGTGGTGAATTTATATTTAACCCAATTTTTACTAGTTTTATCCGTCGCCACAAGGTCTCTCAGTCTGTCGTTTATTCTGAGTGTTCCACATGGGTGGTAATTAGCTTCCAAGTTGGCTCATGCCATTGTACAGATGTAGTCAAACGAAAGGAGGTCTAAATATGAGTGTTCCAATCATAGGCACAAATAGGACGTGACATTAGCTTACTAGATAATATTATTATTAACTCCAGAATCACTGAGTCATAGAGAAAGAAAAGGTTCTCAACTAACTAAGTGATCCCAGACCGACAAGGGAGAGGACGAGTCCGATGGGGTCGAGAATCCTGAACAAAACAGCTTATTAAATATGACACGTGTGAATCCAAACAATAAGTAGTCGTATTCATTATATTCAAATTATTTTGACTATTTGAGCTATCAAAATCTTAACTATTCGTCATTTTCTTTTCCAACCACTAGAGAATTTATCTATGCTGGTGAACTAATTTAAATTGAATTGATTTAAAAAAAAATATAATTTTAAATTAATTACTATCATTTGCATATAATCACGATTTTTATATACAACTAATTTTAAAACTGAAAATCTTGGGGATCACCTACCACAACACATGTCCTTTTCATCTCATGTCGATGGCATCTCCGGAAGCTGCTCAAGGAAGCTAGAGATAATCAAATTTATTTTTGATGGCATTAAAACCCCTTCCAGCATTGAGATTATCTGTCAGCTATGCCTGTGGGTCATAGGGAATCAATATGTCCTGGACGAACAAACAAAAAATCAGCGGCATTCAGTCCTTGATATCCACTACTATTAGTAATCTCGGGAAACTAGAAAATTTAATCCCCTCTTTATTTGAAGACGTAATCCGACAAAATGGAAAGGGATTTGTTTTCCTGTGCAACTCCTAACAGTACAGAACCAGGACATGTCTTATGAGAGAAAATACATTACCCTCTCTAATTTCTATTCCTCAGATCATCCCACCCACAGATAAGTTGGGTTGGATCCCAGAAGGCGCACAAAGAGAGGATGAGAAATCTGATTGTGGCCTTCGAGATCACATAACTAATTTAGTGATTAAATTAACTATTGATGTTCTTGGGTTAATAATGATAAGATCCTCAAAGATAAATTCTTCTCAAATCTGAATCTGTCTAACTCCCAGCGCGACTTCTATGCCAAGCATTCTACCTCAACCCATCTAACAGAGTTAACTGACTTTATTGCTAATGAATTTAACAACCATGAACCACCACTAGCCTTTATTTGCATTTTTAAGGTCATGACAAGACACCAGGCACATTGTCTGCGACAAATTAACCTCATCGGGTATTCCTCCATTCATAGAGATTACTAATCATTTCTCTCTGACGGACAGGACCTACTTTGATTATGTCGAAGAAATCTAGTCCTGTTACCTCCCAAACGGATTACCGCAAGGCTCTGCCCTCTCCCGGCTTTATTCAACATCCATCTGAGTAGCATACCCAAGCAGAAGATACGTTAGTCATGTCCTATGCGGAATACATAAGTCAGAAATATCCTTAGGACTCGGGATTGAGGCATCACCTCCGCCTCACTCCTCCAAACAAACTTAGATTTCCTAGAGTCTTGGTTATTAAGCAACCACCCCTCCTCTTCCAAGTCCAGCGTCACGGTATTCACTTTCGACCGATGTCAGCTAAACATAGCACCTTCGCTGAAAATCTTCGAAAAAGTCTTCACTGTCTCAAAAACACAGAATCGTGTGAGTAATCTACAACCAATGTCTTACGTCCTCCACCCAATAGACCATGTTTTTGTAAAAGCAAACAAGAAAACGATCGTTCAAAGACTGGTATAAAAAGATCTGCTAGATGTCCCACCATTGGTAGAGACAAGATCGTCCTCTTGTGGACGAGGATTCATGACTTCTGGCCGGGACCTCACGTCTCAACAGCAAATGGGACAAACTAGTGATTTCTCCTTAGGTACTTCTTCTCTTCTTATCCTCTGCTTGTCTAGAAGCATGACCAGGATCCAAGACTGAAACGGCCAAATTGTTCGGAGAGTATGTATCAACACATGTAGCGTCCTAAACCAGGTTCGACCATTGGCAAAAGGAATCCTCTCAGATGAGACCATTCGGCTTCAAAATGCAGTGGTGACCAGCAGATTTTATAAATTACAAAAGAATTCGAATTCGAGTACCTTGCAATACTGTTTATGTAATTAAGGAATACTAAGCTGAGATTGTCAGACAGCTTCAATAAAAATGCTGGGAATGAGGCTGAGTCTTATGGAGATATCAATGATAACTCAATGTGCGTTGGAATATGGATCCACAACGAGGACTGAACTTTGGAGCATTTGTGGCACGAATAGCAGCGAAAAGGTTTGTCCAGATGCTCGTGGATTCTAAATCATTTACAAAGCCCAAACAGGCTGATGGAGAAAATTATTAATGATTAAAATAGATACTAATTAACCTCAATCTCGCTACCTTTTTGGAGGCCAGCCGTCCTCTCTACGGGTCTTCGATGTTCGCCGGAGGTCCCGTCCAAGAGAAAAGTTCTTGAGAATCTATATTAGTTGGTCCGATGATAGGAACCAGGATCCAAACTCAGCTCTAAGGAAGAATTGCCCAGAATGTAGTCGATTAAATAAATTTAAAATTATTATTTAAAATTTATTTATATAAAAAAACATTTATTTATAAATGGCAAACCGTAAATAGAATAAACATCAGTGATACACGCTCTTCTGTTGGTTCGTTGTTGTGGATTCTTAAGTTTTTTATTTAATTTTTTAGTCTATATTACTATATTCGATATATTTTACTATTTTAAATGAAGATAAATATTATTGAGTTCTCCTAATAGTGTGTAAATGTTTTATCAAGATGTTCTACAGATATTTTGATAATTCTAAAAAATATGAGTTATTTTAACACTATTATGAGTAATTTACTCAATTTTTATATATATTATTGTTATTATGGATTATTTTTCTGTTCCGTTTATTATTGAAATATATTTTATTAATTCACGAAATACACATTGCTCATAATATATCAGAAAACGTGATATGATGGTTGCAGTCTCAGGTGATCACCTATATTATTCACCGAGCCAAATAACGCAAAATAGTCCCCGTTTTTAATGTATAATGGAAATCCGCTAAACGTCTGTCAATTGTGAAAACAACCTGTTGTTTATATCAGCTATCATCAACCTGTATTTGGTCGAATATCTGTATTTTGACTCAATTGTTTTCAGAAACTTTTTGACGTAAGAATCATAAACCGATTTACTCTCAATTCACCCAAGTAAAGATAGTGATATCACTGATATCTGGAACCCAATTGATGTCGCTTTATTATGTCCTTGCTTGGCAGTCAAGTTGACTGAATTTTCATCATACTTCGTAGACCCTCCTGGCAATTAAAATAGCTGGAGAAACTATACCAGGGAATAAACCAAGCTTATACTCGTTTTAAGATAAATATTGCTTCGTGTATTTTTTCTCCTTCCAAAGATTTCCACTTGTTGAAAAAGCTCTCAAAATTAGAACTGGAAATAACAGAATGCGGAATATGCTCCGTAATATAATTTAAAGGGAATTTTACGATTAGACAGATCTTCTGCCAATTTTTGCAGGATCGGTAACAGAGTGACATGAATATTGGGGTTGATTCTAATTGCTGCAACTATGTCTAACAACTCATATGCGTCTTTTTTCCTATTAATCAATTCGAAATACCTTCCGTCATACTCTTCTCTTGCAATCTTCAAGGACATTTGCATCAGTTCTTGTCACTATGGTAATGATTTTTTGAATTTCCTTTAGGCATGCTATTTTGTTCCAGATGATTCTTGATTGTTTTCATTGTGTTATTTTCGTCCAATATTGCAATTCATTTATGATACGACAAACGAGCGTCATTCTGGAGCCCACTTGTCTTCGTACAACCCGTAAAGAAATGTGTACATCGGATAACAGACCTCACTGACACAGGGTTAAATAGTATTGATATATGGTCTTTGACCCATTTGAGTGGACGTCTTTGTCTCAAAGTTGGACATGAGAGGCCACCAAGTATCATTGGCTGCAATAACTAATCGACTTGGAAATATCGCTTGTAGTTGTTGAAGTTTATTTTAAAAATTATAGCAATTGAAAAAAACAAGTAATATGAAAAATTATGTTATTTTCATTTTAAATATCTCTCTAATTGTTTGAATTATAGCATTCAATTGGAATGTACTGAATTTACAGATTGTACAATATATAAAGTCTCTGGAATCAAATTGTCTCGTCAATTACATTTAATATTATTTTCCTGTTGATGTTACTTTCTTAATTAAGTAAATAGAATTGTTTATTTATTTTTTTCTGTAGATCAATAATATGATGATCATAAGGTTTATGTATAATTAAAAAGTAACAGTTAACATAATTGAGAACTCACTCTCACGATTTTATATAACTATTCCCTAATTTGTTAAGTGGAATATTAGCATTTAAAAATGGTTAACCAAATAGATATTCAATTTTTTTGTTATCTTCAGTATGAAAAAGTTGAGTGGTCTCTACTTTTTGGCATTTAGTCTCATGTATTTTTCTATTAAGATGTTGATCTGTGTAGTATTGTTTAGATTATTTTACTATCTTAGAGCACTTTTTGTCAAAATAAATCTCCTTTAGGTGTTTTTGTAAATATGTATGAGTTTTTGGGAATTGCTTTTGAAATTATTTTCTTATTTTTGCCTGTGAGTTCTAATAGTTTTAATAATTGACAAATTACAAACTTGTCATAATAATAACACCAGAGAACACGGTAACACAAACTAACTAATCAGGTGATCCAAGCACTCTCTAGCAGGAATGAAGACTGCTAATATACAACAAAAAACAATTTACAACGCGTAATTTAAAAAATCAAAAAATAATTAAAATAATATTTATTTTAGAATTTACAAGCAATACATAGAACCATGCTTCTCGTACGCGTGTGCTTCATGGGGACTTTCATTATCATGGACAAACACTAAGAAAATTGAGGACGTACAAAAGAAGGCTTTCAGAATGACGGAGTGGTGGTCTTGTGGGAGACACAGAACCGGACCGACTACTCTGGAGGCCCCCATTAAACAAAACTCCGGCATGCGGGTAGGCGGCCCTGCAAATACAGTCAGCCGCCCTGTACGAGCTTGTGGGTACGAGGGAGGAACACCGGGAAAGAATGAGGATTTTGGCGGAGCGCATCGGGATCACGTGATAGTTAGTTTTGGTTTTACCGTGGTCTTGGGTGTTAAATAAATAGGACAAATAGGTTAATATCCACCCGACTGATCACATTGAATCTCTTCTTATGAGTGACGACGAACGCATAACTCATTTTTTCGGGCATTTCATATCTTCGACTACGCCAATTACGGTGGCGGAGATACAAACGTCTCTGCAAAAGCTGAACAACTACCTGAGTTCGGGCACTGACAATATCAATGGGGAACTTCTGAAACATTCGCCACCCTAACTGGCCTATCAAATATGCAGCATGCTAACGACATTTTATGAGACACATGCCTGTCCCACTAAGACAGGGAATTCTGATACCTATTTGGAAACTCGGAAAGCCGGTCGGACCGGTAGAAAATGTCAGGCATATAATCCTTCCAACAATTCTATGGAACTATTATCTCTGATTGTTCTGGATAGGATTTCTTCTACTGTTGATGAATATCTGTCTCTGGGCCAAAATAAATTCAGAAGAGAAAGGTTCACGGATTATATCGTATGGACACATAGATGGATATGCTCCATGACGCAAAAATTTCAGTAGACTGTTCACATACAGATCTTTCCCTACCGTTCGATACTGTATGCAGAGGGAAACTAATGTTGTTACTTGGAACGTTGTTGGACGAAGACAGTGAAAGAATGATCCTCGTACTACTTGCGAACACTGAAATACAAGTCTGGGTCGGTTCAGAACTAATTTACGCAGATGACGTTGAATTGTTTCAGAGAACATAAAAGAGATTAGGACTGTTCTAAATCATGCTCCTGGAGCATTCGTGGAATGGTGTTTGAAAATGAACGAAAGAGAACGGAGTCACAACTGAACAAAAAAAGTCGGCTCAACGAAGGAAATGTTATCGATTCTTCACTTAAAAGACAGAGTCTACGTAACTAAAATATTCACACGTTTCAAAACCCATAAAGGTGCATTTATAAAATGCATTTATTCTGCCTATTTTGCTATACAACTCATGAACGTGGGATTTGAATAAACTTGTACTGAAAGAGTGAATGCTTTTCACAGAAAACAACTGAAATCCCTATTGGACATGCGTTATCCGAAGGTGATAATCAACATATACACTATCTGTAAATCTGAAAGCTTGGGGACCACTATAAAGAGGGCTATTTTTACATATCTTGAGAATGGATCCAGTTGCTCCAGCAAATGACATCATGGAATCCTACATCCTCTCCATTACCAATCTCGATTGTCTTTTTTAATAATTTTTTTATTTGACAAAATTTTATTTATTTATATCAAAATGGATCTCGTCTATGTGTGTTGCCTCTCACGATTGCAACGAAGATAAACTGGAGAAGCCACGTGCGCCGTGGAGTTGAGTGCAGCAGTTTCTTGAGTAAACGAAGCGATTTCTCGCTTATTCCTCCACTTATCTCAACTACAATGAACCGGAACGTGAACCGGTCTTGGGTTTCCCACAACTGGAAGGACTGAACGTTTTTTTCCTTTTTTGGTTCTGGATTAACTTTTTGTAAAATTGGAAAGTTTTTCTGCTGATGTAATCGTGGGAACTGAATACAGTCCATTATTGATCTTCGATACTAGTCGCTCTCACTCTCTCCTGTTCGAAGCCAGTCTCCGCAGACTACTGAGGTCTTCAATTTTCCTTAGTGTTATGTTCACTGTCATTGTACGCAGACGACCGCGGAACTTTTCCCCATATGTTTCAAAGAATTCTTCCATAGCCAAAGTGGTTTCAGAACTGGGAGATTAACAGCTGATGTAGTATGGTGCCATAGATTGCATTGCGCTATTTAGCAAAAATTCCGAGTATACCTGAAAATGACTGGGGGAGACTACATCGAAGGTGTTGTATCTCCCAACTCACTGCTGCGTATTTCGTCCAAATAAAACTCAATGAAACGGTTTCTTAAGGCTCTTGATAGTATTCACTCAGTAAACTCCTTGAGTATTTTGTGTTGCAAATAGCATTAATTTTCTATGAACTTTGATAGTTTTCTGAGTTTATGACATAAATATCTCTCGGTTTCCGTCCAATAAGTAGAATCAGGCAACACAGTACTCTATTCAAAGCCTCCAGAACGTCAGAAAGAGTCAGGTTTAATTCATTCAGAATAACCCAGTAACCATTCCTTAGTGGCTCAATAAGGAGTTCTAAGGTAACCAAACAGATAACCGTCTTATTTATTTATTTAACACCAAGACTTCATAATCATAATCCGCAATCAGAAAGACATTTATAAAAAAATTTCAAATTAATTAATTTTTTATTATGCATTTAATTGAATTTACATTTTAAATTTAAAATCATAAAGTGCCACATGGCTAGAAAGAGGACAGAAATTTATGTTACATGGAAAAGAAAGATTTGTGTAACAGAAATACATCAAAAATGTCTCGAAACTTTCAGAAATTCTTAAAAAAATGAAAATGTGAAAACTATGAAACTATAATTAACAATTTAAGACATTATTAACTTGATAATTCACCTGTTAAATGATTTTCATGGATGGATACAATCAATGGTTTTATTATTGAAGATACTATCATTTCAAATGCTAAGGTATTTGGTGTAAAGCTTGGATTCAATGATCTTGAATTTAGTAAAGGCTGGCTACTCAGATTTATAGGAAGATTAAAATCTTAAACTAAAAGTTCTTAAAGGAAAAGCTAACACTTTAACATAATAGTGATGGTTGCCGGGAAAGAGGCCTGAATGTCGCTAGTTCGAATCCCGATACTGCAAATTTCGGTTGAAGGTTCCACGCATCAATATGTTTTGGCTTGAAAGTCTCGAATCACAAGCAATTGTGCATTCCAGATAGCATAAATAATACCACCGAATACGTATCAACAATGAACCTTTTCTCTTATATAACAACGAAGACAGTTTTGATTGAATAATTATTTTCATCAGAAAAAAAATCTTCTTGTTTTCTATGGCATAAACCAATTAAAATTGTGGTCTGCACTGCAGTTACCCTTTATGATCGCGAGCCCAATGATCTGAAAGTGATATCGTATCATCCTAGACTCTATTTTCGTCTGTTCTACAAACCGCAAGATTAACCTAATAAACTTTGATGTGAATGTCAAACGTCTCACTGAAGATTACTGTTCATAAAACGAATAATTCACGTGAATGATAAACTATTAGACAAAAGAAACAAATCAGGCACCATCAGCCGTGAGAATGTGAGCGTAGCCGCAAGCTATGACTATTCTAAGACATTCACAAAACCAACACCGTTCCAGATGATCTCCCAACTTGAACGAGATTCCGTTCGGAAGAATCAGTGGCAGGATAGATCGAGTTTGAACTGGGAATGATATTATCATGGTCTAAACATCAGAGGATATGCTAAAGGGATTGGTTTTCTTGTTTCTTCAATAGAAGGTTTCACAATCAAAAACAAGCTAAGAAGAAAAAACCCAATACGACTTATGTGGAATTAATAAGTATCTGGATTCTAGATTTTATGTCAATAAATGTTTAGAAGATATTTTTTATTAATTAATTAGTTAAAGTCATTTTTATATTACAAAAATCGATAAACAACGTATTTCTTCATACACATACAGCTATTTGAAAATCTCGTTCCACGTTATCCAGATCTGTTTCTCAACCTTTTTTCGTATCCCCCTATGAAAAAAATTTCGCCTCCTCAATAAAAACTATATGTACTAGTGATGCAATTAATTATAATTTTTTGTTTTATTTATTTAGCAAAAAAAGGACAAAACAAGTGTTAGCTGCCCCCTCACTGCGTGGCTGCTTCCTCTCAGAATTGGGAGCTAAATTCGCTCAAACAGCCAGCGGCGTTCGCGGAGATCTCGAATGCATTTTTTATAAAAAAATTTTAGTGTGACCCTTGACCTTGGTGAAGGTCTACCACATGCTATATATTGGATTCTTTTAGTAAGAACTACTCTGATATCCCGTCTTTCGAAGATACTAAAATTATTCCCACTTACTCATCATCTCAGCAATAAAATGAAGATTACCTATATAAATTGAAATAAATAAAAACCAAAAATTGCAATGATTTCTGCAACTTTATATGAATACACAGCCTTGAGTAGTTTGAAGAATTGTAGTATTTATTAATAAAGTTAGATCAACGAGAAGGGCTATGGCTAAGACAAAAGATTGGAATAGCCATACTCCGAGGGAAACTCGTTCGCAATCCACGCAGCAGGCTTCCTCAACTGATATTTGTTTAATTGTTAAAAAAAGTTTTAACTATTAATAGAAAAACAAAAATATCATTCTTACTCCTTTATTTGTAGAAATCTCCCATACTTCTCATAATCGGGTGTGAGTCTAAAAAAGCTGTTGATAATGAATTAAGAACATGGGATACAGGGCCATTATTGTTAGCATGCATAGAATCATTTTACTGTCTTTCTATAATTGCAGCTACAGACTGATAACTCTCAACTTTTTTCATTTTTATGACAGTATTTGTGTATATAACGGCTCTTTAGCTCAAAATATTAGATTTGGGAGTCTGTCGATATAACACAAGTCCAGTGAAAGGGAAGAAAACGTCCATCCTTTACATTCTTGGGAACTCTTCCAATGCAATGGAAAGAAGAAAAAATTATAATTTTTTAGCAACCCTAGTACTGCCCACCTCTTGAGACAGGAGATTTCATAGCATCATTTGTAAAAGAGGGAAAAAAAGTTATTCGATCAAATATCTAGTTAAAGAGTCGAACCCATGAAAAGAGACAAAATTCGACATTGTAGGGAATCGACCCTTCTAGTATTGTTGGAAACATGAACCCTAATAAAATCAATAAAATATTTATTCATACAAAAATAATATCACAAAACTCGAGCAAACACTGAAGTGATGAAAAACCCAGTCGAAATCTCACACACAACCTGAAGACAATCATTCACTATATTCCACAATTTCAGAGGCCATCTGACGAACAGCTCACCGACAAATCATTCCCCTGAAAACTTGGAAACGACAGCCCTTTGACTCTGATTTTATAAATAAAATAGAACCTCCAACATGAACTTTATATGTGGATAGCAACACAGTGACCAAAGTCCAGGCATATAAAAAATAACTCGACGAGAGACACCAACGAAGTAAGCAATTATCCTATAGTAGACAAACCACCATCACTATAATCAATAGCAGTAAAAGAAGAATACATCTTAAAGTCGATGCGTTTCGCCAAAACTCTGGATTTTACGATCTTTAGCATAAATCATTAAAATACAGGTTGGAACACAACGAATGAAAAGATTATATAAAAATCCTCTTCGTAAAAATGTGTCCATTTTTCTGTAGCTAAAAATAAGTAAATATTAAATACCTATAATATAAATTAACTATAAATAAAAATTTAAATATTAGTTATATGAAACCTCCCTCAAGACCACCGGGCTAAGCCGAGAGCCCTATTGAAATTCGCCGGGATCACATAATTCTTGTTTTTGTCTTTAACTGTGGTTTTTGGAAATAAATTTCAATTTCCACCTTTTTGGTATAAACTTATTTTCCCAAGGTTAAATTCCAAATCTAAGACCGCAAACATGTAAGAGAGATATGAGAAATTTCCCACAAGGGTGGACGGCCATGGAAACAATGGCGGATCTAAAATGATTACTTCACTAAAACTTGTGTTATGTAGCTTTTTAAAAAAGGTCCAGTTTCTCGTGTTAAAAACTGAGATAGAGTTGTCTTCAGAACAGCGGAATAAATGGGGGACGATAATTTTAGGAGTGCGGAAAAAAAGTCAAGTGGAAAAAAAGTCAAGCGGAAAAAAAGTCAAGTCCGTTAACGAAATTACGGACTTGACTTTTTCGAAATTTAGCGCAAAACGAAATTTAGCGCAAAACGGAAAAAAAGTCAATCTTAACGAATTACGGACTTGACTTTTTTTCCGTTTATAAATTAAGATTTTTATTCATGATCGTTTCATTTTAAAGTAAGCGAGTTTAGAATAACAAATTATTTAAATAGTTAATTTTGGCTAATGTTAATGAATTAAAATGTCCCGCCACAACTAAAACTACACGTGGTGGAAATAAATTCTAAAAATAAAACAGATTTTTTCTACTTTTAAAATTTTTTAAAATGTTATAAACATATGATTTTTATTTAACGAGAATCAAGGGATTATTTAATGTGAATCAAAAGAATATTTAATATTCCATGCAATTGCTTTTAGGGCTTCTCCTACTGTTTTTTTCCGTCCTGGCGATCCAGACATATATTTAAAAGCCTTTTTTGTCTATCAATCGTTTTTTTATTTGTTCTTGTTGAAATTCTTTTTCCAAAGGAATCCTGGTCAATAATAGTTTTCGTCATTTTTTCTTCTTTTTGGAATGACGATATAATATTCCATATCGATGGATGACGATATCCCGTCAAATTGTATAATTTATTGTTCCACCCTTCACAATAGTTATTTGTTCTTTGTTTATTATTGAGTGTAGCTTCATACACATTCCATAAATTTGGAGGAAACAATGGAGCAATGTGCTGTATTCTAACAGCTAAGGGATTTTCTCGATCATTTAAGCAACGATAATAACCGCGAACATATGTTCTATCAAAATAATCTAATATATATTTTGAATCTGGAACATTTTCTGGCATATTATTCATTAGGAATTCTATTCCTTCTTCCATATCTTGAATGGGTAAAAACGCAAGAGCGTCTATCATTGCGCAAAAAATGTTAAAATTAATATTTTCTTTATATTGTTTTACTAGATGCAATTCTTGAATTTTTCTCCAGGTTGACTGTCTTAGATGATAATAACATCCTCTAATATGTATTCGTCTCCCAAATACTGCAAGGACAGCTCGAAATACCGAATCTTCAAAGTCTGCCATAATAGTTTCAAGACAAAATTCCAAATTCAAATTATGAATTGCATTTTGAATAGCCTCAAAAAATTCTTCGTAAATCTTTCGTGATTTAGAAGGTAATATTCCATAAATAACTGTAATTGCACTGGCATTGAACTGAATCCTGATAAAATAGATTTGCTTGAAGATACATGGTGCCATGGAAAATTTCCATCCATATACCATGATTTTGAATTCGCCAATAACGTTATATTAGTTTTGGTGCTGAATATCAATATTCTATCGGTTCTTCTATGATTATCATAAATTAAAAAATTTTCTGAATCTGGACCAAGAGTTAAAGATAAAGACGATGGAATATCTCCGAGATCGAAAATATTTTTTGGAATATGTAGAGACAAGCGTTGATTCCTAAGTGTTCGCTTGAAAGAATCTGCAGAAGGGAGAATAATTCTGGTTGCTGTTTCACATTCAGACACAACCTTTGAATAGATTTGTAAGGGATTTTCTTGACTCGTTTTAGCAATAAGTTTTGCTTCGTTGCACAATTTCATCAGTTTTATTTGACTTTCGTCAAATTCGTGATTGTGAGAAATTCCTTCTTTGGGAAATTCGAAATTATGATCTGTTCTTAGGCTTCCTCTGCATCCTTGTGAAGATTTTTTTACACATTTAAAAATTATATAGTTTTTTGTCTTCGAGTGCTTTGTATACATATAACCCTTAAAACAAATTTTCTTTCCTCCTTTGTTAGTTGATATTATCTCCATTTTGTCTCTTATTTTTTGCGGCAAGCATAATATTTAAAATACGCCTAATTATAACCTTAAAATCCGTATATTGATTAAGTCAAAAAGATTAAACCAAAGCGAAAAAAGTTAAGTCAATTTTATTATTACCTTGAAATTCTTAAATTGATTTAGTCAAATCGATTATACCAAAGCGGAAAAATTCGAAAATTTATAAGGGAAAAATTTTCAAAAATAAAAAAGAAGTCAAGCGGAAAAAAAGTCAAGTATTGAAAAAATTTTTAAAAATTAAAAGATGCTAGTAGTATCACAAAAATGCGATATAAACTAAAAAAGACAACTTGACTTTTTTCCGCTTACGGACTTGACTTTTTTTCCGCTTGACTTTTTTCCACTTGACTTTTTTTCCTACAACCTAATTTTAGCCTCTTCCTAAAACTCAAAAAATATAAAAACCTCGATAAATTTTAGCCTCTTCCTTAAAAAAATCTCAATCTAGTTTGAATTCTGATTAAATAAGGAAAATCATTATTTTTTCTATTGTTTCTTTGTCGAGACTCACTAAAAGCATTCAGACATGTTATATTTTTTAATTTATAGTTTTTATTATATATAATTTTATAATTATTTGTCGATTTCTAATGAGCTTATTATTAAAAAATTATTTTTTTGCAATCTGTTATAATTTTTTGGTTGAGGTGGTGACGTCCCTCTATAGCACATATGTCTAATACGTATTTGAATAATCCTTTCTGGTTTCTACCCTTACCTTCAATTTCTCAGATTGGAACAAGACACGCCAGCAAACGTCGTCATGGAAGAATACTTCGATACGTCAGGGAGAAGTTCAGAGGTCGTCCAAGAATAACTCTTCCGGAAGTCCTTAATGGTGACCTGAGATCAGTAACCAGACTACTAAAGGACGGTGAAGACCTTAGTAGTCTGCGGCACTTGGCATCGGACAGGAGGGGATGGAAAGGCTAATTAAGAGGATTGTTCAGACGCGGCACGAATAGAATTATAGTTTATATGATTCTATGTAGTCAGTCCTCATGTGGTTTTTGAGAGGTTTTCGCGTAGTATTTATTAGGGCGTTTCGCTCCTTTTGACTGAATTCGTCATTTCCGGGTGTCCTCTCATCCACTTCGAGATATTTCGATTTGTCTTCCAGACTTCAAATGTTGACCGATCACGACTTGATGACGTAAGGACCATCTTCCATTTAGCTCTCTGTATTTTGAATCATTGGCTTTTATTTCTTCGTTCAGCACTTTTAGACGGATCATTTGCTTCGGAGGAACGGATCCCTGCTTTTTGAGACGAATTTCGTTCCTTGACCAGAGCCTTCCTTTCGTACTTCTCGTGTAAACGACTTCTTTTTTCCACTGGTAATTTCGCTTTTGATTTTTAGCAGAATAGAGTTATGATCCACTTCGGGTGTCGTACATGACAAACCAATTTATCGTTGTTGAAAGTTTTGGTGAACAGAGTGTGATATTTGGGGAGGTTGGGTTGTCAGAGTTCCTTTGAGGTGTTCTTGTGTTTTTTTGATGGGTCAATGATGATTATCAGATTGCCAGACTGCGTCAACATCAAATTTCTTCTTGTATCTGCAGACTGATTTAACAGCCAGAGAGTGTGTTTGGCTATCAAATCGCTGTATATCACGACTTTGTTCCAAATCTCCAGTGCTGATAAGTCCGGCATAGTGTAATGGTTTGGACATGAGCCCGGAGGCAGAATAGACATGTTTACAAAATATAGTCTTCCTTTGTTGTGCTAACAGATATTCCGATTGTCTCCGTGGCTTCATCACTCCCCAAAAATTTCTTCGCTTAGAGTGTATGGTCCTCATACTTTATGCCTTTTCTGATAATATACGTAGTCCTTCACGTTTCATAGTGCGATTAGCATGTATTATGTTGCATCCGGAAAAGAGGGGCGTATTATCTTTTGCTGATAGCTTCGATTCTTGGATGAGCACGATGTCAGCATTAAGTTTAACAATCAGAGTATTAAGTTCAATAATTTTGTTTTTCATTTCGTTCACATTCAGTTGTATAACGGAGATCAAGTCCTTTGACTTGTGTAGGTTTCGAATCCGAAAAGCTCTAGCCAGACCAATAAATAATCCGTCGACCGGGGGCGACATGTACCCGCAATGGAAGAGAGCTAATAACTTTTTTTGAAAATGCTTTAGGAGCATTTTGAGCGCCTCCAGAGTTGTTGCATCCGGTGAGCCACAAGACGTCATTCTAAAATCTAGTCAAAGTGGAAAAATTACACAAAAATGACCTACATTAGTTAATTTATTTCTGACGTTAATCTCATTATTTTTTTTAACTTTACCATTTTCGATCGTTCAGTCACAGTCATGAGGATATTAAATCGTAAATTCTGGCTTGTAATTCTATTTGTATTAGTTCTACTTGTATTGAAGATCTCATAAATATATAAAACTAAAAAAAGGTCCTCAGTTGTCTTTCTAAAAACTAATAAATGTGCGAGTAGTTCAATCGTCAACATTCTCGACCGATATGCTCGTAGTCATAATTTGAAAGTAGCTGTGCCATTGATTTAAGGAACTGAATTTAGTAAAAAACGATCATTTTTTAATGCAAAAAATGTCAGGAATGTGGAAATGAAATCCTTTGATATGCTATTCTTTCTTACAAGATTTAACAAAACAAGTATTCAGGAAGTTGTAAAACCAAATGCATTTTTTTTACAATTTTGAGGAATCCCTTTCGTCAATCTATTTCATTTTATAAATATTACCGAAAATCAAAAAAACTTGAAATATCGGAATTTTTCAAAAATCCAGAATTTTATTATCGAATCCAAATAGATGATAGAATGAGGAAACCATGTCATATATGCTTGGATTTAACTCACGTTATGGTTATTCACAGAAAGACATTGATGAATTTCTATTGGGAGTAAAAAGAAGCTTTAATTTGATATTGACTGCTGATTTCTTTGACTTATCTCTCCTTCTAAAAAAGTACCTTCACTGGGAGATCCAAGATTTGATATCATTTCAGATAAATGCACAAAAATCCCCAAAGTTAATGAAACCTTAAAGGAATTAATTTTAAAATGGAACGATGTTGACTTTGCGTTGTATGAATTTTTCCTTAAAGACTTTCGGACTGAAATTTCAAAAATTAATGAAAAAGAATTAAATGATGATTTAGATAAAATAAAAAGCAAAAGAGAGGAACTATACAAAATTGTGTACTAAAGGAAACTATGATAACAACCTTCTAGGGAAATTCAGTAAAGTTTTGTAGATAACACATATGGATTTGTTTTAACTAAATATGGAGAAAACAGTGAAATTTGTCAACGACTGGTTATGACTGATTTTGGAATTCGGTTGAGTTATGATTGATTATATTTTTTGTTAAAGGAAGTGTTTTCATTGGGGAAATTGTAAAAACCTACTATCTATAGACACTGTTCTTTCAATATTTCCATATTTCCATCAGATTGATAACCAGGTACTTTTTTTTACTTCTAATAGAAATTCATATATGTCTTTCTGTGAATAACCATAACGTGAGTTAAATCCAAGCATTATATGACATTGGGTTCCTCATTCTATCATCTATTTGGATTCGATAATAAAATTCTGGATTTTTGAAAAATTCCGATATTTCAAGTTTTTTTGATTTTCGGTAATATTTATAAAATGAAATAGATTGACGAAAGGGATTTCTCAAAATTGTAAAAAAAATGCATTTGGTTTTACAACTTCCTGAATACTTGTTTTGTTAAATCTTGTATGAAAGAATAACATATCAATGGTTTCATTTCCACATTCCTGACATTTTTTGCATTAAAAAATGATGTTTTTTACCAAAATTAGTTCCATCATTCGATGGCACAGCTATTTTCAAATTATGATGATGATCAATCGTTCGAGAATGTTGACGATTGAACTGCTCCCACATTTTATATTTTTTAAAAAGACAATTGAGGACCTTTTTTTAGTTTTATATATTTCTGAGAGCTTCAATACAAGTAGAACTAATAAAAATAGAATTACAAGCCAGAATATAGATTTAATATCATCATGACTGTGACTGAACGATCGAAAATGGAACCATAAATTTATTAACTGTTAACATGGATGAACGAATTTGGCTTTGGGCTCTTAGTGACTACATTATTCATGAAGAATTTCAATTACGCACGCGATGTTGGACCTATGGCATGCTTCAGAATCATTTACATAGAAGAAATCATAGATGGAAATCTCTGTGATCCGAAAATCAACAGGATTGTAAACCTTCTATATGGTAAGCCCTGCACATTATTTTTCGGGCAACATTCCTTCATGTTTATGACTGGGGTAAAAGGTGACCCCCTCCGCCCCTACCCTTCGCATTCATATGTACTTTATTTCATCATCTTTCAAAGATTTGATCAATTTGTGGTATCTGTACTATGTCATCATCGGATAGAACTGGGAAACTGTGGTGGCAGACGCTTCAATCAAACAAACCTCCTCCCAAATATTTCAATCACCGAAACTACAACTGCGATTTTGTACCGCTTTCTGATATATAACAAAAATAACATTTTGGGACAACTCCATCCCAAATCAAAACCACGGGAATTATCTTAACCTGACATAGGGATTCGAGAGCTCTCCTGCAGCAACCATCATCTAGTGACAATTCTCAACTGGTCTGAGTAGATCCTGTGTAGTAATAGACAATTTAATTTGAGTTATCCTATTTTTAATTTATAAAACAAAAAATTATTGTTCAGACTTCTGAGCAACACATCCCCTACAGCCATACCCTCAAGAGTTCTTTTTATTTCAGTGGTAGGAATATATGCCTATCAAGTGCCATCCACTATGAGGCAAACCCGTATATTCTTCACATTTATTAGATTTGGGAGTGTACTTTTGTCGTAAAAAGTCGACTGATTCGATGAAACGGCCATCTTTCTGTTCTTGTGCAAATCGGCATAGAAGGGTATCCGGCAGCGACTGATTCCAATAGTTAGCGTTATCAACTATTTAGTTCGTTAGTATCACCTTTTCTGACTGATTCCGGCATAGAAAGGTGTCCGGCAGCAACCGATTCCGAATAGAAGAGACGACGTACAGACTCTTAGCAGAAACTCGACATTCCTGTTGTCCTTCCTCTCCTCGTATAATGAACATCAGATTTTTAAAGATCTCATAATTCTCTCTGATTATTAGATTTGTGGTTGTACTTTTGTCGTAAAAAGTATGAATTTAGATTATACGACAAATAAATTAATATTCGCACTTTCCGAAGAGCCATATCAGTTATCGCTCCCCACATACACTTTATTTTAAGAAAAGAAGTTAAAATTGCTAATCGAGGAAGGATCAAGGAATACTCTTTACTTCTTTATTTTCTTTTTCTTGGGTGTATGTCCTTTATACACTATCCAGTTCAGCAGTGAATGTCCACTGATGACGGCGTCACTCGTCAAGCCCTTTTAGCATCGTAGATGCGTGGAACCTTCCACAAGGTGAACATCATCGAGAATCGAACCCGTAACCGACTCCCATCCAGAAAGTACTTCAGGTAAATCATGTTCTGGTTGAAATTTATCGAAATTTCTGGTATCAGTGGAGATTTAATCTAAAACTCACATGAATCACTACAATTGGGGGTAAACTATTCTTAAGTTTTTAAGAAGACAGCTTTTGCATCAAATCCCTGAAACATCTGAAATATAAAAGAGAGAATATACGGATGTGTTTTAATCTCATCAATATTATTTTTAGTAAATCTAAGACGTTCAAAAAGTGAGTGTTTACATACTGAGAACTCGTTAGCCAACAAATCGGGTATAGTCAATGGAGGCGCCCCTTTAAAGATCTGTTTGTACATTAATAATGGATCTTTGTCAACAAATGGGAGACTGTAGTGAGTAAATAAGATTACCATTCACTTAGTGACTCAAATATAAGTACCCCAAAGACCTATAATCTACAGCATTCATGTACTTTGTTGAGGATTATTTCAGAGGTTACATATTCAGGAGTACCATAGAATGTCCATGTTTTATAGACTTTAGAAGTCTCTTAGCAAATCCAAAGTCATCCTAAAATAAGAGGAAATTAACCATTTTAATGTATCCCTGTCAGTCAATCATTAGGTTTTCAACTTAATGTCTCTGTAGACGATACCATCAGTGTGCAGGTACCCAATGGCCATTATAACACTTCCCAAAGAAAATCTGGTTGTCTCCTCGAAGAAATGCTTCCTAAATTATGTAAAAGAGTGACATGTTTCGTAATATAACTCATGGTTGTCCTCCAAAGTGACCTTCACTAGTAAATAGACATATCGTGAATCTCAAAATGTAGTTAATAATATAATCACTTATTTTTTTTTTAAATTTAATTTTTTGGCTTAATAAATTTAAAATTATATGGGGATTATTACATAACAATATTATGTCTTTTCCTGTATAATATGCAGTTCTTGGTGGGAGTTTACTATATGACACTTTGATACAAATTTTGATGTCCTAACTTGAACTTTTCCTTTATTATTTTATTATTAGTTCTATACGACCGAATCCTCCTACTCCTAGAGTTTTTAATATTTTCATATCCTTTAATCCCACTCCAGCCAAACTGGTAAGATTCAATATTACTAAAGTAGCGCCTGTTCTCCGTACCTTTATTCAATTCCCTTATTGACTTTATTAGAGTGTTCACCTCCTACAAAACTTTCACCTAATAGTCACTTATTAATCCACCTTTCCACAGACCACTATGAAAAATGTGCCCCAATCTCCCATGTTTAACAATTACGCCTCCTTGTTTGTATGATTCCTACACTAAAATGACCATTGATCTGTTCCAGAGCACCAGAAATCATCGAGTTTCTCTTTTTTGACACCCTTGAAAAAAGGACACTGACATATAGCAAAAAATACCTCGACAGGAATTATAGCCGTTTATCGATCACACTTCCACTTCCAAAAAACACAAGTCGTGTGCCCGATGAGTCCAAGATTTCCAAAGTTCATCTATTAAATTAATAAACTCAGTACCTTTTATTATGAAAACTCAATGTCTGACTATCCCTCGCGAATTAACTCTAAAGTCCATAAAGAAGTGTTGCGAATACATAAGGGAATATCAGCGAGATAAAGTAACTTGGCCAGCATGAAGAACACGCTGCAACAAATTTACTATGCAAATATTAATCAAATTTTAATAAATATAATTTTATTTATTTTTAAATTTAAATTAATGGTGATTCTTCCAGAGGAAATGCGTGGAATGTCCCGTACAGCGCCGCTCCTTTCTTGGTGGAATCTTGCGGAATTTTCGATTTTCGCAAGAAATTTGAGGCGGTAGTGAGACATCTCCCTGATTGGAAAACGACCGTGGTCGATAAAGTTTATAATTTCTTTATCAAAAGATACACTTCATTACACGAGTCTATGTGTCGTGTATTACAGAAAAGCATTACTAACCCGGAAGCGATTCCTGATTGGGCATGCACAGGGACAACTTGTTTGATCCCAAAGCTGGACAACCCCCAGTCTGCTGCAGATTATCGACCGATAACCTGCATGCCAACCCTGTATAAGCTAATGACCAAATTGGTGGCTAATGAGGTCAGGAGCTTTGTAGACGCAAATAGGATTCTCTCCGAGAATCAGTTGGGAACTGTGCGAAATTGTCAGGGGGCAAAAGAGCAGGCTTTGATCAACAAGTGCCTTTCTGTGTCTCACGGAAACTCACTTTTGTCTATGTGGGTGGATGTGAAGAAGGCTTACGATTCAGTTGATCATTCTTACCTTGTCGAGTGCCTACACAGTCTGTGTATGCCTGTGTGGTTCATCAGCTTTGTAGTGGCTGTGATGAATAGGTGGAGTATTCATCTGAACTATAATAGGCACCGGATAGGCGAGGTAAAACTCAAGAGGGGGATCCTTCAGGGGGATAGCATGTCTCCGCTGCTCTTTGTTCTCTGTTTGGAGCCATTGAGTCGCCGCCTCAATGACCGGTTTGAGCAAATACCAGTTCATTGTGAAGGGGTCTGTTTCAGTACAAATCACCTTCTTTTTATCGATGACTGAAGATGTATGCTCGAACAGCCGAGGAGCTCTACTCCATGGGGGTCTGTGCCAGGGAATTCTTTGAGAGTATAGGGCTAGATTTGAATTATTCAAAGTCTGCGACTAACACGCAAGTATGTAGCGAGTTAGTAAGAGTCCTAGAGGAACACGAAGGATATAAGTATCTGGGTGTTACCGAATCTCCAAAGTCCCTTATAATGCCTGAGACAAAGCGACAAATTACTGAAGGCATCCGTAAAAGAGCAGCGTTATTGTGTAAGACGTCTCTAAATGCAAGGAATTTGTTCCTAGCATTAAATGAGTATGCTGTCTCGCTGCTAAACTACTACATAGGTGTTGTGGAGTTTGAGCCCAAAGAGTATGATGAGATGGATGTTATGATCCGTGGAGTACTCAGAGAGAACCATGTCCATGTGTTGGCAGCCAATAAGGAGAGACTATATTTACCCCGTGATAAATTCGGCCGTGGACTGTGTGGAGTAGTCCAACTAAGTGAGCGTATCCTAATGCGAATGCACGACACCCTGATAGCTGGGTCAAGTGTGTCTGCTAGGAAGCACGCCATAATAACGACCGAGAAAACACGGGCAACCCACCTAGGCACTATCAGACCTTTTTTGTCTGCTAAGTATGGTGTTGATGATGGTGGGCTAGTAAATGTGAAGGCGTTGATCGAATTACAATATAATAATTTGATGGAAAAGATCAACTTAAAAAGCCTTCATAAGGTCCTCTTCAGAGCATTGGACAACCCACATGTCGACCTTAAGTCGTCGACAATATGGCTAAAATACGGTGACAACTCACCTCGATCGGAGGCGTTGTACACGTATATGCAAGACCGCAATATTTTTTGGGGTCGATCAACAAATACATGTCCCCACTGTAAGTCAAGGAGCATGTCGGTTGATCATTTAGCCACTCGATGTGGATCCATGCTCTACGACTATGTGTGGAGGCATAACGATGTAAGGGTCTTCATCTTCTACTATGCAATAAGTATGGTATTCGCCACACCAGAAAGTTGGGGACTCATAAGGTGCAATCTGTAGTAGAGAACACCAGGGTCCAAATTAAGGTAGACAGTGTTATCCGTACCTCGGTGCTAGTCAAGCACAATAAACCGGACATTGTGGTACACGATAAGGAGTCTGGCCAAGTCCTTATCATAGAACTTGGCATCACGTCTCAAGACCGTTTGCAGACTGTGATCATAAGTGGTAACTTTCAATACCTGCAAGTTTTAATGAAGACTTTTCCAAATAACTGACTTTACTGATTTAAGAAAACTTTAAAATTAAAAAATATCTGAGAAGATTTTGGAGACTCGGGAAGTTGACCCAAAAATCTTAATATCTCCAGGAAGATGTTTTCAAATAACAGAGCGAAGAGGCTATCATGGTTTAATCGTACTGTTTAGATATACCTTGGGACTAAAGGGATAAAATGGCTAATAGTGGGTTTGACGATTCAAGCTGGTGTAAATCATTTTTTACTAGAAAAGCGGATAGATTGACTAATTCCTGTTTGAATTTATTTGGAAGACTAAAATCAGTTTGTTTTCCGTGTTTCGGTATGAGAACATATTTTTGAAAGGTGAGAACATGGCTGGAATAGGGATTGTCTCTTAGTGGAGTGAATAGTTCTTTTTGATCTTCTCTTTAGAAATACCAGTTTCATTCATTCAAAAAACTGGGGGTAAATAAAAAATTTATCCAGCTTACAAAATAGATTAAAAAGATTTTAAAAATCCACGTATAACCCAAAGAGAAGTTTAGCGTGCTTGAACCCGGCACAGTAAAGTTTATCTGGCTGATCAGGCCTTATATGAGTGAGCAAGGGAGAGCCTAAAATAACAAGATGTCTACGGAAGATTTGGCTCGCGATCATGAGGGGCAACTCTCATCGGTAGCTCAATGCTTGAAAGGTCATAATGGAGATGTCTAAAAATTGAATGAGACAGCAGATATCTCAATGCCACCTAGGATGATGACAAAAATGACAAAAAAGCTAAAAATGTAAAACGGCAGTTTCCTTGGTCCATTTTTATATGAATTAACTATAATGTAGCTAAGAAATATTACAAGGTATGAGCCTAATCAATATCAGATAGAAGACCTGACGATGCCAATTTTATTTTTTCTCTGATGGAGTCAAATTTTGAATAAACAAATACAAAGAAGACAGAATTTGCTCTTTAGACAGTATTGAACCTGAAAACTCCCATAAGGAATCTAGCGAATCCAACTGCATAGCTGGACACTTTCACAATGGCACTGTCAAGACAAAGCGTCGCAACCTAAAAAATAAACAGCAGCGTACCATCCTTTACTATCCCTGTTACAACAAACTCTTATATAGTCCATCTAATCGTATCCCCCTATGAGTCAACTCCCAATCTATGTCCCCGTAGATGGTCCATGGTCGTCAAAGAACATTAGTAAAAACTTAACTACCAGACTAAAAATCACCGAATTTAAATATGAAAGCAAATCTAACAAAAACATCAAAAAACTAATCGTCATTTAACAAAAACTCCAGATTCTCAATACAATTTTCAAGGTCCCTTATATTATCATTATTATCGATGAGTTCAAGCGAAATCTAGGTGACCACAATGACAACCTGAGTGGATCTTTCCACCAACTCATTTACTTCATTGTCAGAAGGGTCGCATTCTCTTGTATATTTGTCGCCTTCTTTATCACACGGGAGCGTCACGTGGTCGGGGATCTTAAAAATTGACGAAATTAAGTCCTTAAGTGAGACAGAATAGTACAAATGATCGAAAAATGAAGTCGTCCGTAGACTCAATAGATTTGTTGTAGGCATTCTCTAAAGTCAGTCCAGTCCTTCTCGGAAATGGTCTTATTAGGTTACTTAGTAAGTACCTCGTTTCTAAGTGGGAGTAAGTTATTTTTCAGGTTATCGAGTTCTTCTATCGTTATTTTAACAACTATGAGGATAAGAAATCGAATTTACCTTCTTCTATAAGATCAATGGGGATAAATCCAAAGTACTTATGCCCATATATATTAAAGTTGTCATACAAATCCCGCATAATGAAAAGACAACAAAAGACTATAAAATTAAATAAACTCCCGCTAATTTATTTTAGATATTAATAATTAATTTATAAATAATCCTTACAAATTGTTTATAAGGAATTCGGATTTATTGCTACTCTTAAAGATTGTGACCAGAAACAATGGGTAAGGTTTTCTGCTTTTCTGGAAGAAACCAGGAAGTGCACTGTTTATTTCATGGGAGCACGTACATGTAACGTAAGCATACCCTTCGCCGTCTTCAAAGTGAACACCATGTAGCTTATCATCTTCGAATACCCACAAAGCGTGTTCTCCGTCCCAACCGGCTATACTTCGACTTTTTCTTCTTCATAGATTTCCTTCACCTCCTTGATCATTAGTCCTGTCTACTTTTTAAAGTTTCCATCAGCACGTCAGTTTTCATTATTTCCGCAGAGTAGACTTCACTCCCCATCATAGGACAAAACGGGACTTTTTTCCGAGCTCCAGAGCCATTGCTATGGTGATAGTGGTTTTACCAGTTCTCAAGAGACAAGCCAGGAATACTGCTCGACCTCTCATTTTCTAACTTTTGATTATATCGACAATGGTCCCGCATGCATGAGATATTTAAAAATAGTTACTTCACGTGTTTGAGTCTGGGCAAAGAGAGCCGGAACAGATTCAATAGCATTTCCCTCAGCGTCCATTATTACTCTCTTAATGCGGCTGTGGAGCGCTACTTTCTGGGTTTTGACTATGCTTGTAACTTTTTCTCTTTTCATTTTTTAATATCCGTTTAAAGATGATGGTCCCTAGTCAGAATCCCGCTGCTGTACAATTCGGTTAAAGTTTCACGCATATACGATGCTTTGGCTTGACGAGTGACGCTTTCATCAGTAAACATTTCACTGCAGAACAGAACTGGATCGAATTTTTAAAACTTTATTAATAATTATTTCTGAAGTCACTAATTCGAATAAACGGTTATGGAAAATATGCCACGTGGCGTCAACGTTAGTGTGGCTTATAATGAAATTTTTTTGTTCGTTACTCTTGTTCCTTATCTTCCCTTTTGGTCCCAAGGAGCTTGAATTGTTACCGTGCGTCATGTGGTTACCCATTTCTGATAGCGGCAGATATAATCCTAAATTATATCCACAAAAGGACCATTATTAAACAACCATTCAGAGGAGTTCTTCCTGGAGGGCCTTCCTTCAAGTCCAAACATGCCGAAGATTGATAAGGGAGGACGAGATCCCCTGAATTTTTCATTCTGGCTATGACGGTGGTTTTCTAGTTCAATAAATTAAAGTTTAATTTAAGTAATTTATGCATTTTATGGACCATAATTCCATAATTTTTCTGCCTGAAGTGATGACGTCCTTCAATTGCAAGTATGTTTAAAAAACACCCTGGAGAAATCCTACTTACGACGGATACGTGGATTTTATCTCCAAGGAAATCAATAATATCAACACTGCTCTTAATCATGCTCCTAGATTATTTGGAGAGCGATTCCTGAAAATGAACTAACAAAAAACCGAGTTTTTTACTATCAAACAAAAAAACAAACGTACCATTGAGATATGTAGAAAGAGCAAAAAAAGTCGTGTCTTGCGTGACCTGGAAGATCAACAAAGAAAGATGTTGTCAAAAATACCACTGAAGAGACTACTTCGACGCTGATAATATACGTGCATGTTTAAAAACCAGTAAAAGAACGCTTTCTTCCAACCGATACTGCTCTAAAACATGGGAACGTGGTGATTAACTCGAACATGGAAAACAACTAAGGACTCAACAGCCACGAAAAATCGCAATCTATAGAAGAGCGATGAGGAGTCTAACAGACTGGATCATCCAGGGGATGGCACAAGAAACGGGAATAATATAACTTTTGTATTGCGACTGTTAATTATAATAATTCCGTTATTCCGACTTATGGGTTAAAATGGCCGTAGTTGAAATAGCGCTTTCCGTTAATTGTGGACATAACCTCAATTGGTACTCTTGGGTCTTTTTTCTTCCAGCCTCTTGATGAAATGACACATTCAGATGAATTCTCTGTATAAAAGAAACGTGAATGCAATGTCGTTGTAGTTTAGATCTTTAAAATAATGGCTATTATATTTCAGACAGCAAACTATCTTAGAGACACCATTTTTAGCCTAAACGTATGAATCTTTGATCTAGGTCTTTACTGAACCTACTTTAAAAAAAGAGATTTGGATAGAATCATCAATAATACGCTTTGACTTTCATTGAAACTACTTTGAGACACCAATTTTAGCCGAAATATGAACCCTTGATTTAGGCCTTTACTGAACCTACTTTTTAAAGAATAATTTGGACCACCCATTAGACTCAGTCATTAATAATTACCTCCGACCGTTCGTAGCATATTTACTTAGAGTCACATGTAAATGGATTTGTCGTCATGATCAAGTAATTATCGTTAAAGCGACTGGGACGACGATAAAACTCATTTAGATAACGTTATACGAATCACAATTTGGATTCTCAATAAACATAGTGGATTCCCTTGTTCCAGGAAGAACCGAAGGAATCCGCGTCTATTTCTTCGCATTGATAATTCCAGCATAGAAGTGAAGAGGGAAGTATCCGTTAAACTCCCTAAAAGGCGTAGAGTCCTCTCATGTAAAAAGCTGAATCGTCCAATGATGACCAAGAAATGCAGAATTTCTTAAGTAAAGTCATATTCTATAGCGGGAACGATGATTTGTCAGTATAATTTACGTGTACAATTTTCACTACAATCTATTCAGAATAATTTCTTGAGGACATTCCTTGAGTAACTTTTAGTAGCAACTTTCAGTAGTTGTTGATAAATTATAATTATGTTAATTTTAATTTATTAAAAATTTAATTATTTAGTTTGGTATTATTTTTTTCCAATAACACGTTTTATTTAATAATAAAATATTATTTTTTGGTATTATTAATTAGCCGGGTGGCTTAGTGGTTAGGTGTCGGGCTTAAGTGGCTTAGGCTACGGGTTCGAATCTCGCTGCTGTTCACCTGGTGGAAGGTTCCACGCACCTACGATGCAGAAATGGTTTGACGAGTGACGCCGTCATCAGTGAATACTCACTGCGGAACTGGATTGTCTAGAAAGGACCCACACACAAGAAAAAGAAAAAAAGAAGTGAAGATCATTCCTTGGTTCTACGATTAGTTAAAATTAACTGTTCTTTACTTAAATAAAGTGTGTGTCCTGCCTATGCGGAGCTATAAAATACTATGGCTCTCGTGAAAAGGCTTTATTATTATTAATTGGACGGAATTTTGTAGTAGCTACGTATCTTTGCTGTGCGAAATCCTGACCATTCCCTCTGGCTGGACATAAACTATTTCCGAGATACGAGAAGAAACCTTCTCTGTTGTGGAGATTAATCCAGGATTCCAAAACTAACCGCAGAAAAAAAACTGATATAGACTTCTGGATAACTTTATTAGACGATAACTCTTGTCCTTTGAAATTCGAATTTATGAAAAAAAGTGTCAGATGAACGTAAGATCTTGGTTCGAAGGGGGGAGACATGCCAACTTAGACCGTTTTATGGGAGACACCCCAAACGTTCTAAATTGTCAGATGAACGTAAGATCTTGGTTCGAACGGGGGAGACATGCCAACTTAGACCGTTTTATGGGAGACACGCCAAACGTTCTAAATTAAAATTAGTCTTGAATAAATTTTGTTCATCATGAAATGTTCTAGAATTACAAAAGGACGCCGGTTATGTGTATAGAAGGTGTTTCATTCCAAGTTAAAAGTAATNCTGGATTGTCTAGAAAGGACACTCACACAATAAATTTTGTTCATCATGAAATGTTCTAGAATTACAAAAAGACGTCGGTTATGTGTATAGAAGGTGTTTCATTCAAAGTTAAAAGCAATCTTGAATAAATTTTATGCATCATCAAATAATTAGAATTACAAAAGGACTCCGGTTATGTTATAGAAGGTGTTTCCTACCAATTTGAAGTAGTCTGTAGTAACTTTTGTTGATTATAAATGATCAAGAAACGTAATTAGAGTACAAGTATGTGAATAGAAAGTGTATCCTTCCAATTTGGAAGTAGTCTGGAATAACTTTTTGCTTTATGAAATGATCTAGAGTGACTAAAGGACACTGGTTTTGTGTATAGATGTTGTTATTTCATGAATACAACTAATCCAGTCACAATGATTCAGATTGTGCTCAGCCTAAACTCTAAAATATGAAAAACCTCGATAGATTTATTCTCTTCCTAACAAAAAAATCTCAATTAGAAATTGCTTGGAATGAATCTTGAATTCTTTATTTTTTCTATTGTTTCTTAGTCGAGATTCACTAAAAGCACTCAGACATGTTATATTTTTAATTTATAGTTTATCATTATATATAATTTTATAAATATTTGTCGATTTCTAATGAGCTTATTATTAAAAAATTATTTTTTTGCAATCTGTTATAGCCGGGTGGAATAGTGGTTAGGTGTCGGGCTAAAGTGACTTTAGGTTACGGGTTTGATTCTCGCTGCTGTTCACCAGGTATAAGGTTCCACGCATCTACGATACCAAAAGGGTTTGACGAGTGATGCCGTCATCAGTGGATACTCACTGCTGAACAGGATTATTTAGAAAGGACCTACACAAGAAAAATAAAAAAAGAAGGGAAGATCATTCCTTGGTTCTACGATTAGTTAAAATTAACTGTTCTTTACTTAAATAAAGTGTCTGTCCTGCCTATGCGGAGCTATAAATATTATAACTCTAGTGAAAAGGCTGTTATTATTATTAGCGGCAATTTGGGTGGGTCAGTCCTCATGTGGTTTTTGTGAGAGATTTTCGCGTAGTATTTTATTAGGGCGTTTAGGTCCTTTTGGCTGAATTCGTCATTTCCGGGTGTCCTCTCATCCACCTTCGAGATATTTCGATTGTCTTCCAGACTTCAAATGTTGACTGATCACGATTTGATGACGTAAGGACCATCTTCCATTTAGCTCTCTGTATTTTGAGATCATTGGCTTTTATTTCCTCGTTTAGCACTTTTAGACAGGTTTTTGCTTTGGAGCAACGGATCCCTTTTTTTTGAGACGAATCCTTGACCAGATTCCTTTCGTACTCTTTGTAAACGACTTTTTTCCACTGGTAATTTCGCTTTTGATTTTTAGCAGAATAGGTCATGATCACTTCGGGTGTCGTAGATGACGGACCAATTATCGTTGTTGAAAGCTTTGGTGAACAGAGTGTGATATTTGGGAAGGTTGGGTTGTCAGAGTTCCTTTGAGGTGTTCTCGTGTTTTTTGATGGATCATTGATGATCGTCAGATTGCCAGACTGCGTCAACAGAAAATTTCTTGTATCTGCAGACTAATTTAACAGCCAGAGAGGCTGTTTGGCATTCAAATCGCTGTATATCACGACTTTGTTCCAAATCTCCAGTGCTGATAAGTCAGGCATGGTGTAATGGTTTGGACATGACCCTGAGGCGGAATATACATGTTTACAAAATATAGTCTTCCTTTGTTGTGCTAACAGATATTCCGATTGCTTCCGTTTCATCACTCCCCAAAAAATTCTTCGCTTCGAGTGTATGGTCCTCATACTTTATGCCTTTTCTGATTAATATAGTAGTCCTCCACTTTCATAGTGCGATCGATAGCATGTATTATGCTGTATCGGGAAAAAGGGGCGTAGTATATTTTGCTGATAGCTACGATTCTTGGATGAGCACGATGTCAGCATTAAGTTTAACAATCAGAGTATTAAGTTCAATAATTTTGTTTTTTATTCCGTTCACATTCAGTTGTATAACGGAGATTCGGTCCTTTGACTTGTGTAGGTTGCGAATCCGAGAGCTGTAGCCAGACCAATAAATAATCCATCGACCGGGGGCGACACATGTACCCCCGATGGAAAAGCTAATGGCTCTTTTTGGAAATGCTTTAGGATCATTTTGAGCGCCTCCAGAGTTGTTGCATCCGGTGAGCCACATGACGCCACGCTAAAAATTAGTCAAAATGGAAAAATTGCACAAAAATGACCTACATTAGTTAATTTATTTTTGACGTTAATCTCATTATTTTTTTTAAATATTCCATTTTCGATCGTTCAGTCACAGTCATGAGATATTAAATCGTATATTCTGGCTTGTAATTCTATTTGTATTAGTTCTACTTGTATTGAAGATCTCAGAAATATATAAAACTAAAAAAAGGTCCACAGTTGTCTTTTTAAAGACTAATAAATGTGGGAGCAGTTCAATCGTCAACATTCTCGACCGATATGCTCGTAGTCATAATTGAATAAGCTCTGCAGCTCGTGAATGAAGGAACTAATTTGGCAAAAAAACACTATTTTTTAATGCAAAATATGTCCTGTGGAAATGAAACCATTTAATATGTTATTCTTTCACACAAAATTTAACAAAACAAGTATTCAGGAAATTGTAAAGCCAAATGCATTTTTCTTTACAATTTGAGAAATCCTTATCGTAAATATATTTCATATTATAATTATTACGTAAATCAAAAAAACGTGATAATATCAGAGTTCTTGACCACTTAAGTGATGCGCACGACCAGTAATATCAAAAAATACGTGATATATCAGAGTTCTAAACCACTTAAGTGATGCGCACGAATGTATCAAAAATACGTGATATATCAGAGTTCTTAAACCACTTAAGTGATGCGCACGAATGTAGGTCGTGTGATAAACATGTAAGATGGCGACCTACTTCTCCATATCTATCCAGAAGCATGTAATGGACGAATAGAAGTGGAGGATGGATTTGGCGACAAGCAGTTCTCCCATAGGTTCCTTTCTCGGATTAATAAGTTATGACCGCTTGTGCTGGGCTTATCAAAGATTGTAAGGTGGGTTGAATAAATATGTGGCTCACTTCTCTTACTGTCACTTGTCTGATCAAAAGTTTTCTTTCGTTGCTCCTTTAACAAATAGTTGATCCATATAGACAACTCTATCCAGGTCAATTTTTATTTGACAATCGTAGAAGCGAAAGCTCACTTGCGGGAGGTCTTACATGTGACATTTTTCTACTTCAATCCTGATATGTTTCTCACTTCTATATATAAATCAAATGTTATAAAGTCTAAATTTAATTTTTTAGGTCAATTAAGTCCAAAATCTTATTGATTTTTATTTTTTAATTTTTCGGTTATAATACATTTCTATCTTGTTGAGGTCTACCGAGATCACTTAATTAGATGGTTTAACCCCTTCTTTTTGGTGTATCTTTTTCTTTAACTTTAACAACTTTATTAGCAAGGAAAACTTAAAGAACGAGTTATTTTGGCCTCATCCCCGCAAGTCCTGCAAACGCTTGGACTCTTCTCTGCGCTCTTAGACCCCACTTATCGTTTATTCTGTTCTGCAACATACGAGTCAATGATGGCATCTCTTTTCAGGTAGTTTTCCATCCTTTCTTTCTGCTGCATCTCTTAAAGACATTACTAGCAAATTTTTTCCTCATCTAGCTTACAGTTTTGTGAGCCGTCTTTGTGTAGGGCAATCTTGATCCCTGCTCTCCTCGATTTTTCAAGAAGCAGTATAATACCATCCTTGCTGTGCTTTGCCTGGAGCGCATGTCGATGTATCAATCAGCTGTACGTTCAAATCGCATAATTATTACGACGGATTCTATGGGGATACTCTGAACCAGGCAGTTGATAACGTTTTGAGTGGATTCTCAGTCACGATAATCCGTCTATCTGTGAATACTATATTAATATGAGCCTGACATATCCGGGCATCGTATGGGTCACCAAAAAACGTTTGAAACCACCGTGAAGCTTGATCATGCGATAGGGACCTTGTTGAACTATATGGAGAGGGAATCAACCTCAATATGATCCTCACTGCTGATCACGGAATGTAAAACACACTAACGGATCCCGGCTTTGTGTTTACGTTGGACAGAATTGTAGACCCAAAAGACTTCACTTCTACGAATGCTACCAGTTCTCTTTGCTTTGATATACCCAAAGAAAGACTTCTAATCACTAAAATTAGGAAGAGACCAGGTCGTCTATGACAAATTAAAGGGATCAATCCAAATCTGGAGCTTTACTGGCATGTGGATGTCCCCAAGATTACCACTATTCTAAAAGCAACCTATCTCCCCAATTGTGGATGTGTTCCTTTATCATATAATTTAGAACTTGCTGCTTTTTGCTGAAGGTAGAAATGCTTTTAATCTGTTTAGTCGGCCAGCATGGCTATAATCGACGCGTATCTCAAATGCACCCCATCTCCATTGCAATGGGAAATGTGTTTAAAGAGGATTTTGTTGGTGAGTCGTTTGAATCTATCAATATCTTCCCGTTGATATGTAGTATTCTTGGATTTGAATCACCAGGTTAATGGATCATTTTCAAAAATAAACAGATTTTGAAGGGTCATAAAGGTTGGGTTCATATTTTACTTTTAGAACCTCGCAAGTTCATAAGGGTGCTCAGACTTATCATAATTATCCATAATGGACGTGGTTAATTCAGGATCTCAGATTCCTCTATCTCTTAGCTGATTTCTCTTTATTCACTCTACTTTGTCTATAATTTTGATAGTCTAGTGTAGTGTTTCTCAACCTTTTGCTTGTATCGGCCCATAAAAATTTTCTCCTCTGTAAATAATTTATTGCCCCATAATAACTATAAAGTAATTAATTAAAGATTCACCAGTAAAATAATATTTATAACGCCCGTTTAACTCAATCTTCTCATCTTGGACTAACCTCTATTGCCTGTATAGGTGTGTTCACTCGCTGCACAACCCACACTCAGAGACTACCCTAGGTTGACAGTCCATGCCGTCTTACTTCTCACCTGGCATCGATGCTTCATACCTCTCTTCAATAAGACTAGCGTTTGAATTTAAGCTTTGACAATCTCCTCCACCTTGAGGGCATCCAGGTAGCCCTTGAAGAATCTGGAAACAATTCCATCCCAGGTTACGACCACAGGATTATTTCGACCTTTGTGAGATGGATAATCTCAAGTTCGTTGGCTACTAGGTCATATATGTGAAAGAAACCGGTGGCCGACGAAAACGTCCAAGTATACTATCCTAGAGACATCGACCACTTAGTAGTTTTGAAAAGTGGATGCTTTATCTCGGAAGACTTCACTTCTAAAATTTGAGAGTATATTTCGAAAAAACTTTCAGTTTCCAAAATAAAGTTAAAAAAACATATTAAATTATGAAATTGTATAAACCATGTACAGCATTCGGTGGTGAGACCGATCTTACCACAATAGTTCTGCTATGAAGGGGAGACATCTCTAACACGACGAATTGCATGTAGACATTATTCTTACCCCCAATTTTACTGATAACAATATCTCTGATTTCAGAATCGCCTCGTCATCAAATTTCTGGGAGAAACAGTAACAGTAAAGATTAGGCATCAAACCCAGAGCTTAGTCAAGGCCGGTTTGAAAACATCCCCAATGAAGTCAACAGCATCCATGTTGTACGTCAAATGTTCTTTGAGCTCCGGATCGAGTCATAAGTTCTCATTAAGCCAGTGAGAACACTTAAGATTCAGATCATTTGCAAACACGTGGTCAGACCCCGGATGGAAGAAGGGATAGAAAAGGACCCGATTCCAGCGCAAACATAAATACAACAGTTCAGGACCGGTTAACTTAATCACGTGTTCATATTCCGTTCAGCCTCGAATTCAAGTAAACTTTGGAAAAATCCATTTTGAAAGTGACTCCATTCTTCCGAACACACATAACCATTTCATTCTCCCCAGCAATTACCTCCAGGTCCATAGTCCTGAATGTATTGGAGATGTTTTCATTACCACTGTGCGACTTTTCGAGAAGAACTTGGCCAACAAATTAGTTGGTCCCGAACCAATGACGTATTGGTAGGGAACAAAGTCATCGTCAATGTTCACGTGAAGAATGCCCTGTGATTGTGTGAGGTGCAATGGAGACGCCATAAAAACTACGTAACAAGCCTTCCATGGCGACGTGGTGTAGTCTATTTTCAGCAGCATTTTTACTAAGTTTTCCTCAAATTTGAGATGAGACTCTTTATTGTCATTATTTATAAACTTTCTGACAGGGATCGAAATCTCCATAGCACGTGACCAGATGTGGATCCAGAATCAGTATCCAGAATAAATCGCATATTTGTTCAAAGGAGGACGGCTTTAGCTTAACAAGAGAGTTTCTCAATTCCTTGGAGAGCTGGCTAACTGACTGGTTTAGTAATCAATCCTAGCACGTGGACCTCTCTATCAAAAAATAGAACGGCCAAGTATTGTCGGTGGTGATGTCTTACAATATCAAACATCCTTTCCGTCGACCTAAAGTTGGTAGAGAACACAGAAACGAGTCCATAACTGAGATTATTCTACTTATTAACAGTCTGTGCATTCTTACAAATTAGCACGTGTTCTCTTTCAAAATAATATTAAGTGTTAGTTTTTGAATTAAACTTTTTTTATTAACATTACGTTAATGACCTAGAGTAACCAAACTAACTAACTCCTTGATCCTGACTCGTCTCCAGGTAATAATTGGATCCTCTTAAAGCCGGCCAGACATTGGAAGTCTCCTCAGAAAGGTGGATCCATTGACGCCATCGAAAGGAAATAATTATGACCAATAGCACACATGGGGATATTTTTCAGATATTTAATGCGAGCTAGGTTGAGGAAGTGTATTTGGTTAAAAAGATGTGATCCCCGCGATAAACTGTGGTTGAGGGCTCGAAATGGCGGTGATCAAAGGAAGGCCTTCGCAATCCTGGCCTTTAACTAAAAGACTTTAGTTGTTTCGAGTATTCTCCAGCTCATATCTCTCTTACTAAATTATTAAGATTGTCAATATAATTCTAGGGTCATTTTTACTAAAGAGCTGCTATAATATATTTATTTTTGTTTACACATCAATCCGGTTTTTTATTATGACAGTCTTTATGACACTCAGAAGTTTGAATTTGATAGAAAAAAGAACTATAGCAATCACAGTTCTCATAATAAAAATCTAGAAAACAATTATATTTTAGTTTGATGCTGTCGTACTGATCATTACCGTTGTAATTCTGGTATACGTGATACATACCTTACTGTTCGTCTGCTGAGAATGTTGAATCTGTCTTTTAGATTCTCTAGCTATTCAACACGGTTTTGACTGTATCCGTGGCCGTTTTTTACTTTCGCAAGGTTAACTCAATTAGTAAATTATAGCAATCACTGCTAAAAAATAATTTCTATTATATTCGTTGAAAGGTTTGTCATCATCTGGGTTCTGTACAGAACCAAATACACTTGACGGATCTATGGGAGCATCAATTCATTGCTATGACGTTCTTGTTAGCCACAGGTCTCTTTCAGTCCAAAGATAACAAATCATGGTAAATAAATAAACCAAGACATAACAAATCATGGTAGCTGATGTGAGACAGTGGACATTGCCCAGTCGATGAACTTATTCAAGAGCTGTAAATACCAAAAAATAATTTGAACAACAAAAAACTATTTTTTTAAATTAATAATATTTTGACGGAGCTCTCCAATCTATCTTCCTTTATTTCTTTGTACTCTGCAATTTCCTCTGTAATAAAAACTCACATCAAAACCAATTAAATTCAGATTCACCGTCTGATTAATCTCCAGCATTTTAGAGAGGCTATTTATGCACCCAAAAATAACCTCAAAGTTAAGATTCGACACCTTATCATATATCTTGTGTTTAGTCATTGACATCAGCAAAATCAATTCACGAGTTTGCTGATTTATAGACTCTTCACATGCTTCTAACCTTTGTATTACCTCCTGATGTTCTTCTTGTATGTCAGGACGCTTAGACTATGAGTAAAATTAGTCACCAGGTAGTAAAGTAGACGTATTTCAAGTCACTTCCAGTATCCTCCGCTACCTCAAGACAATAAGAGTCGATTTCATCAAATCTACCAAATCAAACAGAATGTTAACAAATCTGCATATTTTACTGAATTTAGCGTCTGCTTGCTCGAAATCTGAGTTGGAGAATTATTCGTTATCTAAAATAGACAAAGCTAACAAACCATGCATGTTTTCGTTTTATCCCCATACTCAAAATGTGAATTCAGACCGTAGGGTTCCGAAAATGTGACTATTTTCTGATATATACATTTATTTTATTAACCCCGAACAAATCACGAGAAAGATAATAAAGGTATCGTCTAGTTAAGTGATATCAGTCCTTTTCCTGCGGTTAGTTTTGGAGTCCTGGATTAATCTCCACAGCCGGGAATGTTTCTTTTCATATCTCGGGCAGGCGTCCATATATAGTCTGATGTGCGGTACGAGTGGATGGTCAGGGGACTTTGCTATCTTAAGAAAGTCCCGGTGACGTTCCGTAAAGTATTCCATGAATGGAGGACGTTTAGTGTTCTCCGCAGTAACGAGGTGGACGTCTTTTTCGACGATCTCAATAGAATTCTGAGACATCGATTTTGTAAAACCTCCAGCTTGTCTGTGCCGATATTGATAAAAGGGCAATCCATGCAGCACAGGTGTACTCAATACTAGGTAGAACAAATTGTTTGTATATAAGCTCTAACGATTGGCGGGAAATACTGGAGATGAGTGAAAGCCTTGAGCATTCCAATTTTCTTTTGTATCCTCGCGGTACTAGGTCCACTTGATAGGTAAATGTGAGTAGGGGATCCAGGAAGACTCTACGGATTGAAAGAGTCTTCTTAATGGAAAGCGGGGAGTCATACAATGTTATTCGTGGTGTTGCCCGTAATTCTTTTCGTGCTGAGGTAAACGTCATTACATGTGACTTTGATATATACATTCAAACTCCACAAAATTCACATAGCAAGATTTTCTTCTTTACTGAAAATATCAATCCCTTAACAATTTTCCTGTATTTTAAAACTCAAATGTTTACAGTTTAATTTCTCAACCAAAACTGAAAAACCTTGCCTGATGAACCCGGCCATTTATTCAAAATTAATTTATTTTTTAATTAAATTATATTTAATTATAACTCTATTTGATAATCGTACCCACAGCGAATATGAATAAAGCAATCGGAATCATAAGTTAGTGTTTGTTCGTCTGTTCCTCCTCTCTCTTCCTATTAGAGTGGCGTCATGTGATCCACCTGTCTAGGTGGCGCCCATTGCCAGGCCAGCACGAAAAGGATCATTTGCTCTCCCCCACTCCACTGGAGAAGTTTCCACAACTGCAATTATGGACGTATTTTATCCTTGATGTTGATTCCGGATGGACTCTATATACCGCCAGACAATTGGGCCGTCCGTGGAAAGTCGCGTTATCAGAGGCCACTATCCAAAAACTAAACTTACTGTAAAGGAAAACAATACGTATGCTGGGACCACAATGTGGAACAAAAATACCTCCCCTGCTGACAGGAATCTACAACTCGTAGATTTTGTTACGGATTTCTCCGCATTTGCGAGGAGGATGGACACCCACTAAGCCTCTCACTGTTCCACGCAAAAGAAAATCAGTTGGCTAAGAAATTTCCGTTCCCAAGGCGCTAGGAGCGAAATTCTATTATGTCATCTCTATTATCAATGTCTATGCTCCGACAGCTGCCCATGTTAACACCGACACTAAGAGCTCAGCGCATTTTATTCATACTTGACAGGGACATAAGACAAGTTTCATTTCTGACGTTTATTAAAGGAGATTGAAATGCTAGAGTTGGTAATGAGGAGATTTGTATTGGATCGCATTCTCGGATCCCGTCGAAATTTCTCTGGTGTATCATTAGTTTAATTCTGTTAATCCTACAAACTTATTACGAATAATGCTTTTGATCGTCCAACAAGACTACTTGGTTGGTTCAAGAAGGGACAAAAATAGGAACCTAATTAAAATATACCACCAAGTCGACTATATCTTATAATTTCTTGAAGTAATCTTTAATAAAATCTTGAATCACATGGAAAGTGTCCCTGGTGGTTGGTCTTAAATGGGAGTTATCCATATGATACCAAAACTGTAATACCTGAAATCGTCTAAGGAATTATGGCCTTAGAGAATCTGTGAAACTCTTTGGTTTTATCTCTGAAAACCAAACGGGAACAATGTGTCAATAGGCGAAGAAACACTAGTCAATATAGAACTATTCAAAGCAAATAATTATACTCTGCTACCTGGATTGACGTAAAGAAGGCGTTCAACTAGGTAGATCACGACTTTTTAATTCAAATTTTGAAGGAATACCTGGAGGATCTTGAAATTGGTTGAATCCCTGATTATTAAGGGGAGAATCAAACTCAGAATGAGTATATTCGTGACGTTCACATATAACAAAAGTATTCGGCAAGGAGATAGTTTATCAATTATTATAAGTATCCAAAGGATCCTTGAGATTAGAAGATGTTGATGACTTGAAGCTTAATTCGAGCAATGAAGATGCTAGTGTTGGGATGATTAAAGATGCAAATTGTTATTTCGCTGTTGTTGGGTGGAGAAAATTTGGAAAAGTCGGTAACGAATGCTATTTTGTTTTCAAAAATGCTGGGTGGAATAGATGGATACAAAAACTTGAGTTTATTCGAAGGAATGGACAAATTCAAAAAATACTGAATTTGATATTGGTGGAAGTAATTCAGAGGATTGAGAACTTGGGCAAACTAAATTATATGCAGTAAATATATGAGGTCTGTAAATGAACATGCACTCTCTTGACTGAATTTTGACCATCAATTTGGGAATTACTTCTTTGACAAATTCAAGGCCCATTAAAGCATAGCATAAATATATCATATTTGCTAAGCTAGAAATAATTCGCTAGTAGAAAGTCAGGATATTTCTTATTGTTATAACTTTGGATGGTTTAGCATCTCCATTCGTTAAGAAGTACTTTGAAATACTACAAATACATTACAATATGGAGAGTACCTGAGTATAAGACCTCTGGATTAATTCATCTGCGTGAGGAGTAGAAGGAGATTTTATTTATTGTCGAGCTAAAAATGAAACCGCCATTAAAATTCCTATGTTTCGTTGTTGAGTTATTTCAAAACAAATGCATTTCTAGTTAATAGAATTTTCTAGCAAAAATCGCCCTAAAATCTTTTTTAGGCAAGTCTTCAGTCCTTTTTCTGTTACTTCAAAAAACAGTGGAAATGCTACCATTTGGATGACAATTATGGGAGGCAGTTTATTACCACGTTGGAAGAGAAGTAATTCCTTTAAAGTAATCATTCTGAAAAGTGGATGAATTTAAGTGCTCAAATAAACCGGGAATAACGATCATCTATCCATATTAGAATATCACTTCCATATTTCGTTGTGAAACATTGAATTAATTCACACCATTCCTATTTACTTAAGAAAATCAAAAATTTATGTGAAAAAAACAAATAAATGGAAATTATAACTTAATGAACTGAAAAAAGTCAAAAAACAAAAATAAAGCAGTTTAACACAATTTAAGCATAATTCATCGAGACAAAACTTTTTGATCATCCTCATTAAGGCCCTCGTCGACTCACTTTCGATAAGATATCTTGATTCAAGCTATCTTCGACATTTTTTGAAGTGACAACTTAGACAGATTCGTTTACAAAAAGTTTTCTAGTTGAAATTCAAGGAGATAGAAAATAAAATTTCTTTCGTCCAAGATCTCAACTACCTGCCTCATTCGGGAATGACTTCCATCGCTAAGGTTCACAAGACTGTCAGAAGTCGTGCGAAAAGAATGTAATTCAATGATAGTGACTTATATCTGAAAACTAGTCCATACAGCGGAGTCTGTAACCGTGTATGTTAAGAATGGAAACAGACTCCGAGTTGTTAAGTTGATCTTAAGTTCGAATACTGAAGCCTCTAACACACGTGGGTTACACAATTGGGTAATTATAATCGCATAAAAATTCTTTTAAAATGAAATTAGCATTTTAACGTACATTTGAGCATCTCTTATGCATGAGCCACATGGGATCCATTCAATTCCTGGACAAATTCTTTGAAGACTGAAGAAGGACGGGCTACTTGTCGCAGGATGCTGGAATGCAAATATAGGTGTCCAAAAAATGAGATGAGGCCTTTATCAGTCTATATGGAAGAGGAATCAGAAACTTCCTTGAGTTGCATTGGTCAATTGTGTCAAGTATTTATTCCCTTTTATGAAACATGTGCTTTCATCACCTCACTCATCACAAAAATACGTGGATTGGAATTGTAATTCAGAGTTTCTTAGCTCCTGTACTAATTGATTACAATACTCACATATACAGTAAGACTCCTCCTAACCGCCAATTTTGGGAATTCGAAAAATACAGACGGTTAAGAGGAGTTGGCGGTTATAAGGAATAATAAATAAAAATTTATTTTTTGATAAACCAATTATCAAGTGTGTTGTTAACCTATACTTGAGGACACACGCCATTTGTCTCTAAAAGTAGTTTGCTTCATTCAATAAAAAAATTTTTTTTTTTCCGTAAATCGTAAACCCGTCAAATTTCTTAGATCTTTTTATCACTATATGATGGATGCAAATCAATCTGTCTACTGATTTCAATTTTTTCTTCAAGTGAATGTATTATACATTTTCTTGGCATATTTGAAGGGGTAGAACAATTAAATCATAAATTATCACAAAGAAGTGAAATTATTTCTTTAATTTAAAAAAATTTTAAATAAATTTATATTATAACTTTTTAAAATAAATTTTTATGAACTATTTTTTAACTCACACGTGAAGAAAGTCCTTACTAAAGGCCTGCAGAAGTTGAATGTTGTACGAGGATTCCTTTGAAATTAGATGTTTCTGTTGCTACATTCTACTGGCAAAATTTTTCCCTGGCTATGGAGTATGCCTCTGTTGCATAGAGATTCGCGTTATCAGAGACTACGTTCCACAGAATCAATTCAATATACCGGAAAACTATATTTATGATTGACTCTCATTCTGGATCAATGGTTAATCCCCTACTAACGGAAGCTTCTTTCTCGGTGATTTCGGGGTTCTAAATAAATAAACTATTTTTAAAAAGTTGGCAGTTAAGAAAACTGGCGGTTAGTATGAGTTCGGCATATGATTAGAAATCTTCGTAGAAAAGAGGAATTTGGAGGTAAACCAAGACGATGTTGGGATCAGCAAGATTCTTAGTGTCTTAAAGAAATGATTCAATGTCTGAATTCCTTTCTTCTTTATTTCAATGGACGGGATTCACAATGGTGGACATTGATACTTATGAATATGCGTCCCATTTTACAGGTATGTTATTAAAATATTGGTGGATAACATTTAATAGTTGTTAATTTTTGAATATTATGTGGTTGTCCTACATTATACGAAAACTTCATGTTTGATCAAATACAAAGGTCCCTGGAAAGTTTGTTTAACTTTTTTTGGAAATAATAATTTTTCTGAATGGTTGTTGCCCCTAACGATAAGTTCCATTAATATTGAGGTAACGTTCGAGAATTTATAACTATTGATCCTCTTGTCACATCTCAAGGGAGACAGTCACAGTTCCTCCGTTTAAACCTGATGATATTTAATCCATGAGCGTGTAGTAATACTCCATTTTACGAAAAGCCATACTAACTATAGCTCCTCCCAGGCAGACTACACATATAACTAATCGTAGAGGGAGATCCAAGGAATGCTCTTCACTTCTATTTTCTTTTTGTTGTGTGTGAGTTGTTTTGTAGACGATCTGTTCCGCAGTGAGATGTTCACTGGTGACGACGTCACTCGTCAAGCCGAAACATCGTAGATGTTTGGAACCAAAAAATGTACAGCAGCGGGATTCGAACTATGGGCCATGGGCCACCCGGTCATTAACGTGTAAATGCTTTTTTATTTCCAAAACTTCTGATAGAAAACTAAACAATTAATGAATATGAGTTTGTGTATTCTAACAAATTGAATTGTGAAGGCAAAATTCTTGCTAAAAATTAAAAATAACATTATTATTGAACAACAGAACTGTGTAGCAAGACTAAAAATGCAAGTTAAGACTTTTAGTCAGACCATTATTAATTTTGAGTTTTTTAATTAATAAGCAATTATGTTTCATGTTGATCTACCTACAACAGCTTTGGTAGCTCAGTTTGTTAGAGCGTCGTGCTAATAATGCGAAGTTGTGGTCGAACTCCCTCGGAGCAATTAAATTTTGTAGTTGATAACTTTTCAGCCAGACATCCCAGTGCTTTAATATGAGAAAGTGACTTGTTTCTTAAAATTTAGCTGTCTCCACGCACGGAGCGTGAACAGGCCTAGGGACCTTTTTTAATACCATTTTTTAGACTTCTTAATCTGTTCGTTAACAGATAATGTGTTTACCGGGGTCTTAATAGTGTTTGTAGCAGAAAGCGAGTTGACGTCACATACAAGTGGCTTCTCTTCTTCGAACGGAAAAATTCCGACATGTTGCAGCGTGGAAGGATCCTCTAGATGATTACGGTCGTTTAGTGATTATGCCTCGGGAATCTTCCCGCACTTCTTCGGCAAGATAGATCATGATATTTGATCGATCCAAGTCTTAGGTTTGCATCGACTAGCCAACTTCTGATAGTTTTTGTAGGCAGTATTTTAATTCGTGCAGTTTGACATTGAATTATTTGGCAAATGCAAATTATATGTCTAAAAAGCATCTGACAGTGGTCTTCTAAACATTTGTTCCTACCATTTTCGAGTCACAAGCATACGAGGAGCTGATTTTGATCTGACGACCAGCCATGCAACAGGGAACTCTTTTTCTCGCAAAGCGATAATTGCTTTTGACGGTCAGTGCGATGCTCTTTATATAGTGAACAGAAGGGCATGCTTTTCAGAATAACCTTCGAGGACTTCATAATGACAATCCCACTATTGACGCATCTAAGTTCATGCAGATACATCGCAGTAACACCCATATACACGTCCAGCAAATAGCATTTATGAGTAAACTCTAAAGGAGTGATCCAATGGAATGAGAAGGGTCAAATGATGCCGTTGTCCTTCCACACACAAAAGAAGCCTTCTTCTTACAATGGCTAATGGTTGTTGTTATGGCAATAATTACGATGATTAATGCTCGTCATTTTGTGAGGGTGAGACGTGTCTCTTTTCCTCGTATGTCTTCTTCACGTTCATTAACAAGCTCTACACTATCCCTTGGAAGCTTTACACCAGAGGATTGAAACGTAACTTTAAAAATACCAACTTGCATGAGATCTGTCCAGTCATGGGATAAATATCTGTTGTCTACAAGAAACGAAAATTGCTGCACACTGACTGCAAGGTATAATGATTACTACATGAATCTGGTCAGTTTCTGCACGAGTAACTGTTATGCATATCAGATGGAGGAAAAGAGCGAATTTTGTGATCTCTACAATGAATGCATATGGCCCAACAAGAGTTAGAGTTTCATTTAACCCCGAAGAGTTTCTACTCAACTGTAACTGAAGAGTACATTTCTATTTCTTCATTTAATGTTCATTGCTGGTGATTGAAATGTCAGAGCTGGAAAACAAGACCTGATGAGTTCTGCATATGATCTCACGGCAGAAATCGCGAAATATACCTGACGAATCACTTTTCAATTCTGATCGTCGGAGGACTGTTATTGATCGCAAACTCGTTGTTGCCCGTCTGGTGCTACGTATGTTGTACGGAACTGGAAAACATGAAAGAATTGACTCAGAAAAATATGACACAGATATTTCCCGCCACAATGACGGCAAGAAAATGGAATGAAGCGGAACACTAGAAAATACACTTGACCGGAAAGATCGGAACGATACGATAGAAAAGATTTGGACGTAGACCTCTGCTGTAATCCAAGGCACTACATCCATGGTTTTTGGACAAATTCCAATGCATCGTCATAAAATTAGTAACTAAGAGATCTCTGTTCTAGCAGAACAAAAAAGTATTGAGACTGAAAATAAAGAATGCTAAGACAGATGAGAAAGCAAAAGAATCACGAATATTGAAAGGAAGAACTCTTACAAAAATTTACTTTTCAGAGACAATCGAAGCAATTAAGAAGTTTAATCCGGACGATCCGCTGGACCAGACAACATCTCCGCAGCACTACTGAAGTTTGGTCCAATGAAGTTAGCTGAAACAATCACACATATAATCAATACTCCATTTGTGGAAGACAACTTGCTTGATATTGGTGAAGGGTGGTTGATTCCGTCGTACATTGGACGTCTCACTTCCTGCACATCTGTCTTTACTCACGGCCTGCGAACCTTTGGTCCGGAGGATTCTACACTCCCTACCAGAATTCTCAATTGACCAAGAGATAATCCACGCACGAGAAGCCTGGAATCCCACAAACCTCGCCTTGCCTCTTCAAAAGACTGCCAGCAAAACCTGGACAATTTATTATGCTGGAAAAAGGCTCTGAATGAGATTGTCAAACGGGCTATGGATGCTGCTGGATACTCGGCTATTTTTGAACCGATCGGGTTATGCAGAAGTAACAGAAAACAACCGGACGGGATGACCATATTTCCCTTTGAGGCCGGGAAAACCACTTGTTGAGACGTGACATGTACAGATACGTATGCCCTGAACAATCTTCACAAGTGCGCTTCAAGGGGCTGCTCTGCAGCCGTCAAGGCGGCGAAGGCCAAACTTGAAAATACGTCGACCTTCCTGATGATGTCAAAATTGTTCCCTTGCTATGGAGACTTCCGGATCCTACCCCCCTTCTACACTCAAGTTTTTCGGACGTTTTAAAAAATCGGATCACCTCATGCACTTGAGATCTCCGTGAACCCTGTAGCTATTTGAGAGAATTTCGCTCGCAATTCTGAAAGAGAACAGCCACGCAGTGAGGGCGGCAACTAACTAACTTATGTTTTGACCAATAAAATTTAGTCATAAAAAAAGCTGTACGAAATAAAAGACAAGGTGAATGGAGCTACACCATAGTGGATCCAAAGTACGTCATCTGTTCAACTTTCCAGCTAGCTAGTCAGTCGATAACCAATAAAATTGGTTTTCTATTAAAAAGATAATTAGTCCAAATTAATAGCCAAAAAATTATGTTTCAGCAGCTTCTCAGTATAAATCGGGAGTGCTGGTATTATGGGAGTCTACTGATTCACTATACAACTTCCCTTCCTCGTTCTTACTAGAGTATAACCTTTCAGGAAATCGCAGCTGCTAAGGCCTAGAACTGTTGAGCTTTCAGTTGAGATGGAGTTTGATGATTGTTCTCCTAACCGATTAAAAAAACTACCATAGTAATGCTAAAAAATACCACATTAAAGGTATTATATAAAACTAACTTTTTGTTTTTATAAATTGTCACGTTTTGTAAACTTTGATGATTAATTTAAGCGAAGATCCTCGAATAGGGAAATAGTTAATATGCTATGTCACTAATAATAATGACACGGCCATTAGTTGATCCCCATCTCAATCAGTAGTCTCCTTACTTTGGTTCAGTTTATCTATTCATTTAATAACTCAATACCATGGTGAACCAAACTAATTATCACGTGATCCCGATGCGTTTCAACAGCGATCTCATCTCTGACCAGTGTTCCTCCCACGTGGCCGTGCATGATCTTACATAATTGCTTTTACTGGTGCGCATTCTAGAGACTAGTTTCATAAAAGCGTCAGTCCGTTTCGGTGATCTCAACAAATCCAGTGCTCCGTAATTCTGAAAGCCCTCTTTTAGATTTCTTCAATCTTCCTCATATTTGTCCAAGATACAGCCATAAGGGATGCTTCGCATTAGATCCCCGACATGATGATCTCATCGAAAGAAGACTGTCTTGATAGGTTTGGCGTAGCATTGCTCTAGGAAAGAAAGCAGGGGAAGAACGTAAATATTAACAAGGGATAGTCTTCTTTTCGTTCTCCCGAGCGATTATTTCTATAGCCTCAGCATCCCCAACATGCTTCCACACCTCTGAGGAGATTTGTATGGATTTCAGGTACTTTTTGAATAGAGTGACCAGATTCCACTTATTCTATCTTTACAGTCTATCCTGATAGCCTTGTATCCGGAAATGAAGAGTTGGGTCATTTAAAGTGAATTTGGTGTGTATAATCATAACCATGTTGATCTTCTGACTTGTCAGGAGTTAGCCGAGGTCCCTGGTTTTTCCTTCATTTTCATTGATGTTCAACTGAAGAACAGTAAAGTGATTTTCTCTTCTGTGGACTCAGGAAATACATCGTCTGGGGACGAGAATGTCAAAATATGAAAAGATCTAAAGGTCATTTTTCTGTGGAGATTATATGCTCCCTGGGCGTTTCCAGATCCCTTTGAATCGATAGACCACATAAAGCTGAGCTAATAGTTAATACAGAATTTATGTAGAAACCCTGGATCTTTGAGAAAGAATACCAATTTCCGCAATTAATCGATCTAATGTAGTGGTCTCCCATTGTTCCACTTCTCTCATCCCTTCAGAGGAATCCGATTAGAAAAAGGAACTTTGCCTTGGAAAAAACAGGCGAAATGGATCTACATCCTCCTCACAGAGCCGGAGAAATCTATATTACGGTTTGTTTCTCTCGTTAGTAGGGGATTGACTTTTGATCCAATATGAGGAACCATCATATGAATTGTTTTCCGGTACATCGAGTTGAGTCTGTGTAGCGTAGTATCCGATAACGTGAATATCCACGCAACAAAGGCGTACTCCACAGTGATCGTTTGCCGGTAGAGTGTTGCAACAGAAGCATTCAAATTCAAAAGAGTCCATTGGACAAGCGCATGCATAACGTTCAGCTTCTGCAAGCTTTTAGTGAGAATTTTTTACGTGGGAGCTGAAATTCAACAGACGGTTAAACGTTAATCCAAGAATTGAAGCAAGATACTTTGTTACTGGTATCTAGAAAGCTCAATGAAAATTCTTGGATCTTCATTGTATCAACGATCAGAGATGAACGCGTGCATATTGATTTTTTCGGCAGAAATCGTAAGTCAAATGCCAAAGAGGGGAAACATAAGGTTAAATCGGGAGATATGATTTATCAGCGCTCCTTAATAAAATTCTTGTATGTAATTTAGGGTCATTCAGGATAATCATGTCAATAAGACTATTTGAGATTAACTCGGCTTGACTGTCAGAAGACTGTGAAGCATGCCAGGTGGCGGGCATTTGGGTCGCCGTATATTATAAACTTATTCATTGTCGAGAGGCCTACTAGATTGGGGGTGTAGGATGTTGGACAGTATCTTTTTGGAGGAATGAATTAAT
>RDEW01000008.1:1344243-1358662 GCA_011109175.1 Dicyema japonicum
GAGTTATATATTTTCCCTCATGTCTTTAAATAAAGCCTTTGACTGCATTTTGAGTGTTGATCTACTACGAGCAATGTCAAAAGCAAATATAAGACAACCCCCTATTTTATGAGTGAAATATTTTTTGATAGAGTCGTTTATAGTTGGTTAGGTAATCCAATCCGTGTTACCCATAAGCATATGAATAGTTAGGGTTCCGCTTTTTTCCGTGTTTTTCACTACTGTCTTAGCTGGAACATGACTTGTTATAAAATGCCTATTCTGTTTCAGATTTTTCCATTAGGATGCATTCTTTCTTCCCCTTGATTTCTTCCTAGTGCTATCTCTTCAAGGTAAGTGACCATGTTAGACTCTTCAATGTACCAAAAAATATTGTAGTACTCCCATTTGGCATCTTACTATCTACTTTTCGAGGCATAAAGCCTTGACTAGGCAAGTAAAATCGACGTCTCCATTATTAGTGCATTCAAGACATGGATTCTCTCAACAATTCGCTTAAACAATGACCTTTAACGATTGCTTTTCGCCATAGAGACATCGAGTTTTTGTAAACTGACCAATTCGATTGAAAAGTTTTTCGAGCGAAGAGAAAAGGAGACATTAACTTTTTTCAGAGAAAGATTCACGGCATGAGAGAAGGTGGTCATCCCAAAAGCTGTCTTTGGAGATATCAATCCGTTTGTAAAGTATCGTTAGTTAGAAAAAAATTTTCTCATTTACTTCTCTTCTCTGTGTTTTTATAGTATAGCTCAGAGGTACCTATATTGCTCAAAATGCCTTCATCTCTCCAATATGTAACTTTAATCGTCCTTCAAGTTCATAGACAGAATAACTGACCGAGAACTGATTGGATACATGTTTAAGGATACGTCAGGTCCCATCTGGTCCATTTGAGAAACATGGACAAGTACAGTCTGTCTTGAGACAAAACATGGAATTTATTAGGTATTATCAAAAGCTATTATTTTATTTAGTTACCCCCATTCGAGTGAAGGAAATCGGTCTACAACAAGGAAAAAGTTATACAATCGGACCTCGATTCGGATTAAACCTTGGTTTTGAATAATCCCCAGATTTTTGAACACTTGGTAGGATTAGGCGTAGAAATTGAACAGACCCCTTCTGATAAAAACTTTGATGTGGAACAAAAATTAATTAATTTATGACTTATTTAATTGTTTATTTTATTTTAATTTGAAATAAAATTTCACATTGACTTAATATCCTTATAGTGTTCTTAAATGAGTCTCAAATAAGAAGAAAAATTTGAAATTGCTCTTCTCTTATCGAAAAAATCTATTACAGTTCTTACACAAAGTTCGGAGCGAGGATTGGAACTATATTTCGAATAAAATATATACCACTTGTGATTGGTAGGAACATTTGTTCAAAAGATGAAACTCATGAGAAGTATGAAAGTCACTTTTAATTTGTTGGATTCAAAGGTTCTTGATGTAATTTCACCACTTGAGACTGTGGTCCACTCTAAAAATTAGTAATCTCCATATTGACCCATAAAAAAGTTAATTTACGACTCTGCGACAAAATATACAGCCTGAATCTGTTGTAAAGTGTTGGAACAGTATTTACAAGAAACAATCTCAATGATCAAAGCGATGTATCAGAAATTATAGAGGAGTTATTAAGAAGAAATCTATGATGAAATATAATGGTGGATCTAGAGAAAATAAACTCAAAACAAATTAGGACAATCTGTTGTTTCACATGAATTTGTGGAGATTAGTGTAGAGACGATGATCAGTACGGATACGCCTGTAACCAATAACAAACCCGACATTTTCGTTTATCACGAGATTCTTCTAAGTCCACCTGGATGTCCTCAAAGCTTATATACAAAGGGAGACGATCAAAGCTTACATACAAACGCTAGTACTGCAAAAGACTTTAGAGAGTATGCAAGCTGAGGAGAGTCATGGAGTATCGATGCCTGGTGATGAGGAAGACGGCATGTAGTGTCATCTTAAGGTATTCTTTAAAAGTGAGGTGTGCAGCGACGTGAACACACCTATACAGGAAATAGTCAAAAACAGGAAAAGTGTGAAGTTTTACCTTAGGATTTTTTGTTTGTTCTGCTCGTGGTTAAAACCACCCCGTACTTCTTCATGGACCCATCTTCATAATTTTAATGTATATTCATATTTTACGATAATCACTAAATAAATAAAGCCAAAATCCACTTTTTTAAGTGCCATCTCTTCCAAACAAATGACTTGATCCTTTTAAGCTTTAGATTTTTGATCAATCGTAAAATAAAAATTTCTTAAATACGTCAAAATTAATTTCTGGTTAAAAATACAGGATTTACACTTTTTCAAAATATTGTTGAATCTAGACTTCAGATAGTTAGTTTAGTAACTTTTAGGAGACCAGCGGCTAGTAGGAAGCAGCAACTGCCGGTCACTCCATAGATAAGTCAGTCTTAGTATTGTAGACGAATAGTGTAATAATTCAAGACATACAAAAAGGTATTAGGAGAGCTATTCGAATGTTCTAGACGCAAAGCACAATGGGTATGTAAACATAGGTCGTTCAAACCAGATCCGCAAAATCGCGCAAATTTTTCAAACCGCGTTGATCAGGCATGTTCGAGGACAACCATGTGGGATGGTGGGAATTAAAATCTCCACAGAATAACATATTCAATAGACATAAGGAAAAGTAAATTTGCCATGTAGTTTCTAGTACAAGAAATGGGAGGAATGTACATATTGACGACAGTAAAACAAGTCTTCTTGACATTTACCTATTTTCTTTTTTGGTTACGTGCAAATCTGTAGATATCCCATACCATATTAGGTATTACTGATGATGGTGCCCTTCGTAAACCAGGAAGCATAGTAGACAACCTCATGGAGTAAATCTTTATAAAGGTTTAACGTATAATCAAGAAATCATAACTCATATATGTTGATAGTCTCCATCTTCGAATGATTCAGCCAATCAAAGCTCGTTCAAAGATGGAACGAATATAAGTAAATCGTTTGCACGACTTTATAATCGTTCAGATATTATAGATGAAGGAGGCTAATGTTACGGCTACGCAGTCAATTGTGCCTATAATATTTGTCCTTTTCAAGCACACGCAAGTACACCGAACTAATTTTGTGAGAACAACCTCATAAAATTATCTTTCTTGATGCCATTCACGCATTCGCCGCCTCCTGAGACAAATGGATCATATGACTTCACTCTTTTTGAACGACAGAAAAAAGGGACAGAGCATAGGAATAGAACCTCAGACGTAATTAAAAGCACTCCGCGGTTCCGTAAGTATATGAAGGGTGTTTTACTAAATTTCCACGTGGGCAGGACACATACTTATTTTTAAGAGGGAAAGAACAGCTATTCTAATTAATCGTAAGAATGGAGTTAAGGCATCAAGGTTGTTCTTAACATCTCTTTTTTGTCGGAGCGAGTATCTGTAGACTAAGTGAGGTATCATTGAAATCGTCGTCACTCGTTAAGCCAGGAGGCATCGTAGATGTGCGGAACCTTCACCTGGAGTGGACAAGAGCGAGATTCGAACCAGGAAGCAAGTTAATTAACCATTAGTTAAGTAACCCTGGTCTTACTAATTTTTTAGAGACTAGCTGCTAAAACATTCCAGTCACTCCCATAGGTCAGTCTTCGTATTTTAGACAAACGGTGTACTAATTCAGAACATTTAAAAAGCTTAGTCCTGTCAACTCGGAGAAGTTGGAAAAGGAATGAATGACATCTTTTACCTCTTCCAGTCTACGTACGTACGTCGGTAGAGAGGGGATGGTGTCCATGTCGTAGACGAGCCGGGTTCATTCCAGAGACCACGGAAACGCCAAACTAACTACTCACGTGATTCCAGCACCTCTCTACAGAGACCTAAACTTGACCAGATGTTCCTCTCTCGAGCCCACAAAACCAGTATCGGCAGTATAACTGGATGCTCTTATTCTCACAAGCACGCTTCTCGGTTCTTACAGATGGGAATTCCAGAGGAGTGAACAGGGGACCTTTTTTTTCCTCAAAGATTTTTTCCTATTTTTCCTTAATAGTAGAATCGGTAATCTTATAAATTCCACTTTTCCTATATTGCAGCACAACATCTCTATTATTCAAATTGCTGATTTGTCATCAAATCAGCGAGCGTCTTCTTTTCGAGCTTGCATATAAAATTTCGCCACTATGGACTCGAATTTGCTTTTCAGCCAATATTGGTCACTGAAGTGCACCGAATGAGTGACAGAATCCGTATTATGCAAATCTTTCAACAACTATTGTATCTCTAAAAGTTACATAACTATTATAAATATCTTTGCGCCACACTGTGTTCTGGGTACAACCTGGACTCAATGAGATTACTGACTCACGATCAAGGCTATATATACTGAGCTTCACACGAATGTTCTTTCATCCTCCACAGTTACACGCAATCGATCTCAGCTCGTCCAGTTCGTCTCCCGTCTTTTGAACGAGTCTCCATCGCAATAGGAGTGAAATGGATTTTCCGATCTACTCTCTGATTTTCCGACCTCCACCTTGTCTTAATAGCATAAACTCTAATTCATTCATGTTATGTTAATCTATGAATTATCCGTTATTTGAATTGGTAACAAGAAAAATTTCAAGCACATTTTCATTGAAACATTTTATGTCAAAATCAAAAATTATTATTCAATAATTCACTTTAACCGCTTTTTTAATAAAATATCACACTCTTTAGTAAAATCAAGTAAGTTTGAGAATACTAGGATTGAAAATGAAGTTGTCGACATTTTATGCACTAAATGGTTGAAATTCAGATGTTATGATAATTGACAGGAAATCTGTCTTAATGGTAAAAATTCTCAGAAACTGTCTCCCAATCCTCGGCTAAGAAAGTAAAAAATGAAGCATTCAATGATACCGTTACAAATGAAATAACTGCGGATCTCCCATGTTTAGAAAATGATCCGATTTCCAATGAATTGGATTCATCCTTCTGATTTCACGGAGAACTTGAATTCAAGTGGACTCTTGGAGGACGTCAAGATCTCACCGTTGAGCGTAATAAGACCACAAACTTTCTAATGTGATAATTCTCTTAAATTTGAATAACCTAAGACTTCCATAAAGCGTAACAGATCTTCATTCCTACAATCCAGTGAAGAAGAAAGGCACTTCTGCTGTGCACCAATATGGATGATCTGTTGGAATCAAATACACTCTTTCATTTCAGGACTTGTTCATTCAATTTTGCTTGCAATAGGATTATATGATCAAGCATATTCGGACTAAACACTTGAGTGAGAAATCGACTCCATCTTCAGAGTCTGGGGTGACATTTTCATGTAGATTTTGCGATGCGACCTTTAAATATTCGACTGTTTGTGTAAACCCGTCAAAACTAGAAAATGATCTGATTTTTATTCTGGTTTTGTCTTGTCTTTCACGTTTATTACTCATAGACCTCTCATGTTAGAAAACCTCTATGTTGGGGTGGAGAAATTAGATCATAATCAGATGAGTGCTGAGGGAGAATTAAGCAAAACCACGTAAATCTATGTGAAAAAAGCGCATTCAGAACAAATATTTTAGTGAAAATCACACTTCCACAAAGTAATAGGGGTGCTGATCACGGTACTTTGCATCAATGGAAGAGTTTATTAGAGGTTTCAGTTGCCTACCAGGACCGACTTCGTAAACATTTCGCTTGGATGGTGAATTAAACAAATATTCCATGGTTTGTTGCCATTTTACTGGCGACACAACCTGGCGGACTAACAAATCCTTGATCTCCTCGACGTTTTTGTACGGTTTGGCTGATAGATTAGAAATTACGTTAATTTTGGGCTCATTAAATTTAACATTGCTAAATTTAGTCAAAAACAAACTTTAAGACATCTTTGAGTTCATCGCAGGCAAAATTCATCATCTGAGTATGAAAGGCCCCACTAACCTGAAGCCTCTTAACTTTCCGAATTCCAAATTTGGAACTATTCGCTTCGATAAACTCCAAAGCCTACAATTAAGGCAATAGTCACCTCGACAGAGCCACCAATTACTTGAAATGCGGAAGAAAGATAATTTGCAGGCTGGCAAACTGAATTAGCGATTCCCAAAGAATGACAGTGCTCAATAGCCGCCTTACAGCAGTCTTCGATGTTCGAGATTCCGTTGACCATTATAGAAATCATCCCTCCATTAGTCATCTCCGAAGCCTTCTGCATGGATGTAGCACGAACCTTTACTACTTTTACTGCTGTTTGGGTTACAAATAAGACAAACCATCCTCAAAAGACAGGCACTCTGAGAAAACGAGAGAACTATATTCTCCCAAACTCAATCCTGCAGTATAATTGCAAGTTCTAAGAGCTTCTGGATCTTCATTCTCAAGTTTTCCGAGAGAGGCTAGAGATGTGACCATAATAGCTGGTTGGGAGATTTCTGTTCTCATTAATTTATCAGATGGCCCTTCCAAACATAACTAAAATGACATCTAAAATATACTTTCAGTAGATCATATCCTAAAATAACACTCGCTCTCTCAAAAAGATCAACAGATTCCGGAAAATGCTTCAACTTTGATGCCATACCGATAAATTGGGAGCCCTGTCCAGGAAAAAGAAGCACAGACGATTCCTTCGATATCTGAGTTTGCGAAAACACGGCTGCTTCACTTGAGCAGTTCCTCAAAACAGCTCTGACAGAAGCAAAAGGGAGCTTTAACGTGAACATAAGCACCGGTAACGGAGGAAGCGTCAAAATTCTATAAATAATCGACATGGCGTGATCACGCCACTCTATTATGGTCCGATTTTTACTTATAATAATAATTAATAGACACCTGTGAACGCTCCAAGGGCATGTCGTGAGTTTTAAAAAATTTTGATTTTTACCCACGTGAGATGTCTCCCATTGTCCCCCATCTCCAGGATCTTGTATTAGTGCCTTTAAATGATTAAAGTGGAATTTTTTAAATTAGCATCGAGGTCACGTCACTTGATATGATGATATTGATCGATCTTTTCAGCAACTCATATTCTTCATATCTGGTTTACTCACTTTTTCTTTAATGTTTTTATTCGTTCAAAACATTTTTAATTATTATTTTTATTTTAATTTTTTTAATAAAATAATTTTTTAACAAAAAAACAAATGTCAGTTGATGAAGCCGACTGCGTGGATTGCGAACGAGTTCCCTCAAAGTATGGCCATTCCAATCTTTTGTCTCAGCCATAATCCTTCTTGTTGATTCCTTTTCTTTCTGGCAAGCGTTCCTCCGAGTTCTCGCAAGAACTCAGCCGTTCATTGGACCAACGGCTCCCGATTATTCGGTCGCAACAGGAGTAAATCGGTAGCGGTCCCCGAGGCAAGAATATTTCTTGATTTTTAGGTTCTCCGCAGTCGAAGCAGCTGCTCCAGGTGTCTGAACCGATTTGAAAATATTCGTGCTTGAGAACGTGTCTACACTGCGTCCCAGACCAATGATCTTCCAGACGTGAAGGGGAAAAGCGTCATCCCGTCAGGTCTTTTTCCATCTCCTCGATCGAGACCCACTGATTCAAGCTGTGCTGGGTAGCCTGTAGCCTTCAAAACTCTGACGATCACATCGTTCAGAGCAGCATGATGTGGTCCTCTTCCGGCGCTTTTATCTGCAGGACAGCGAGTGCAATCCCTTCGCATTGACTGTTTTCCCGTATCGGCATCAATGCTCCTGGCAAACGTCTAGTCCCAGCCATTGTCCGATTCCAATCCTCAAAGAATCGTCGTCCAAAAAGGTCCCGAGGTTTGGGCAAGGTATTGCACCAAGCCATGCTCCACTCCCTCCTTTTGAAGCTGACACCAAACATGCCATACAATGTTGATTTGTTTCTTTTTTAAGGTCTTACAAAATTTTGGAGCAGACAATGTTATCTCTTCCGACAAGCTTCGTCAAATGACTCATTCCAGCGAAGTCCAATAGTGTTATGAAGGACTTGCCGTGTCAAATGGCTAATTTTTATTTAAAAAAATTATTAACGAAAGGCTAAATCACTGAAAATTAATTATATCCTTTTTTCTCAACCACACTAGGCTAAATCAGTACCCCCATTTTTAAGAAAATGAGGTCAGCACTTCAGCAAAAATCATACTATTACTATTTGAGCAAAGTCTATGGTTACTATAGTAACCCATCAAGAGACAGGGAGCATTACAGCAAACGATTGTGATCGCAAGGCGTTTACGGAACCATGAATCGTTGTTCCTTAACAACCTGTCCACATTCTTCAATTTTTATTAGGAAAGTTGACCAAATGGGAAGCACAATGTCTCAGACTATAACTTTATATGTCGTTAAGACATGAATACTTAGGGTTCCGCTTGTGTCGTGCTCTTCACTATCCGTTTTACCAGTTTTCTCCGTGTTACTTTCGCTCTCGCATGTCTCCGTAGTTCATTGAGAAATCCATGCATAAAGTCCCCGTTTAGTGTTCGAGGCTTGTCCTCTGATCGTACGCGTAAAAAAATTTCGAAGGGACCACATACGGCTGTCGAAAGTCAAGAAATTCAAGAAATACAGAAAAGTAAACTTTCTGACTTTAGTTGATGAGGAATTGATTATTGGATTCTCATTAGCATTACACTCAATAGTTAAGGCCGCGAAAAATATCAGTGCAGCTATTCAAAAGACAGGCAAGATTTTTATTCCTCTCTCCATGGACAGTAGAAAAATTGTGGTGTCACGTGCTAATTGATTTAAGATTTCTGTTTGTTTCGATTGCTTCACCTCTCCCATTTTCTACTAGAGTGACATCATGTGATTCACCTGCCCAGTGCAAGTTGGCACAAAAAGGATCATTTTCTCTCCCTTAATTCACTGGTGGGGTTTCCACGACTGCAAGGAATGGACTTTTTTACATTTTATACTGGTTCTGGATGTTTGAGTTTGACAACCATCAGGAAATTTAAAAAAGCATGTGCGATTATAGTTTCAATAAGAAAATTCCCGTCCTCAATTCTGGAAAACATTAAAACAGATCGAATAGGAGCTGGAAAATACATATGGACAGGCTGCTTCCCAGAGGATATATGTCTCAGATGAACCCTGATCTACCCATGAAACACTACGCGGCAGTTTCAAGACCTTCTCGAGTAACTTTTGCATAAAACCAAGGAGTTTGCACCAGGAATTATTCAGACAAACAAGTTTCCAACGGGTCTGCAGCCAGACAAGATTTCTTCAATTCACTTGAAACATTACACCTACCATACAATCTTCTTCGACCAGGGAAGAGTGGCGACTGGTTTAGCATTGTCGCTAATCAATTTATTTGGCATTTCTGCGCTAGCAGATTATTTCCAACCGCCAACAAACTTTCTAGTTTTCAACCATAAAACTGAATTTTTTCCGAAACTTAAATCTCTCCCCCAAAGTCCTAAAAACGATATGATATTCAAATTTTATTAACGAATTTTCATAGTCGTGCAGAATGTAGTGGATCTAACTACAAATTTCAAATCAAGTCAGGGGATTTGAGGGGAGAGATCATCTGTTATGTTCTTCAACTGATGTTGCAGAGAACCAATCAACTTTTGGCAACATATCAATTTCCACGAACCTTTGATTTGCCATCTGTATAATTCGCCTCCCCAACCAGACATCAATTCTCTTTGGGATAAACATCACAACCCTTCACGTCTGAATATATTAAAATATTCCGAGTTCACAAATTCTCGGATTACGAAAAAAACAAACTGGGAAGGCAAAACTGGATTGTAGTAGTTTCGAGGAAATTGTGGTAGCGTATCCTCCAAACGTTCTATGACTCTTAGCTAATGTTGGAATTAACATGAAGTTTCTCTAATTTCTTCAATAAAAAGTACAAAGCAAGTATTTATTGAAGTAAAGAAAAATATTTCTGTTTCTCAACTAGATCAGTCACCTTTTGAAAATAAAATGTTCCATAATTTTTGATAAAGACCAAATAAGACTTTATCGTTTTCAAGGTTTCACTACCATCCGGAGATCTTCCATCTATTAGTGAGGTGAAAAGAAACCAGTAGCTAACAGACACGTAGCAGCACACATACAGGGATCCAAAAGGAATTCCATTGCGGAGAAGACACATAAAAAGGACAGGACACGAGAAAAGGTGATTAGTTCCGTGGCCATAAAGGTTACATCCAGGTCAGAGTGGCGACTCGACTGACACTTGAGGAAAATTCCCAATTAGCTTGGAGTCAATTAGTAGAATCAATAACAGGCGTCAGCGTCACATAAAAAGAAAAGAGACCTTTTTATTGTGAGAACATTCTTTTAACCTACTCAAAGTCAATTTTTTGGAATTCTCCACCGATTCCGATTGTTAAATCCTAGAAAACAGTTGATCCCATGTAGACATACACGTGGAGAGATATTGATATGCTATTGTAATTCAATCTCCCGATTTTCTCAAATAGATAGTAAAGAGATGGAGATGTTGTTCTTTTCATGTATTTCAACAGAAATAGTTCCTTTTCCATCTGAGATGTTCTATAAATACCTCAAAGAGGGGAACCCAAGCCAAAAAAATCTTTTCAAGGTGAAAGACAGCCCGGGGTAATTTTATGGTTAGATTTGAGCACATATTACGGATGATTCATGCGTTCCTGCATACGATATTATGTAGTCATACTTCCTCTGCTCAGGGGCTTTTAGAAGGAGGTTACAGTAAACACTAAAGTAAAATGGTTAATTGGCTTGAGAGTCAATGCCTTATAAAGGAAAAGGACGTTAGGGTCCCAGAAAAAGAAAAGGGATTTTTTATTAATGGGAAATTATTCTTTTAGAAAAAATAAGGTGTTTAAGAATGATTTCGATTTTTCAGTATGTATTTTTTCAAAACTGTATGTTCCGTTGGATCCAAATTGTCAATATCTATTAATACTGTTTGATACAATGTAGTCACGTTCGATCTCCTTAGAATTTCCAATTTAGAGGCTGTTGAATTTCATCAGCCATTCGAAGTAAGTCTTCACCGAAGGCCTCCAGAGATGAACGTTGTGTGTCACTTGTTCAGAGGACCTCTCCACTGCAATACTCTATCAGCTCGTGCCTCTGTTGCGTGGAAATTCGCGTTATCGGAGACTATGCTCCGTAGACTCAACTCAATTTGCAGAACAACCATTCGTATGTTGAGCCCTCATACTGGATCATCAGTCACTCCCCTACTCACAGAAGCTACGAACCGTAGTCGTGCTCCGGCTTTCTTTTGCCTTCCAAAAGTTTCCACTTCGAATCTGATTTCTTTACAGGAATGAGAGAAAAACTTCCGTTCGATACTGGGGACAATTAAAAACCATAGATGTTTGATAACACGGTTGATTGCGGGAACATGATCATTTGTTTTCCTTGGGGACTTAACTTCTCTATTTTATTTTTCTTGATACAAAACTTAGTGGCTGTTAATGTTTTCAAGTGATAAAATGGTCTTATCAACCCAAACAGTATCGACGCATAGCTACATTAAAAAGCCAAGATGCACGTGAGACTCAGTGGCTTCTCCAGTTGATCTCTTGCAATCTTTAGAGGCAACGCAAATACAAAATTAATTTTAAAATTAAATATCCGAGTTTTTTATTCGAAAATATTTTGCTAAGTTTTTTTCAATAAATTATATAGTAGAAACCATCTCCATTCACGTGGGTCTGTAGTCGTGTCATGATTGCAATTCCAATTTCATTGATGACACCTTTATCATTCTTCCAGCAAGAGCTTTCAAGGGTTATTAGAAAAACGTAAGCGATCTCCGAGGCTGACTATTCTTCAATTCACGATTCGAGCAGTCAGAATTGCCAGAAAATACAAAATGTGAAGCGGTAATGAGTTGACGCACTCACGTCCCAAACGATACGTTTCCATATGAAAATGGGAAAATAATTCCATTGTATAACTCCCGAATCTATCATGTTGGTCCTCACTCAGTGATTTCGGTTGCTCTCTAGATCCTCACTATGATTTTCTTCGGGGTTGGTGAAGCGACAAAGTATTCCACACCACCGAGGGGGCATTCTCTACTCAAATTAACAGTGAGTCGTTCCCAATCACCCTCATGTTTCTTTCTGACCCTTTCACAATCTCCTTCTCATGATCTGCTCCTCGGTTTACTTAGTATTGACCATAAAAGCTTTTGAGGCAGTTTACTTGATAAACTCGGCCATTTTTCTATTTTATGTTTTGTGACAGGTGACTTGATTTACAATTTCATTCCCATCTTGCACTATTCTAGAGCAGTATCAAGTAGCTTAAAGTCTTGGCTTTGAACCCCAACAGATTATTAACTACACAGCCAACTGATTTCTTAAAGTGAACATTCTTGTAATTCATGATTGGAGTCAGTGAGGACCGCTCTTTTTAGCGAGATAAAAATAGGGTTATTGTCCTTCCGAATTCGTATCCACGTACCACTAGTCAGTGGAGTGACGTCAGATGAGACGAGTGTGATGTCGAGCGATGTAAGGTCATAGGCTTTCTAAGGTGCTCTTGCGTACGTCAAATTTTCCAAGTTCTTCAATAATGAAATTTCCCCGTGTATGGGAGTTAATTCATGAATCCCCAGATATAATTCCAAGTCCTAAAGGCAGGAATCGAGAGGGGTAAGTTTATGTTTCTGATCATGACAAATCCAATGTTGTCGAGACACAGAGTCTGAATAACTCAGTGGGGGTTAGTAAATGGTCATATTCCCTTCCTGTCAAAAGTGATAAGTCTTCTTCCAAAGTCTGAGAATTGGACTTATCGGATGACGTCGTAATCAGGTAAGGCAGAGAGTGGATTAGTGAGTATCATCTTGTTTGTAAGTCCATAGATCGATAATTTCCTTTTACTTCGTTAATAGTAGAAGGCCAGAGATAATTATCTGGTCTTCCTCAATGCCGATGATAACTGTCCAAGCACCTCATAGTGTAACTAGGACATTATTTGGACCCTGTTTCGATGACAGATAAAATGTAGTTACTTCAGCCTCACTAAAAAATAAAAGTCCGCTTCCTTTTCAACGTTGGGGGCCCTATAAGCACCTTATAGAGCTCTGAGTGGTCTGAAGGTCATACAAAACTGTTCATCGAGGCTACAATAGGATGCGCATGTAATATCTGGGGATCTAACCTTTCTGCAACGAATTTGGACAAGATATGCATATTCAAGTGAAGGCAGCAAACCTACTAAATAAATATTCCCGAGTGGAAATTCTGCCAAGAAACCTAAAAAATATGATAGAGGCTGGAACAATTCCTTTGCCAAGAACTCGAATATGCGGAAATTCGCAGGAACGCAGTCATAACACCGACAAACGATGCGAAGACTGTTGAGGGAGGCTGGGATCACCTGAATTTTGTTATTTTGGATATGACGATGGTTTTTTGGTTCAATAAAAAAAATAAATAGAGCGGGGATCCAAGGCAGATAAAATTCTTTCAAAGAGTGACAGCAGAGATTAAGTAACTCAAAGAGATTTGACCATAAAATATAATTTATCCATCAAATTTAATTTATTTTTCTTAAATTGGACCTTTACATTTCGGTTAAAGGTTCCACGCATCTCTATGCTTTGGCTTGACGAGTGACGCCGTCATCAGTGAACATTTCAGTGCGGAACCGGATTGTCTATATAGGAAATAGACCTAACAAAAAGAAAACAAAGAAGTGAAGAGCATTCCTGATTCTCCTCATCGATTAGCTATGATAACTGTTCTATGCTTAAAATAAAGTGTGTTCTGCCTGAGGGGAGCGATAGCTGATATTATTATTATTACCCCCAGGATCACTGTGTCAAAGAGAAAGAAATAAAAGTTCTCTAAAAAACAGCTCTTTTCATTGGATATGACATCGGCTCAAAATTTCTGTATGATTGTAGATATTTCGATAGTGTATGGAATAGAGGCTCCTCGGAAAGTGCATTGTTTTTTTTTAAATATAATAAATTTATTTACTGTTTGTATTTGTCAATAAATTTAATTATTTAAAAATTTTCTCAAAAATCTATTCAATATGACGTTGTCTTTCAGGGACAGGATAGTGTTTCCAACTCTTAGATATGGCACGTGGCAGGTTTCGTTTGAAAATTAAATTTTAGTGGAATGGATTAGAAATATACGAGGCGGTTAAGACAACTACGTTGATACGTCTTAGAATATAATATTGAAAGCTTAGCGGAGAGAGACATTATGGACAAATAAAAGACGGAACAATCAATTGGAGCTAAATATTTGTAAACACCAAGCTTTGGTGCACCTTCTACAGATAAGGAGATGTCATGAAGAATCTGCACATGTCCCTGAATAACCTCGGCCTTGACTACATCTACTTGTATTTCGTCCACTGGCTTATGATCTTCATGCGAGGGGATGCTCTATTCCACAGAGACGAGTCCGAAAAGTTGGTCGAAAGTTGTGCGACTATGAACGAGACCTGGGGAGGTAT
>RDEW01000008.1:1369446-1664512 GCA_011109175.1 Dicyema japonicum
CAAATCTCTCAACAACTATTGTATCTCCAAAAGTTACATATCTATTATAAATGTCTTTGCGCCATATTGTGGAAGAGTGCGACCTACTGAATCACAATCAAGGCGATAAGTATATGCTTCACGCGAATGTTCTTCCATCCTCCACAGTTACACGCAATCGATCTCAGCTCGTCCAGATCGTCTCCCTTCTTATTTATTTCCTCATTCTTTGGAAGTCTATGTGCAGTATGATAAGAAGTGTTATCCTTGGTCGGCCACAGAAGCATTTCCCCTCCAACATGAAGTGATCCTCCATCGATCACGTGACTTTAATAATTATCATTAATATGCCTTGAAAAATACAGATCTGAGATCAATGTACCAAAGACCAGAGTAAAACCAAATTAACTAATCACGATAACTTGACAAACGGCACCAACAACTTTATCTTGACTCATTGTCCTTCCTTCAAACCTACACAGCACATATAGGGGATAGAACACGATTCTCATAATTGCACGAGTCTCCATCGCAATGGAAGTGAATTGGATTTTCCGATCTACTCTCTGATTTTCCGACCTCCACCTTATCTGCCACAAGGTTAATAGCATAAACTCTAATTCATTCAAGTTATGTTAATCTATGAATTATCCGTTATTTGAATTGATAACAAGAAAAATTTCAAGCACATTTTCATTGAAACATTTTATGTCAAATCAAAAATTATTAGTCAATAATTAACTTTAACCGCTTTTTTAAATAAAATATCACACTCTTTAGTAAAATCCAAGTGAGTTTGAGAATACTAGGATTGAAAATGAATTTGTCGAAATTTTACGCACTAAATGGTTGAAAGTCCTGATGTTATGATAATTAACAGAAAATCTGTCTTAATGGTAAAAATTCTCTTTAAATTGTATTACCGAGCATATTCCCGCATTATGTTATGTCCCGTTCTTATATTGAGAGTTTTTTAACATGGAAATCTTTGGGAGAGAAAAATACAGGAAGCCAATATTTGGTTTAAAGCGAATATATTTGAGTATAAACTTGGTTTATTCCCTTGTATCGGTTCTCCAGTTATTTTAATTGCTAGGTCTACAAAGTATGCTGAAAATTCAGTCAACTTGACTGCAAGCAATTTACGGACATAGAAGATCAGGTTGAATCTAATATCCACAATCGAGTTACTAATATGGATGAAGTTGTTTCTCAATCTCCAAAGGTGAAGTATGATGATCAATCAAAACCTGTTAAGAATACCACCCTAAAACTCAGAAAAATTAAAGCAGAGAGTGTCTCCCAATCCTCGGCTAAGAAAGTGAAAAATGAAGCATTCAATGATACCGTTACAAATGAAATAGCTGCGGATTCTCCATGTTTAAGAAAGTGATCCGACTTTCAATGAATTGGAGTCATCCTTCTGATTTCACGGAGAACTTGAATTCAAGTGGACTCTTGGAGGACGTTAAAGATCTCACCGTTAAGCGTAATACTGACCTAAAACTTTCTGAATGTGATAATTCTGTCAATTTGAATAACCTAAGACTTCCATAAAGCGCAACAGATCTTCATTTCTACAATCCAGTGAAGAAGGCATTTCTGCTGTGCAACCAATCTGGATGATCTGTTGAATCAAATACACTCTTTCATTGCAGGACTTGTTCATTCAATTTTGCTTGCAAATGGATTATGATCAAGCATATTCGGACTAAACACGTGAGTGAGAAATTGACTCCATCTTCAGAGTCTTGGGTGACATTTTCATGTAGATTTTGCGATGCGACCTTTAAATATTCGACTGTTTGTGTAAACCCGTTAAAACTAGAAAATGAATGATCCGATTTTTATTTGCATCAATGGAAGAGTTTATTAGAGGTTTCAGTTGCCTACCAGGACCGACTTCGTAAACATTTCGCTTGGATGGTGAATTAAACAAATATTTCATGGTTTGTTGCCATTTTACTGGCGACACAACCTGGCGGACTAACAAATCCTTGATCTCCTCGACGTTTTTGTACGGTTTGGCTGATAGATTAGAAATTACGTTAATTTTGGGCTCATTAAATTTAACATTGCTAAATTTAGTCAAAAACAAACTTTAAGACATCTTTGAGTTCATCGCATCATGAGTATGAAAGGCCCCACTGACCTGAAGCCTTTTAACTTTCCGAATTCCAAATTTGGAACTATTCGCTTCGATAAACTCCAAAGCCTACAATTAGGGCAATAGTCACCTCGACAGAGCCACCAATTACTTGAAATGCGAAAGAAAGATAATTTGCAGGCTGGCAAACTGGATTAGCGATTCCCACAGAATGGCAGTGCTCAATAGTCGCCTTACAGCAGTCTTCGATGTTCGAGATTCCGTTGACCATTATAGAAATCATCCCTCCATTAGTCATCTCCGAAGCCTTCTGCATAGAAGTAGCACGAACCTTTACTACTTTTATTGCTGTTTGTGTTACAAATAAGACAAACCATCCTCAAAAGACAGGCACTCTGAGAAAACGAGAGAACTATATTCTCCCAAACTCAATCCTGCAGTATAATTGCAAGTTCTAAGAGCTTCTGGATCTTCATTCTCAAGTTTTCCGAGAGAGGCTAGAGATGTGACCATAATAGCTGGTTGGGAGATTTCTGTTCTCATTAATTTATCAGATGGCCCTTCCAAACATAACTAAATGACATCTAAAATATACTTTCAGTAGATCATATCCTAAAATAACACTCGCTCTCTCAAAAAGATCAACAGATTCCGGAAAATGCTTCAACTTTGATGCCATACCGATAAATTGGGAGCCCTGTCCAGGAAAAAAAAGCACAGATGATTCCTTCGATATCTGAGTTTGCGAAAACACGGCTGCTTCACTTGAGCAGTTCCTCAAAACAGCTCTGACAGAAGCAAAAGGGAGCCTTAACGTGAGCATAAGAACCGGTAACGGAGGAAGCGTCCAAAATTCTATAAATAATCGACATGGCGTGATCACGCCACTATAAATGATCTGATTTTTACTTATAATAATAATTAATAGATACCTGTAAACGCTCTAAGGGCATGTCGTGAGTTTAAAAAAAAAATTTTTGATTTTTACCCACGTGGGATGTCTCCCATTGTCCCCCATCTTCCCAGGATCTTGTATTAGTGACTTTAAATGATTAAAGTGGAATTTTTTAAATTAGCATCGAGGTCACGTCACTTGATATGATGATATTGATCGATCTTTTCAGCAACTCATATTCTTCATATCTGGTTTACTCACTTTTTCTTTAATGTTTTTATTCGTTCAAAACATTTTTAATTATTTTTTTATTTTATTTTTTTAATAAAATAATTTTTAACAAAGAAACAAATGTAAGTTGAGGAAACCTCTGAGTGGATTGCGAACTAGTTCACTCGGATAAGGCCATTCCAATCTATTGTCTCAGCCATTACCCTTTTTTTGATCCCTTTTCTTTCTGGCAAGTGTTTCTCCGAGTTCTCGCAAGAACTCAGCCGTCATTGGACCAACGGCTCCCGATTATTCGGTCGCAACAGGAGTAAATCGGTAGCGGTCCCCGAGGCAAGAATATTTCTTGATTTTTGGTTCTCCGCAGTCGAAGCAGCTGCTCCAGGTGTCTGAACCGATTTGAAAATATTCGTGCTTGAGAACGTGTCTACATAAGTGCGTCCCGACCAAAGATCTTCCAGACGTGAAGGGGAAAAGCGTCATCCCGTCAGGTCTTTTTCCATCTCCTCGATCGAGACCCACTGGTTCAAGCTGTGTTGGGTAGCCTGTAGCCTTCAAAGCTCTGACGATCACATCGTTCAGAGGAGCATGACGTGGTCCTCTTCCGGCGCTTCTTTTGCAGGACAGCGGGTGCAATCCCTTCGCATTGACTGTTTTCCCGTATCGGCATTAATGCTCCTGGCAAACGTCTAGTCCCAGCCATTGTCCGATTCCAATCTTCAAAGAATCGTCGTCCAAAAAGGTCCCGAGGTTTGGGGAAGGTATTGCACCAAGCCATGCTCCACTCCCTCCACTTGAAGCTGACACCAAACAAGCCAGACGATGTTGATTTGCTTCTTTTTTAAGGTCTTACAAATTTTTGGAGCATACAATGTTATCCCAATTACTTTGCTTTGTTGTGTCTTTGGGATTTTGAGTCCGGACCCGTTCCATTTCCGACAAGCTTCGTCAAATGACTCATTCCAGCGAAGTCCAATAGTGTTATGAAGGACTTGCCGTGTCAAATGGCTAATTTTTATTTAAAAAATTATTAACGAAAGGTTAAATCACAGAAAATTAATTATATCCTTTTTTCTCAACCACCCTAGGTTAAATCAGTACCCCATTTTTAAGAAAATGACATCAGCACTTAGCAAAATCATACTATTACTAAGTTAAGCAAAGTCTATGGTTACTATAGTAACCCATCAAGAGACAGGGAGCATTACGACAAACGATTGTGATCGCAAGGCGTTTACGGAACCATGAATCGTTGTTCCTTAGCAACTTGTCCACATTTTTCAATTTTTGTTAGGAAAGTTGACCAAATGGGAAGCACAATGTATCAGACTATAACTTTATATGTCTTTAAGACATGAATACTTAGGGTTCCGCTTGTGTCGTGCTCTTCACTATCCGTTTTACAAATTTTCTCCGTGTTACTTTCGCTCTCGCATGTCTCCGTAGTTCATTGAGAATCCATGCATAAAGTCCCCGTTTAGTGTTCGAGGCTTGTCCTCTGACGTTGAGAGTTGCAATAGTGAACGGGGGAGAATAGACAGACAAAGAGTACAATGAAGACAAGAGAGGTGTCAACTACTCAACCAGCAGATATTGAATTTATTTATTTAATAACCTCAAGTCCGTTCTGAGGATATGTTCAAACAGCCCCATCTCTCCCTTTTATTGTATCTTCTAGGAGACAATATTTCATACCGAATATAGATCATTGTTGCTGATCTCTCATAAAAGGACCTTAACACCGAATGTAGATGTTTTCTATGATATGTTCAAACTTGTAGCACTGTATCATACTCCGCAATGCTGCTAATCTTAGTTAGTTAAGTAACCTCAGCCTCACTAACTTGTAGGAGGCCAGCAGCTATTAAGTAGGACGTAGCAGATGTTGGTCGCTCCCATAGATCGGACAGTTTGTGGAGAAACGTTGTCCCAAATCATGACATTAAAATAGGTAATTTGTTTTCAGCACGTGGAGGTTGCAAAAGGGGCAGAGAATATCATATGTTGATAGATATTGGTGGTGCCCATATCGTAGACGAGCCAGGTTTACTAACACGTCCTTTGAAAGAGAAGATTCTGATTGGTCTATTGGAGGAAAGGGTCACTGTAATATTTTATTGTCTCCGAGTCTTCGGATGCTTCTAGTAGAAACAAAATCGTGCATCTGTTTCAGACGACTCCTGTCATTGGGATGGAATGAATGGATGATAACATTCGAGACATGTCACTGGTTGTCATAATAATTTTCCTTTTGTTTAGCGACTTGCATAGGGAGTGGCAGGGATGTTCTAGACCAGTGATTGTTTCAAACTTGTAACACTGCATCAGAAATAACTTAAATATTATAACATTACAATTATTTTATTATTATTTTTTTTAAGTAAATAAATTTTATAAAAAATAAACAACTGAATAGGTGATTTTAATTGTCCAAATCACCGGTGAAGATTACATATGAAAACTCGTCCTCCTAAGAATAAAGCGATGTCCGCGACGGTAGGGCGTTTGATGAAAATGGAAGAAGGCGAACCTACTTCTCCACTTTCTCTGAAGCGGAAGTCTATAATGTACTATTGGAGGATGGATTTGGTCGGGACAAGCAGATGTTCTCTTTTAAGTTCCTTCCTTTATTAATTAGTTGTGACTTTTTGTGCTGGGCTTACCATAGATTGTAAGCCTGGGGTTAATAAAAGGCTAGGACATGTTCTCACTTTTTTTGGTTGTGTGTGAGTTCCTGTAGATAATCCTGTTCCGCAGTGAGGTATCACTGATGACGATGTCACTTTTCAAGACAAGATGCATCGTAAATGCGTGGAGCCTTCAGCCAGAATGGACATCATCAAAATTCGAACCGATATCTGTCAAACAGATATTTGTTTCGAACTCTAATTTTATTTACAAAATTTCATTTTTTGAAATTAAATTTTGAACCTCTTTTAAATGGGAACTTTTCTAAAATCCACTTTTGCTATCAAGCTAGTTTTTTGACTTCCTCTGAACTTGAACATCTCATCACACTGAACAGCTATCGTCATCACAAAAGATTTGTGACGCAACACGTGTAACCAAATATATCCATTGATTTATCGTTGGGTTCTCCTTCCCTAATATTCTAGAACTGCTAAATAAACAGTATGATCTGTCCATAGAACAGAGTCCAATCATCAGTGACATTGTCCTATCTCATTTGACACAGTAAGACGGAGCTTTGAACGCAGGATAGGACCATTTTAAGGGCGACTAAGTCAATCCTTTCAATGGATAATTTCATCTCTCCCGATAAAGCAGTGACCTATTTTATCTTAGCAATCTTGTCAGTCGAAAAAAAGATTCATTTAAAAAGCATTGATCAACTACAACCCACTTTAACAGTGAAATTCTAAATCAAATTTTTTGGAAAAGTAACCTATTTTATCAATTGAGACATACGACAATTATTACTTATTTATTGTTTAAATATAATTTTTATTTATCAAAAAAATTTATTAACAAAAAATTTAAATAATTAATCATTTGCAGATAGGATTGCGTATATGTTTTCACACAATACGTCAATCGCGACTCGTTTCCTTAGCCAGAACGATTCGAGTGATTTTTTCTGCTCTGTCCGTCCTATTTATTTCAGAAAAGCCTCTGTGAGAAATCCTACGGCTCTCGATACTATTAAATTAAAATTTTAAATCAAATTACTCACTACTTGCTGTTCACTACTTTATTGTATTTTGAACCATTTGAAAGCTGAGGGCGCAGAAGCCCAATTTTTTCACAAAAGTTGCTGGTATTGACTGGAAATATTTTTTTCAACCATTGCTGACTGCTAATTTTTCCCGTAGTTCTCCGAAAGGTTTTTAATATTTTATACAATTAATTTTAGCCGAAACCGACTCTTTGCAAAAAGTAGGAGTTGTTCCAGAGCTGCTGAAGAGACTGACTGGGCAATCCCAATCGAAACTGCACAATCAGCAGCTTTGGACAATCGGACACAACTCAGGTGGAAAAATAAAGATCAGAAGTGACAGTGGACTCTGAGTTTTCGGGGATTTGTAATCTCACAAAGATCGCAACAGAGAATAGATTTCAGAGAAGCAGCAACTGAAAATATTTCATTCCCATCATCTGTAGGATCTTTACAACATTCACCGCTTCTGATTTTGAAACGTGTAATTTAAGTGAACATGGTCATGGTGCAGCAGTAATAATAATCTGAGCTGAAAGTTTCAGATTTGAATTGAAGTTAAGCGATCCAAGGTCAAATGAAGATGCCATAAAATGTTTTACAAAGACGTTTTGTCACAAAAATAAATTTATAGTTGTATGATTATATTTATTTATCCCCAGTCGTTTCAAGTGAAGGAAGCAGATGGCTAACAGTAGAGTAGCCACCAAACGTGTCAGGTATATCTGCTGTGGCACATAAATCTAATATGGACTAGGAAGGCAAAAAGCACGAATATATATAGTTTTTAACATCAACCTCACTGATACCATAAATAATAAAACCGAATAATATAAATCATGAATAAACAATAAATACATGGCAATCAAAATGTCTGGTGCTGCATAAAGAATCACAGCCTCGTTCCTGGGGAAATTGTCCTATCGTAAGAAGGAAGTGTGGGAAGGGGTCTGGTTGAGGCAACGAATGAGGATTGCAGTTGTCCGCGGAAACGCTTACTCCGTAATGTCAACAGCCGCACTTTCTTAATACTACCCTAACAACATTTTTCTCGTTTTGTTTTTAAAATAAAAAAAATAAATACATAGTAAATGTTCTAAAAACTATTTTTTGATTTCTTCAGAGATTTGATATTGACTGGGTCAGGCCTTCACTAGTCACTCGGCGTTTACTTGCCAAAAAGTTGTAGGTACTAAATAAAGTAAAATATTTTTGTAATTGAAAATCATCCGAGAAAACTTGGCTGAGGCGTCATTCCAGGTTCCGCCATCTCCTTTAACAGCACCTTCTCAAGTTCATCAGAACTCATTTGCTTTTTTGTCCTTTCTTCCACAAGGTCATATTCCTCTTCTTACAATAAAGTATACTAAATACAAGTTCAGTCTCAATGGAATCGAAATAGGAACTGAAGATCAACAATTTCAGCCTCTTCGCTGAACTTTTCAAATATCTATCTTTTTCAAATTTTTGACAAACCGAGGATTTTATGTTCAGGATATCAAGGCGCTTTTTAGCTCAACTGTGATGTTGGAGACCAAGGCTAACCATAACTTGTATGAATCAAAGTTAAACAAAACATGCTCAGACTTAGTTATCTTAGATTTATGCTTCCGATCGTCCAAACACATCATAGCACATGCAGAATCAAATCCTTGATAAGACTAAATCCACCCATGCTCCGACTGTATGACTCGAATCGTCCAAATCAAATTCATTAAAACTCTATCCAAGACATCCATCGCAAGGATCCATCAACAAATAGCCACAAATTCAACAAGAATTATCGAATGTCGACATCATTTAAAATGGAAGCAGCAAGCAGTTTTCCAATTTTTTAAAGTCGAATCTCAACAATGTAAAAAACAGCTGCGAAATTCTAAAATTATACATTTCAAACTAAAATAAAAGACGTCGATTTTCTTTCTAATTTAATCCTCAATTAAATGCATAAGGATGCAGCTGTACTCTCCTGTTAAGTTGCTATTTGAATGGCGAATCAAAAAATACCTGAGTCTGTCGAATATAAACTGACGGAAGTCACATTTCTCCAAAATCTGTAGGAAGAATAGACCATAGGAAACCCCCATATACTCCACAGCCTCGACCGTTCGTTCAGTGATCATCATAATAAGTGAAGGAATCCAACCTAAATAGATCATTAATAGTACCTCAACTTTCTTTTCCTCATTTACATCCTCAGAGTCGTCGACCTCTTTCAAAAAAAGAGAATCCACCATAATACTTCATCAGTATTGAAATAGCTTCGACGCCCTTGCCTCATCTTGGATAAACATAATCTGTAGCAATTCTGACAATTCTCTGAGAGTAGTAAACGTTTAATCTAGAAATTTTGTGAAATTGTCCACGGAACAAGGTCGCCGAATAGATCTCTTCCTCTCGGCAGATGATGCTGAGTAGAGACACGTGATATTCCTCCTTCCAACGCAACTTGTATTGCACACAGCGCAATCGGTTTCTGAGAGTTCACATCTTCCGCCAGAATGAAAACGTGATGAGCGGGGCATCAGTTAACATTTGGAGATCATTGGGAGAATTCTCAGTTAAACAATTAAGGTACTTTATAGTGAGAAACTATTTAGACATGTTTTGCGATAGGAGAACAAAAAGTTCCAAGACGTATATAAAACACAATTCTGGTTGGGTACCCTGAGGTTTACAGTCCTTGGAAGAGTTCGGACACAGCAGATCGCCGAGCCATGCCTCAATCGGATCGTTCATAGAGTTCTGATTTATTCTGTGATGTGGATCTCTGAACCCTCTTGCTATAGTAAACAATGTAAATAACCAGATTTACTCGTGAATTTACGGAGTTTGTTTATTAATTTGAGAAACAGAGATCTCCCAGGGACTTCATATATAGGAATAAACCACAGTAACTTACCCACTTACAATCGAAGACATGAAAACCAAATACGGACCAATCAGGGATTCCAATTGGAAGAAATGACCGCCGACTCAGTGCACGGGAAATCAACCTGTCCCAGCTTTTCAGTGGGATTTATCTACTAAAATATACAAAGACATCTACCCCCAACAACACGGCCACTATGGCCAATCCAATGGCGCTGATTTTCCACTTCCAGGTGGTGCTGTCATGAACCGTCGAGTTGAAAGGTATGATCTGTTACAACGTCGATTAAATTTAGCAATTTTTTGACTTAAAATAGATTTTTGCAGGAAACCTGATCAACCGTCTTACAAAGCTTCACTAAGAGACTGAAAGGTTGAATATCCTTAAAGGATTCGACTATCTGAACTAACTCAGATCCTGTATTTTCTACTAAATATGACATCTTCAATTGTACTCTTTGGAGATATCAACTGGTTTCATCTTGTCCACATGAAAAGTAATTGAGATCACATTAAGAGATCCGGCGACAAACACGGCTTGTAGCAACCTATAGAAAGTATGAAGCGTTCGTTAAAACGTGCGGCCACATCTATGTCGGCGTCAATCCTATAGCAACTGTGGACGTCATGAAATAAGCGAAAAGCCTACCATTGCCATTGTACACAACTGCTTTATTGAGGTCACTGAATTTAAGAGAAATACGATCACCACCACCCTCGAATGTTTCCACGGCACGAGCCAGCAATTAGTAGTGAGGGCTTCAAAGTCATAAAAAACATAAAACTGGAGAATACAAACTGAAACGTTTTGTGATAATCTTCATAAGAAAAAAAATATAGGAGTGGATGTCAGAAAAACTTGAAAGAATCATTAAGTAATTTCCTTGGTCATTTTTTTCTGTCGTTTTTGTCATTATGTTGTAATTTCTGCATGAATATGCTGTACGCTGAATCTACAATGAGATAAAATTTCTCTTCCTGCTCTCGAGAATTACCCCCACTACAACAAAAAGGGATCCAGAATTTACACAGTGAAATACGAACCCAGAACTATCAGATTTTCTTGTTACTTATAACACTGCGTCATCAGCCTAAGGACCATGGAATATAAGTGATAGAAAATCCTGGTTAAGAACCCATCCTTTAATTAGAATTAATAGTTCAACTTCGGATTAAAATAGTAATTTCTGTCTGCCTCGATGCTAAGGCTTTGGAAGAAGTCTCTTTAGATCGCCTACGAACATATAAAAGTTTGAAAAGGATATATCAGTTATCTTCTGTATAATAAATAATAAGTTTTGTGTGTGTGTGTGGGTTTGTTTCAAGAATTCCAAAATTTGCCTCGACATAAAAAGTATGTAAACGCGGAGGAAAATAAAAAAAATAGAAACCTAGAAATAAAATAAGTTATCAGTTACAAATCACAGCGGAAAATGATGTCTTGGACCTCTTCTTTTAATTATATAACTTATCTGCTTACAATACATGTGTGTCTTCCCGTGTTGAAGCCATTATTGGAAACATTACTACACTTTAACAAAAAGTGACTTTACATTATTATTGAAGTAAAAGAGAAAAGTTAACATAAATTGTAGTAATTACCAGAATGAAATTTATTGAACCAATCAGTCAGTTCGCAGGAACGCAGAATGAATGCCCAAATTAAATTATTAACCCCGGCTTCGCCAGCAAGTGGGAAGCCGGCGACCATCAGAGAGCATGCAGTCCGGACAGGTCGCTCCCAGAGATCCCTCGACTTTTGCATCGGTGGTCAGGGCAGGGAAAAAGGTCCCGAACTACTCTGCCAGCCAGAAAAGGGTGGTGTCCACATCGTAGGCGAGCCAGTCCGATTCTGATCTTCCTCGGGAGCGATTGTTCCGTTGGACTGATATCAGGGAGAAGCGCTCCAAGACTTTGTTATATTGAAGTGTCCTAATGGCCCGTGTTGAGATGAAATCATGGATTCGGCGGGTCCAAGTTGAGTCTTCTTGAGGGGGGGGGGGGGGGGGGTGATCTTCGACAAGGCTCTTTGTAGGTCAAAGAGGGTCCTGCGTATGTATCTGCGGTTATTGTTACTTAGCAGAGCGTGAACTGGGTTATTCGGGTCGAACGACTGCCGTAGGAATTGTAAATTACGCATTTCCAGGTGGTCACAGAACGGGAGGATTTTCGACTCCCAATGTAAATGGTCGGTGGGGTTGACTTTAAGCAGCCAGTTATTATTCTCAGCGCCGAGTTTTGCACTTTCTGCAGTTCTTGAGAAAGGGACAAGGAGATTGAGAGGGCCCAACTTGGTGAGGCGTAGTAAATGCCCAAAACAACCCATTGACTCTTCCAAAACACCAGTCTTGTTAAATTAAATATTAAATTAAATTTAAATTAAAATAAAAATAAATTTATTTACCAAAAACCACCGTCATGGGCAGAATGAGAAATTTCAGGTGATCCCGGTTTCCCTCAGCAGTCTTCGCATCTTCTCCTTGTTTTCAGACTGTGTTTTGGCACATTTGCGATAAGAACGGGGTTCTCGCACACGAAATCTCCACCAGAAAATTTCCTGTTGCACGATGTTCCTGTCTGAGACCCTGTTTATCTATAACATAAAAAAAATACTGGCTGCCTAAAAACCATACCAACTGATCACCTACACTGGGAATCGAAAATTCTCCCAATTAGGGACCATTTCAAGATGATAAATCTACAACTCCTTGACAAGTGTAAAACTCTGGGACATTCAGCTCACTGTCTATAGGTTTCCGCAAACAAAAAAAGAACTATTCCTACTCTTAGTGATCAAATTCTGATTCTACAAATCATCCAGAGACTGAGCCTCTCAGTAGCCACAGAAAACAATCCATGACTAGATAATCACTAAAACCACAAGAAGCCTTGCAATAAACAAGCTTCTGGAACATATTCCATTAATTGTTGACGGAATCGAAGGTTCCCTACCGCGGTTCGAGTCCACGTTGTGGCCATCACTAGAATTTACATTCAGATCTATACAGGATTGTACATTCGTCCTCTCCACTCTTCCCATCGTGCTTTCTTAAAGACCGGGTCATCTCTTCTCCTGTCCGGGTCCACCTGCTAGTTCACTTCAGAACCAAATATACCAATCTGATCTCTGGAAGCGTCCATTCTTTGCTGTAACGTTTTTGTTAGGCATCGGTTTTTTTTATTATCATTAAGCCAAAAATCACCAGGTAAACAATAATTAATGGAAAAGGCCATCATATGATCCCGGCTTCTCTCAGATATATTTTCATTTTTCCACGGTGTTGCTACCGGGAAATGACACATTTTCGATAACAACGTTACGTTTGACACATGAGGGCTGAAGGTCATGAGGGTGGCAATGATATTCTTAGAATCTTACCTTGTTTCATGTGTAGGATTAGTTCACCATTCAAAAAGAATTCGTCGGAATAACTTGATGGTCTTCAGAAATCGATGACTTTTCTGTGGACGTTGACATTGAATTTGTGTTCAACCCTTCATCAAGTCTGTCCAGAGTAGTTTACACTGTGTTAGTAGCTGTCGTAACACATATATCCTTGCAAGCATAAATTATGTCATCGACATACGCAAGGTTATCGAATTTTCGTCCAAACCGATTAAAATATTGTGCTAGAATAAGTTAAAAAAAGGACGGTGGCAAAGAGGAACTCTGTGGCACATCGTTTAGGAAGAATAATACCGATTGACAGTGAGCTGTCTAGGTTATGGGTTTCCTGCTTTGACAGCCCCCAGGTTCCACAGATGTATGTCAGTATTGGTACCACGAATAAGTTATATCTTTGCTTTCACTTTTGCCAACAATTTATTTTTTATCTGCCAAATGGGTAATAACTTTTTATTCTCCAGTGGCCAGAATTTTTGGCTTATCACATATTCTGGATCTTCCAGGAGCGACCTCACCTTTTTTGCCGTTTCCATAATTCGTCAAAGCATTTCTCAGCACGGAAAAAAATTTATTTACTCAGTTTTTTTTATATCAGAATTCCCTCATTGCAGCTTCAAGTTAAACAAATAAAATTGGAGATAAAGAATTTCCTCGGGGTACTCCACGTGAAGCGTAAGAAAATCTTCCTGTTAATTTTCATACAGATCCAGCCTCCTACAAGGTATCGAGGTCGTGGCAACTAACTAATTTATTGACTAACTAGTAACTCACAAACTTTCAATTTGTATCATTCTATTCAATAATAATAGAGAGCGACTCCTCTTTCAACAAAATATGAATTCGGAAAATATATATTTTCTGGGATATCGAATCCACAATTTTGGAAATGTTCTTTAATCGTTGAATTAAATTTAGATTTAGCAAATCATCGGAGCAGGATATAAGTTCATTTTTGAGTGATGATAAGTGAAATGTATAAATCTCAAATTCATATTAAAAATTTTAGTTTCAGTCCTAAAATAAAAAAAACTAAAAACTAAGCTAATGCTTTTTAATGCACGTTGTTTGTATTATTATTTAAGAGTAATCTCGTTGCTATCATTTTCTTCTAATTTTTCAAAGTATTGAACAGTTTTTACATTTTTAGAAGGTTGCTTGCTCTTTTAGTTCATTTGACAGATTATTATATCATATTATAGAATACGGCTTATATAACTAGGAGTTTGCATTTATTTATTCAAAACCAAATATCATCGACTAAGCTCCACAGAATCAATTCAATATACCGAAAACTATATTTATGATGCGGCCTCACTCTGGATCAATGGTTAATTCCCAACTCACAGAAGCTACGACCCGTAGTCGCGGAACCGGATTCCTTCGGGTCTGTAAGGAGGTAGTGAAACCCGTTTAGCCTGTCCTTTTCCAAAGCAAAAGAATGTCGATTGGTTAGGAAGTCCCATCCTAATCGGATTGCTCTGAAGGGACGAGAGAAGGCTCTTTCTGACCGTAGTGGGAGCAATGGGAAACCACAGACGTTGGATGGCTCGTATGATTGCGAGAATCGGGATTACCTAACTGTCTGACGTTTTTTATGAGTTTCTTTTTCAATGAACCCGAAGTTCTAAATAAATGGATATATCATGACTCTTGTTTACAAAATGTGTTTTAGTGTCTTTCAAAAAAAATTTTTGTTAATCGTAGTGCGGTCGATTCTGCTCCCACTTCATTTTTACTCTGAAATAGATCAAATTATTAAGAAAATCCGTAAATTTATCCTGTTGATTTCTGATTCTGCACGAAATGTGACGAGTGCTATTATTATTCACAAACGCAACATAAAAAATTATGATCTGCTCTTGTCAGGAACACGGAATACTTTTTCATGAGAAGCTTCCACGCTCACCTCAAGATCCAATTTTTAGAAAGTGTCTAAATTTTCTTATTCTTTTAGCTTTACTTTTAAATTTATTAATCTTCTTGATTTCAACGAATAGAGTGTACTCGGTCGTCCTTGATATTTTCGGGTAGACTCGAAGTACGCTTCAATTACATTGCTGGCAGGAACCGTTGGATCTATTCTAAGGATAAGTACAAATGACGAATGGTATGTGACAATATATATCAGAGCTTCTCAGACTTTTTCATGCGGCTCACATGGCGCCGAAAAAATTACTTAGCACACCTTCACCAAATAAAGTGCGCACAATCATTTTGGAGGCACGAATGATCAAATTTTCGCCAAATGTATAAGCTTTCATTTGAGTAAGCAATTAATTCCGCAATAATATAACTTTTAAATTAATAATGATTAAATTAACTAATTAAGCGTATTTTAATCCAGATTGTTAGTAATCCTCTTCTTATCTTAGAAGAGAGTGTGCCATAACCTCCCTGTTACTCCGCATCTCCAAATCAGATTCAGTCAAAATATCTCCGTTAGAGTCCAGTGGGCTGTCCTCACGGCATGCCAGTTTCACAAGTTGGGCCACACTCTCTTTTGTTTTGTGGCTGATATTTGGTTTTAGTTTTGAATTTTTCCAGAATTGACTCACGACTCTAAGATTTTATCGGCAATTCTTTGGCATGGTCATAAGTAGTTGTCTTCCTTATAACTCAATATTTGCACTTTTTGTTCAACAGTGAGTCAGTTGTATATCGACCACTAGAATCACAGAGACATGCTACTCAAATAAAGTTTTACTGTTTTAATTTTCAGTACTTTTTTTAAAGACTTTAAAAATAGTAACAATATTTTGCTTAAAATTTAGAAACTATTAACAAACCTTAAAACCAAAATTAGCTATTAAAACTTTTAAACTAAATTTTTTCTATTCACATTCCACTATAGATTTTGAATAATTATTTTTCCGAATATAATTTGAATAATTATTTTTCCGCTTCAGTAAACTTCTGAGTAGTCATAGTATTATGAGTCGGTGTGGTCGATTTAAACTGTTCTTCAATATCTTTAGAATTTGCTGCCGGAATTCAGGGATTGCGTCTGTGGGCGTTTGAGTAGTTGTAGTATTATGATTCGGTTCAGTCGCTTCAGATCTATTTTGATTTCTTCAGAATTTTTTGTTTGGTCAACAGACATTTGCTTGATTGAGCTTCAGAGTAGGCATCGTATTAAATGTGTCAAGTGGTCGATTCAGACTATTCTTCAATATCTTTAAAATTTGTTCCCGGAATATCAGGGATTGCTTCAGTGAGCTTTTGAGTAGTCATGGTAGTTGTTGGCAGATTATTAAGAGTCGATTCACTTGACTTTTTAGTAATTCTATTAGTTGAGATGGTTGTTGTAATTTTAGTAGTTTTAGTGTAAAAGTGACGGGAGTTGGTAAAGCAACAGAATGAACGAAAACAGCGGATGATCCATTGCAATCCCTGTTCGTGGGGTTCCACATGTCCTGTGCAGGAATGACTAAAAATGGCTGCCATTTCCGAATGGTACTGTAGGTCTTTTCTCCTACCAGATAACACGACAAAATCTTCCCTACACACCCTTCTGAACATGATCCACTGGACTATCAGGAAATACTTGAATTGATCTAAAACCTGGCACATACATGAAGACTCCTGATCAGGATACTTAAAACTGTCAGTATATCTGTCGCGGACAGTTTATGTGAGTGTATTGAAAGAGCAGTTTCTTTGGATGACTCTGAGGATTGGGTCGATTATTTTGCTTCGCAATTGATATGCACCTTTGTTCATCACCCAAAATTGAAAACATTCTCACAAAATGCGAAAGGACAGAGAACCCCCAATTGACGTCCTGAGAAATCGAACCTATGTAAAAGAGATCGTGGTACTTTGAATGACATCCTACCCCCTTTCTGGACGAGTTCGTTCATCTAACGAGTCCGATCGATGCAGATATCCGAGAATGAGCTAGACAGACAACCCTCAATTGACTTTTTAAGAACTCGAACCTATGTAAAAGAGATCGTGTTACTTTCAATGACATCCCAGCTCCTTTTGATCGAGGTCGTTCTTAACAATAACTGGATGACAAATTTCCAAGCGATTTTTAGGAACGTCGAGATCCCGTCCCTGTAATGTGGACTACCCACGTGGGAGTGGGAAGTTTATACAATTAACCGAAATATAAGAAAACGGAAGTTCACTCTTTTAACTCATATTGACTAAACCAAGAAGGAATTTGCTGAAGAACCATAGCAACTAATCTTAGGCATTCAAGTATCGTTCTGTAATATAATAGTCTTTTTTTAGGCTAGCCTTTCTAAGGTCAACGATAAAGTTTCATCAGATATGAGTGGTTTAATATTCGTGAGCTATTATGAGGATGTAATTGTATTAGTTGAGATGGTTGTTGTAATTTTAGTGGTTTTAGTGTAATAGTGACGGGAGTTGGTAAAGCAACAGAATGAACGAAAACAGCGGATGATCCATTGCACTGCCTGTTCGTGGGGTTCCACAATGTCCTGTGCTGGAATGACTAAAATGGCTGCCATTTCCGAATGGTACTGTAGGTCTTTTCTCCTACCAGATAACACGACAAAATCTTCCCTACACACCCTTCTGAACATGATCCACTGGACTATCAGGGCTTAGTGGTTAGGTGTCGGGCTTAAGTGGCTTAGGCTACGGGTTCGAATCTCGCTGCTGTTCACCTGGTGGAAGGTTCCACGCATCTACGATGCAGAAATGGTTTGACGAGTGACGCCGTCATCAGTGAATACTCACTGCGGAACTGGATTTGTCTAGAAAGGACACTCACACAAGAAAAAAAAAGAAGTGAAGATCATTCCTTGGTTCTACGATTAGTTAAAATTAACTGTTCTTTACTTAAATAAAGTGTGTGTCCTGCCTATGCGGAGCTATAAAATACTATGGCTCTCGTGAAAAGGCTTTATTATTATTATTATAATTATGAGGATGGTAGAGTATGAAAGAATTAACTTCGGAATAGCAATATTGAATTTGTAAGCAAAAGGATGTTAAGCTTTGACAATGGTCCTCATTGGTCAAATTAATTGAATAATATTCAAGAGATCATTTTAATTTAGTTTTCAATTTAACAAATAAAAATTAACCCTAACTCTAAAGTTATATTAGGTAACTTTTAGGTATACAATTTAATTTTTAAAGCAATTTAATTCACTTTTTAGGTCATTTTTTGATTCTAAAGATAACCATTAAAATTCCGAGATCCAATGTCATTTTCTGGTTGATATTTGAAAAATCCTTGATCGGTCACTTCCACCCCAAATTGAGTCGGAACAGCTCTTTAGCAATATTGTGAGAAACTTTCCGAGCAGTGATTTTAGCAGCAAGCCTTCGAAAGTATGTACCGATGGCAATTGGGCGGACACTTCCATCTCCTGTTCGAAATGCCAATAAATGTCCACAAAAAATATCTCTAGCAAATTTTGGAATATCATCATTAACTATTAGAGTGAGCAGCAAGTGACGACGTTAGCAAGGTACGGCCGGCCTCAGCAGTAACTTCGTAAGTTAGGCCCTTTACATTCTTGGCCGCAGTTCGTCCAGACCTCAGAAGCTACTGAGACAATAGAATTTATCCACGCACTACTTCAAATTACGTGGGAGTAAATGACAGGAAATCTTCTGGCATTGTCAAGTTCGCTGGTTCGGTGGTTGAGCAGGGCGCTTCCTTCTCAGTAACTCCAGACTTCTCGGCACGGCTTTAACAGTGTTTCGTCACAAGACACTACTTCGTCAGCTGAGCGAACGTCCCCTACCATCAGTTTTCGGTTCACTCTCTTATGAAATGTTTTAGAATCAACTTGATTGCACCCAGCTTCTGCAAACAACTGTTTACGCCTATGTACTTGCTCAGGCTCGATTCCTGAGTCTTGCTGCTTTGAAGTGGCCAAAAAGGCAGAAGTATTCGTCTAGATTTTTGAGGCCAGTGATCCATTGCAAGCTTGCTCTGAGGCAGAAATTTCAAGGGTCATAGGTGCAAAGCTCAGTAGACGTATCCAAGAGGCCTGGTCGCTGGAGCTGATGGCTTTATCAATTAATGAAGTGAGGCATTCAGCAGCGGGAATTCGAGCGTCCTTTGGTATTCTCAGTAAAATCCGTCTACCTTTCCGCTATCCAATAGACGTAACAAAAAGGGTTCGATTTTTCAAGAATAAAAATAAGAGCGATGACTGAATTCAGCCTGACGGCGCCGAGAGGCGGCAGTGTGCACAGCTCTATTTATAAATACATGTCGCAGCCAATTTCGACATTCGGACACACCCAAGGTGGAAAAATCTCTCGCAAGATGTGGAATTCAACCCGTACTTCCTCTCATTGGAACATCCTCAAGACACGTACTGCTCTTTCGATCTCACAGGTAAAAGTAGTATTTCTTCGAATGTAACGTGATTCATGTCCAATGAAAAGAGCTGTTCCGGATTCTTGACTTTGCCGGACTCGTCCTCTCCTTTGTCGGTCTGGGATCACTTAGTTAGATGAGGACTGTTATTTCTTTCTCTTTGACCCAATGATCCTGTAGTAATAATAATAATTAATAGTGTGAGTTCTGCCTCATCTGATGTTAAAATAGTGGAAATATCACTTTTTTTATTTAAAGAAAAGCCCAATAACTAAATCGACAATACTATGAATTTCCCTAGAATAATAGAAATCATTAATTTAGTGATAACTGAGAACTCAAAAAAATTTTGAGTTTATAGATACTTTACTACGCTATTTCAAAGAGTAGATACTTTCACCCAGCAATGGTGGGTTCATTCAACAACATTGAGCAACAGATGACACGTGCGAAATGTAGAAAAAGTAATTGCCAACTATTTAATAAAATCAACCTTAATTATGAAAAACTCAATTCATTGCTGACAATAAAAAGATTTCATATCTACATTCCATTGGAAAGCCATTTGCTCCCTGACAACAAGTTCTACCATCGTCTTCTCATTCCGGACCATCGACTTTAGATCACTGTGCTTGAGTCAGGATCAACGAATTAGTCATCAGGTTTTACTCTTACATTTAGAAAAATATAGTTTAATTTATTAGTAATATTTTAATAAATTGATCACTCAATATCAATTAAATATTCAGCCAATTAATATAAAACTAAATTATAAAAATAACAACATTGTAATTTGTTTGAAACACTTCAGCATAATAATGGATTTCTTTCATTTTGGATAGTAAACAGATATTCTCAATTTTCATACCAATGTTATGAGAAATTAACATGCCCATATGTTTATGTACTATTATAAAAATAAGGAATAACTATATAACGACGATATATTAGCGCATTCCCACACAGCCCAGAGCCAAATTCGTTCATCTGTGATCGCATTCAATAAACGTAACGTTGGCTTCATTGACCTTAATATAGAAAATTAAAAATAACACGGATCGAAATGAAAGCTGCAATCAAAATCCTGACTTTTAATAAAGTGAACTATTTTCTCTAGAATAGGTTCACATGGATTCAAATCGCTAAAATCCGAATTCATAAAAAATGGGAAAGTATAATTTGGATCAATTAATAAATGGCAGATACAACTTAAAATCGAATAGCCTACATAAATAGGATAGTCAGCTTTGTCCATTTCTCTATTCAATAAAACAAAAATTTTACAATATAAAATTTACTAGACCATACTCCGATATTAAATATTTGGTGTTTGAGCCTATTGCAATTTTTTCGACAATTTTAATTACGGGAACTAATATACTTGTGGAATCACATTGAGATACAGAATATCTTTCAAAAAAATAATAAAGATATTGAATTCCACTATATTTGAGAAACAAATTCATATTCTTTTCATTTTCGTCTAAGAAAATATATTTTAATACCAATAAGAAAATTCAACAATTGAAATTTGCCAGTAGTACTTTGGTCTCCAGTTTTAAGATGTTCAACACATGACTAAAATTATGTTGTCATACGAACTTCGACAAGTCTTTCAGAATAGGCAATATAGGCTAGAAGGTCTGTACTCATATTTTTTATAATAGATTTAAGGTTTTCTGAATAAAAGTTATACCAGCAATGAAGATTTAACAATATAATTGAGAGTGCAGGTAACGAAAATAAGAATTAATTAACAAAAGATATCATCCGAGGTTTAAAATCGCTTAAATACGCAATATTAGCCTATAAATTGATATCAGACCATGAAACACATACTGTATTGTCATTATATATAATCTCAAGAAAAATATCTAAAATAAAGCTTTGGATGAAATCTACTAACACCAACTAGTAGAAAATAAAATAAATTGTTGTCTGATTATGTCGAATATAATGCTCTTAAAATGGGCATTAACATATATGTAACAACAAATAAACTAAATTTATAATTTAAAATACTTTCAAAAATGGTGTTACTAATTTATTATTGATTTCCACATCACGATCAGAAATCTTGCGAATAACATAGGTCAAAAGCTTGATTTTATTATGGAAGTGTTGAGTAGACGAAACTAGGTTATTTAAAATTGATTGCGGATTAATCTATATTTATCCATGGAATATACAGAATGGCTTATATTTTTACTGAAATGTAAAACTTTATGATGGTGAAATTTTATAAATCCTTTTTTTCTTATTCGTCTAGAATTACTGAAATCAAACTTTGATAACTTTTTTAATATCTTTCCTTTAATAAAATATCCAGATAAATTCACGCAAGTAAGATTCTTGGCTTTTTTGAGTATAGAAGAAAAATTAAAGTCATATCCTTTCAATTTCCCATCACTTGTATGAATGAAATATCTAAATTTAATGTAAATAAACCTTAACGAGTCTGGATTGTTAAAGCTTTCTGCAAATTCCCAAAATCAGTAATTAAGACATTGTGAAAATTTATGCGTTCCAGTTTTTCAATTATTTTTAGTGTATTTCTATAAATAGTCGTACCGCTATTGAGTCCAAGTAGATTAAGAATCTTATTTTTCTAAATCCAGTCATAAATAGCTGATGTAGCAAATCTGGGTCATCATACTTTAATAGTGTGAATGATTTGATCTCATTCGGAAAAAAATGGAAGATAAAGATTCTTTTCTAATGAAATAATTCTTCTTATTGTAATATTTGATTAAGTTTGGATAAAATTGAATCATCTTAACAATGTCTATAACTTCAATATCTTTACTAGTCAATTCAAGGCAAAAAATGTCCTTCTGTACTTCTTCTGGAATCTTATAAAAACTTGAAAATGTAAAAGATTGATCTTTCTCAGGACGTGAATTCAAATATTTAAGTTCATTAAGGATTCTAATGGAAAACATTTTTTTAGACTTGTTGTTTAATTTTATATATTTTTGTCCATTAAAATGTCTTCGAATATTATTAATGCATAATGCATATAATGAAGGAGTATCCATTTATAACTTGAATATATTTTGATGACCTTAATATAAATTTTATTATTTTATATTTGAATTTCATAAATTTTTATTATTTTTTTATGATATAAAATATACATTTTCTAAATTTATCAAAGAAAGCATCCATAAAGAAATTAAACACCTACCGAACATTAGAACTAGTTGATGTAATTTCGTTTTCAAATTCATTCTCAAAATTCAAATTTATTCATTACCACTTTTTGAATAGGTATCAAGTACATAGACGGAAGGTATCCGATGAGTGATTTACATAGAAATTACGTGATTATATATAAGAAAGACACGTGCCTCAGTATCCTGTGTAAGATTTACATTCGCATAAAAGATTTCATCCCGTTTTTGTGTTTAATCAGCATGATTTCGAACTCATTTTCAATACAACTATTGAATTAAGAGCTCGTTGCTCCTTCATCGGATTTTTGATCCATAAATCTTTTAAAAAGATTTCTTATTCTCAAACTCTCACAAGAAGCGTGCTCACAGAGGCGTTTAGCCACGAAGAGTATTCCACATCTTCGTGAGGGAGGACTGTATGCTTACAATGGACATGAGGTTATTTCATACAATATAAGTTTTATCATTGCAAGTATGAAATTCTCTCTATTCGACATTTTGTAATTTGGGAGTAAAATATAATTTTTTTCGAAGGACTATTTTCCTTTGAAAGTTATGAGAATGAGATTATGGTTACTGGTAGTGTCTTAGAACACTGTCCAATTTGTAAGAGCAGCAATTTTAGAGGAAACAAGTGTAAGTTCGGGCGAAGAAGTGCTCTCACAAACTCTTTGTTGAATAAAGCGTTTTTAATTCAGTTCTCCAAACGAACAATTTATTGATAAAGTCGACATACAGCGTTAATAACTGAACATTTTGGGCAGGATCTAGGAGGTGGTACATACATTCTCAATATATTGTAGTATCCAATGTTTGATGAAGTTGAATTTATGATGTATTCAACGTGATAGGGAAAGCGCATATGTACTTTTTTCTTGATCCGAAAGGACAAGAAAAATCCACGGTAAACAGAAATGTTCAGGAAGATGAACGTTTTCATAATATTGTTAAAAATTATCTAAAAATATTAAAAACATGACAAGGACGAAGAAGGATGCCAAGTTTTCACTTGGTCTGGTAGCTTTCCTAATAAGAGAAGACAGCCACTAAATAAGTCAGATATAACCAGGATTACCCTGGTTAATGCCCGCTCTCTTAAAAAGCGGACTCCGGAGCTGGTAGTCCATGCCAGCGCTGTTGAGATGGATATATTAATTATCAATGAAACGAATATGAAAAAACCTGGAATTATTAATATTTCGGGTTATAATTCGATTGATATTCCATGGCGTTCCGGTGCCATAGCTGGTACAGATACATTTATTTTCTACAAAAAGAGTTTTAAAACGCGATTTCTTAGAATAATAGAAAAGAATGTCTGCAATTTATTATGGATTGATTTGTACTTTTCTTTTGTTGGATAACAATTGGTGGAATTTACTTTAAAATATTAAGGAATTATTCAAGGATTAAAAAAATTTTTTTGCTAATAATGCAAACCCAATCCTTGTTGGAGATTGCATTGCAAATAAATGTTGCATATGGTTGTGTGAAAACTAATTCTGACGGCAAATATTTATTGAAATAATGGAATCAGATAATTTAGAAGTTTTACGTCTAAAGAACTTAATCATTTCCAACAACGGAGTGCTGATAGATTGAGTGTTTTGTTATGCAAGAAAACCTCGCTTTATTAAGCAATCTGCCCTATGTCGAAAATAATAAGGGGAGTGATCACTTACCTCAATCTTTGGAGTTGCGAACTGGACTTGTTTTTTAAGAAGAAATATTTTTTGGATATAATATCAACAGAATTGATTGGGCTCATATTAATTTTTATATTTCTATGAAATTGGATAATATTCGAGAGCTGAAAATTTTAAATCATGTGGATATCTATAGTTTGGATGTAAAATTAAGAAATGTTATTTTAAACTATCTTGATTATTATGGAAAGAGGAGATTTCTTAATTTTATGAATGGAGAAAATGTCATTTGCTTCGAAAATGAGAAATGTGGAAAAAAATTGATCGATGTTGGGATCAACAAGATTTTAACCATCTCAAAAAAAGGATCAAGTCAGTAAAAAGTGTATTGATCGAAGTATCAAAAACTATTGAAGAAGATAGATGGAGGAGAATCCTAAATTCAGGAAACTTTTTTCGAAAATGAATTCTTTGGATAGGAAAGGTGAAGAGATAAATCTCAAGTCTCGTGACGGCTCTACCATGACGTGCATTAAATCAACTTGCGTATCCAGTTTAATATCTATTCCTATATTAATTCAATTGTGTCGCTTAATTAAATAAGTAAAAATTATCTTTAATATTTAACGATTTGAAATGATAGGATTACGTCACCCTATCTAGTAGTATTAAACATTGGTGGTAGTATTAAAGAAGATAGATGGAAGAGAATGCTCCAAACTCTATCGTAATAATCCTAAATTCCGGAAACTATTTTTCGAAAATGAATCTTTGGAAAGGAAAAAATGAAGAAATAAATCTTAAATCTCGTGACGGCTCTTGGATCCCGAAAGAAAAAGATCCAGATGTCTTATGACAACAGCTCGCAGAGGTTCAAAAGTTGGATCTTCTGTTAATTATTCCCCGAGGCATAAAATTAGTTTTCTTGAAGCCATCTCCGCTTGTGGAGGGGCCTTTGTGTGGTACGATTACTATGGAGAAGATAATTCTTTCTATTAATGGGTGCAAAAATAAAGCTCAGGGTTGGGATTTATCCCCCTGATTGTCTTCAAAAATGCATTATTGACAACGTTTAGGCTTTATTTAATTCTTCGTGGTGTTCTGTACATGTTCCTTCTACGTGGAAGAAGTCTTCTGTACGGATGATCCCGATAAGGGAAAAGCTATTTCAAATACAGAGAACTATAGGCTAATAAGCCTAATGTGCAGTATATCGAAAATTGTGGAAAAAATCATTTTCAACAGATTATTAAAATACGTTGATGACAACAATTTTTTTCTCGATGATTAGTGGGGTTTTGACATATTATGTCACGGCCCGTACGTGGTATCGGCCCACATGGTCAATGATTTCAATCATTTAAAAAAAATTAAATATTTTTGTTCGTTATTGGACAAGGATTACAAATATATATTTTTTAATTTAAAATAATCACTTTTTTTATTTTTTGGATAAAATAAAATTGAAAAATGAGTACAGTATCAAAATACTTAGTTTTTATATATAAATTGTATATTAATAATAATTAATTTAAATTATTTAAAAATTATTTAGCACGTTTTTATTAAAACGCGACTGATGGTTTTTCTTGTTCGATTGTTTCTTCACGATGTGAAATAATTAAAGAATTTAAAGAATTTGACTTGTTCCCTTCAGATCTGGCGACATCCGATATGAGGCGTTGCAAAAGACTTTCCAGTAGATTTTCGTTTGAAAACGATGTGCCATATATCTACGTATATTTATAATTGCTCATTTGTAGGAATCAAATTATAAATTACGATTTTTGCAATCGACGAACAAGAGCTAAAACGATTAAATATTGAGGTATATTCAATCTTAAGTTTTTAGTCTGAACACAACAAATCCCACATGGGCAGGAACAGACTTTAAAAAAAACTGTACTACATGAGACAAATAACGAAGTTGGAGATATTGTAAAGTGGTGTCAATTTTGTGTGTCCAGAGGTTTTTGGAAACAAAACCTCAGAACACCAATTGTGACAAAATACCGACGCGACAGATATATAGCCGATATGATCGATTTGCGACGTTATCTGAGAAAAACTTGGGTTATTCATGGGTATTTTTTCTCATTATTTTTTGTAGCTTTTGATCGTTGTTGATTGTTTCAGCATATTTGGTATGATCGATACTCTCTACTCCAAAAAATTCAACAGGAAGTAGTTGAAACTATTCAAAAAATTTTTTTTATAAATATGGCCACCGTTAATACACACGGATAACAGAAAAGAATTTAAAAATAAATTGATGACCGACATGTTTATGGATCTTCGGGTCAAATATATCTCTGGTAGACCGTCATATGGAATAAAGAAGACTAAAGACTCAGACAAACTCCGTGTACTTTATTGTTGCTTATAAGTCTTAAGACATTCTCCTGGATACGACTGATTAAAATCGATTCGAGTAAAAAAACTGCTGCCAGCAAGTTGTCATAATTCACAATTCTAAAGTAAACATGGTAACAATATTAATAACATGAGATAGTTCTGTGAGAAAGTTCTACAAACAAAATCAATACACACTCAAAGGATGATAGTCTACGAGCATATTTAGGGTATGCAAGTAGTTCATAAATAGTAGTTAGTAACAGCGGACGGTTGTGGGAGTCATATAGATATTTATATTGCTTGAAAGTCTAATGCTGAAATTGAACATAGAAAACTTAACTCCTACAATAATAATTAACAAAATGGTAATACACTTTCGTGATTTACTATATTCATAAATATTAATTAAAAGATTTTAGGGTCAGGGAAGTACACAGTATATAATTTTCCTTGAACTCCTGTCAGCTATTGATAAAATGAATCTTCGACTCCCGACGTAATCGTCAGACATCTGGTGAAGGGGTCTGCTGGATACCCTCCAAATGGAACAGTTGTCCTGGATAGAAGACGGAAAATGGGCCTGACGGAATTACAAGTTTGTTTTGTCTGATCTCTTCCTTTCCAACTATAGTGGCGTTATGTTATTCACCTGGCGCCCAGTGCCATTCCTCTTCTCACTCTATTAGAGGCGTTTCCAAAACTTTAAGGATGGACGTCTTTTACCTTTCATTCTGATTCCGGACGGACTTGTGTGACGTTGAAGGACTCTGTTTCAGTAACAGTTGAAACTGGATACACTTAATTAGTTGTCAACTGTTGACTTTTTCAGTGTCCGAGGTTAATTAAATAAATTGATTTTTTATAATATTTTAAGCTTAATAAATTATTTAAGCAATATTACATATCTTAATTTTTTACATCTGTTGCGACCGAATTATCGGGAGCCGTTGGTCCAATGACGGCTGAATTCTTGCAAGAACTCGGAGGATTGCTTGCCAGAAAGTAAAGGGATCAACGAGAAGGGTTATGGCTAAGACAAAAGATTGGAATAGCCATACTCCGAGGAAACTCGTTCGCAATCCACGCAGCAGGCTTCCTCAACTGACATTTGTTTAATTTTTTTTTTTTAATGAAAGAAATTTTATTATAAAATGAATAAAAATTAAAGCATCTGAATGGCCATGCTATTTCCCCTAACAATAGCCAACGAGATACGTTTGTTTAATTGTTTAAAAAAATTTTTATTCTTTATAAAAAAAAAAAAAATTTTTTTACATCTTTCTTTAAAATCAAAATAAGAAAATTAGAATATGTATGTAAACATAGTCATATTTGTCTGCAGAAAGATTCATTTATCTCTTAGAAGTATGCATGTCTAAATCATTTACTTAATAAAATATAAAAGAAGACAGGATTTTTTAAATTTTTCCATGATAGCATTCCGAGCTTCTCTCAATGATCGCGACAATATTTAGTGAAACGCCTTCATGCTTTAAAATTAATATGAACGATAAGAATCAAATAACGTAAGAAGACGATTCAGTTAAAAATATTTACCAGAAAAAAAGCTGTCAATGTATCAAGAAACTCACTCTTCCATACGAAAAAAAATATTTTCTTCTTTTTTTAAAAGGTGGAACATTTTTCTTTCTCTTTTAACTCAGGTCCTATACTAATAATAATGATTATTTATTTATTAACCCGAATACACCGAGAAAGAAGTTAAAGTAAACAACTAATTAAGTGTATCGAGTTTCCACTTCTACAGTAACAGAGTCCATCCGGAATCGGCATAAAATGTAAGACGTCCATTACATACAGTTGTAAAAATTCCTTCCAGAGGAGTGGGGGAGAGCAAATGATTCTTTTTCGTGCCGGCCTGGCACTGGGCGTCACCTGGAAAAGCGGATCACATGACGCCACTCTAATAGGAAGAGAAAGGCGGAACAGACAAACAAGCAGAAAACTTCAACCAATTAGCCACGCAGCCAGCAATAATAATGATTACTTAGACTAAAAATTAATTAAACAAAAATAAATAAAATAATACTTATTAAACAAAATAGAATAAATTTAAATATTTATGGAAGGAGTGGTTTTTGATGCTATACCTTATTATGAGCACGGATATGACAATGTCCTCGTAAAAGAAGCTGTAGACCAAATAATTATCTTGTTGGTATTAAATCTATTCGAGAAGGAAATGAAAACTATTCCTCACACAAAAAATTGCCTAGAAAAATTTCCCCCGTTAGACTTTAGCTTGTTCGAGGAATACCAAAAATTCACATGCCTAGAGTCAAATTCTAAAAAACGAAATGGAGAGGATCAAATCAGGTATTCTACTAGAAACCCTTTCCACAAAACGATACGAATTCCCGAGCCCGGCTCAAAGCAGAATTGACTAACCGTCTGTTTGGGAGGAATGTGTGAACAACGCAATGGCCCAAACCAACCACACAGACAGAGGTTAGGGATCTTTAATACAAGTAGAATTCACAATATTCAACTACAATGCTCATACGGAACGGAAGTCTGGTTGAAGTATAACAGTGTCATTTTGAAATTGTGGAGTACATGCAGAAGGAGTTGGATGGGATAAGGTTTAGATCATGCACATTTAAGTAGAAAATCAAGGAAGTTAATATTATGATGAAAATGCTCAGATTGAGGCAGGAGATTATATTAAAAGCTTGAAGAATCAGTTTGGCCTTTGATGGTTTTTTAGTTGGATGAGTCTTGTCAGGAAGAACTATGATTTGGGGTTGACAATTGATGAAATGGAATACGGACAGAATAATTAATTTTTCAAAAAATTCGGTTTTTATAATTTTTCTTAATTCCCGATGTTGGAATATTTTTGCTTATATGAGCAGTCTAGAAACCAATGGATTTTCGGAAGAAGGTTCCTAAGGAAAAGCGTAATGACTCAAAAGACTTATATGGGTGCTGAATAATCTCAGCTGGTTTGCTTGATAGCAACCGGACTTATACTAGTGGGCTCTTGGTAACTAACTATCTCTTGCTATGAGGAAAACATGTGCTTATCAGTTGCTTGGAATTATTTTTGAAAATTTGCTATTTGATGTAATTACTTGATTACGTCGATTTCACATTGGGCATATTCTTCAAAAACTTATGATTCTCTTGTTGGTTGTACAGCTCGATCGATAATCTTCAGTGAGACGTCTTGACGCTTTTTCCGAAGATTGGATTTTGCGTAGAGCATTTTGGTCTTCTGCTTTATCTAGTTTTATTTTTGAATTCATTAGAAAATATATATCTGAATCAATTATTTGTGATGAATGGAATAAATTTTATTTAATTATTCAAAACATTATAACTGAATTCCATCGTAGATATCTACCCAAATCGCTTCTATCGTTTTTCTACTGTCTTTCCACTTTAGAATCAACCAATTCTCCTCTTCCAGCATTCATTGAAGCAGAAACGAAATCTTCATCGAAGACCTTGACCTGTGCATTATTCAACTATAGCACTTTTAGGAATTCTGTTCAACATAACTGATTGGATACGAGTCCCCGTTTTTTTGTCGATATATAGTTTATCCATGTAATTCTTAAAGTAAAACCCCTCCGAAATATGAGAAGACTCCGATCCCGCTTCAAGATGCTCACCACCTGATTAGCCTCGCCAATAATAAATAACTAATCATCACTACAGTCTACATAATTGCATCAAGAGATCAAAAGCTGAGTACAATCAGACCTCTATTTGAGTCGCATCTCCGACGTAAGGCATTTCTATTTTTTATTTTGGAGAAACCCCGTTTTTGAGCGCTTATATATTTTCTACCAAAAGTATGACAAATCGATTAAGTTTAACACCTATAAAATTAATTATGTGATTTTATTAAATAGATTTAAAAATTTATGTTTGCCGACTTCATATTGCGAGAAAGGGATTTAGCACTCTCAACATGTCCGGGAAAAACGAAACAAAATACAAAAGGATTGCACTTACGAAAAGAAAGGCAAATTTAGAGAATCTTGTGAATACTCATCAACCACAGGATATCATATACATTGTAGACTATGATTTTTAAATAAAAAATATTTCTTAAATAATTTCTGTACGTGGTAATAAATTTTTGACTTGTGAAATAAGGACGATAAAAAAAAATTGGAGGTGCGCAAAAAAATTTTCGGTGGGCGATAAAATAATAAGGTTGATAACCTCTGATGTTGACTGTGAACCATCAATATTAAAACTTTAAGTTTAATGGAAAACATGGATGCAAACATTTTTGATTTGATTCCAGGCTATCTTCATTATTTTTACGAAATCAGAAAGAAATAATAAATCGAGAAAACAACTGATTATTTTAAAAAAATAATGTATTTTTTGTTTATCGAGCAATTTGGAAAACCTCTGTTTTGGGGAATCTTCCGAAGCCCCTATTAGAAATCGGACTTTAACCCATCTCCACTTTTACTTTTTGCTTGTTAGATCTTATTGTACTACTTGATTCCGAATTTGTCGCTCTGTCTTTCTATTTTCTCGATGGGTCACCTCAAGTCTTTTTTAAATTCCCCCGCAACATTTGATCAAATAATCTGATTCGTGAGAACGTCTCTCGTGGATTTTACATTACATTAGCCTTAATTTCTTTCACCTGAGAGATCGGGTAAACAAACAATTTATAGTTTAATGAAATTATTTACAGGGCACTATTCGACTGTTTTCACTCATTTCTGACTATGCAGAAATTTTACATTTCAGTAGAACTTTGGAACTTTAGATTAGAGTTTCTGAATGTGGTCCCTGATAATTTTAACCTGTGTAGTTACTAGATCAAAAAGTATTGTTTCAACTAATCACGTATTTGGGGAGATAATGAGTTAAGGAGATGGGTAAACATTAGTTCTATAGCAGAAAGGAACTTTTAGACTTTTTCGGTTAATTTTAATGTGTCACGAAAGCTTACAGATACATTCAAATTTCGAGAGACCACCTAAACAAATGTTTGGAGTCAAACTTACTGTCCCCAAGTGCGGAGTAGTGAAATATTTGTTAAAATAGTGTTGACAAACTCATCCTTATATCAGATCCTTAATTACTTGCAGGAAATATGACGATTTTGAGAATCATTTTTGAGTTCCATATATGACTTTTGGTAGACAAATTGACAAGTATGATTCAATGATGTCATTTGCGGGAGCAGCAGTATTCATTTTCAATTTATATCCAAATAACTCCCGGGACATTAGTCTTTGAAGTGCAAAAATCGATAGCATTTTCCTACGATGACATCTTCCCAATCACCGAGTAGTGAGCTGACTTTGTTTTACATTTCTCATCTGTCAATTGAGTTTCTCTTTTAACAGTAATGACCTCAGTCTTTTTTCGTTCATTTTGAGAAACCATACAGCGAATGCACCGGGAGCATGATTTGAGAACTCCTGATCTCCTTTACGTCTCCGAAACAAAGTCTACGTCATCCGCGTAAATTAGTTTCTGTGATTTCGATGGGCAGCTTTCAGTAAGATACCAAATAGTAGTGGCAATAAGAATCCAGTGCCTAAATGTGTTTCAAATTCACGGGATCACTCTGAAACCGACCCAGACTTGCATTTCAGCGTCCGCAAGTAGGACCCGGATCATCCTTTGACTGTCCTTGTCTAGCAACGTATTAAGTAACAACATTAGTTTCTATCTACACAGTATCGAAAGCTCGGGAAAGATCAATCCTACTATGTGAACAGCCTTCTGGAATCTCTGCGTTATAGTAAATATTCATCTGTTTCCATACAACATCCGTCGTGGACGTTCCCTTTTCTGAATCCACCTTGGCCCAAAGACAGATATTCGTCAACAAAATGAGAAATCCTATCCAGACAACCAGAGATAGTAGTTTTCGTAGAGTTGTTAGAAGGATTATAGGTCTGAGATTTTCTACCGGTCCAACCGACTTCCCAAGTTTCCGTATAGGTATCAGAATTCCCTGCCCTAGTGAGACAGGCTTGTGTTTCATAAAAATGTATTTTAGCATGCTGCATAGTTGATAGTCCAGTGAGGGAAGCAAATGTTTTAGAAGTTTCCCGTTGATACCATCAGTGCCCGGACCCCTATTGTTGTTCAGTTTTTGTAGAGGCGTTTGTATCTCCGCCATTGGTGTAGTCAAAGATCTGGGGTGTCCTACAAATTGAGTTATGCGTTCGTCGTCACTACTGAAGAGCGATTCAAATTGATCAGCATTATTTTCTGCAACTTCTTTTTGTCTAGTATTCGTCTTCCATTATTGTCATTCACATTTGTACTTTCGTGGAGCTGTTCAATTGTCCTTTCGTGGAGCAAGCGTTCTCTATTCTTTATGTTCGGTAGGATAGAGTTTTTTTCTTTCATAATGTTTTCTTTTTGGGCATTTTCTATTCTTAGCCAAAAGTCTCAATTTTTTTGTGTTCTCGATAGTAAGTATATTTGCTTATCGTATATATGAGCCGATTGTGGCATTCTTGAGACATCCGTCAACAGTCTCCAGGCAATAATTCCGAGTCCATTAGTTATTGAAGCCCACAGCTGACTTTGTGGGCCTATCATGTCAAACTCTGAATCGAAGACTTCCACTTATTCTATATCGATGGAGCATAACAATGACTTCTGATGAGGTTTGCGCTTTTGTCCATCCTTGATGAAATTTGTAAGGCATGTAAGATGCGTTTCTGTGGAGTGTCCTTTTCTGAATCCGTGTTGAAAAGGTGTATCAGAAAAATATGGTTTGATTAGTTCAAGAATCAGCTTTTCCAAAAGTTTTGATGTAACACATAGGAGAGGTCTGTATGAGGCTGGTGATCCCTTTGGTCGCCCGGGTTTCAGGATTGGTCGTATGTTTGATAGCTTCCATATAGAAGGAATACAATTTTCGTTGATTAAAAAAGTTGAAAATGTTTGTGTGGGCCATGATAGCATAGGGGCCTATGTTTTTCAGAACTATTGCAGGAATTCCGTCCGGACCACAGGAATAATTCGACTTTTGACCCTTGACCATATTCTGTACGTTCTCCACAGAGAGGACAATCGGAGAGGTGGCTCTTTTAGGTTTGAGCTAGGATTGATGGACCTTCGAATTTCTTGTGTGGGATGAAACTCGTGGAAAAGTAGTACTTCATAAGTGTGTTTAGGAAGATCTTGTTTTTCTTTTCATCACGTGTGGCCGGGTTGTCAGCGTTACCTTTCTCTTGTTTCTTCTTTGCATTGTTCCTGATCTCTCTTTCTAATGTACGAATTCTCAATCTTCATTCCCAGGATTGTTTTTGGAGGCTTTTTAGGTAATTTCTTTCCTTCATGAGTGGATCGACCCTGGGGTAAGAATTCTTTCTTGAGGTCAGTGGTCTTCTTTTAATACAAATTTTCATTCCCTCGCGTACCACTCTATTAAAATAGTGTAGTGCTTTTTCGATGGAGTTGAAATTGGATAAATGAAAGTCAAGTAGATAATAGTCGACAAAATTTGAGAAATTTTTCCAGTCGACATTTTTGTAGTCGGTAAATAAAACAGGTTTCTTTACAATTGACACTCTTCCTTCAAACGTAATCATAACGGGATTGTGGTCACTGCTGGTCTCGTATAGCACTGTCCATTTTGTTAATGTTGCGATGTTTGGTGGGGCAAGAGTGAGATCAGGGGATGATGTCCTGTCATTCGCTCTATAGGGAGTCCTTGTATTGAATGTAGGGTTGTTTAATATTATCAGGTCATCCAGATTCGATAACAATTGGTTTCCTCTGACATCGCATGGTTGGTTCTTGAACCATGTCGGATGCTTTGCATTTAGGTCTCCACAAAGTAACATATTTTTTGATTTGTCGATGTCTGACATTGAGAACCTGAATTCCTTGGGGCAAGAGTTGGGCGGTGGCACATACACATTCAATATGTTTATGTTTCCGATGCTTGTCTTGACTGAAATAAACAATATATTCTACGGGAGACTTGAGGTTGACAAAAATTTCGTTTGCGCACGGAATTTCTTTTTGATGATGGTAAGCAGTCTACCAGCCCCCCCCCCAACTGGGCGGTCGCGCCTGATAGTTTGGAAAGACGGAGTTAGTTTTGTTTCTTGGAGTAGGCAAATGTCAGTATTATACCTTTTTAAGAAGTTTGTGAGTTCGAGGATCTTCCCTTTCACTCCATTTATGTTTAGTTAAATCAAAATAATGGGTTTTCGAGGTCCAGAATTGGGGTTCACATCGCCGGAGAGCATTAAGGTGGGCTTCCATCAAGGCAGGAGAGAGAGGCCAGTGGGGAGACCGTCCAAGAAAGACATTCCTCTTGGATTGGACGTAGAGGATGGTTCTTTTGTCTGTGAAGTATATTCCACAGTTTTCGTCACCAGAAACGGCGAACCACATGACGTTAAATCAGAATTAATGTTTATTAGCCACGTTTTTATTTATTTATTATTTATTTACGTTTTTATTTGTTATGTAAACTTTTTTTTTTTAATGTAAAGTTGTATTCATTTAAAAAATAATAGTTAAAAAATAATTATAACAATTGAATATCAATTTTTCAATTTTTAATAAAACGTGATTTTTTGATAAAGCTATTACACCTGGCGAAATCTCAAATGCAACAGTCAAACTTAAGAATTGTCGCTCCCCTGGACCGGATGGAATCAATTCAGAACTTGTCAAATATGGGCCACCAGCACTAACAGACAAGTTGGCAAAACTACTCAACTCTATGTTTATAAAAAAAGACTACCCAGTTCTTGGATTCGGACTATTAATACCAATGCAAAAACCTAAAAGCATGCTGGGCCTGTTGAAAACCTATGTCCAATAATTTTGCTTAACACCTTAAGGAAACTTCTGGCATTAGTTATGATGAACCGAATCAGAGAACAAGTGGACAACTATCTATCCCTTAGTCACAGTGAATTCTGGACAGGGAGATCCACTGCAGATGTAGTATGGAGCCACAAGTGGCGCTGCGCTATCAACCAGAGATTTGAACGTGCAACAACAGTCCTGGGAATAGACCTTCTAGGGCTTCTTTGACACGGCCTCGTGGTCTATTTCTCAAGATACTGAAACAGTTCTTGGACCCAGATTTTGTCAATATAATAAGAGTGTTGCTATCTAACACGAAGCACAGAGTGCGGTACGCCACGAGGACGTGAATTTACGTGCAATGTTGGTACTCCCCAGGGAGATTTCTGCTCCCCCTGCATTTGTCATATATCTGGAGGCGACATTACGAGACCTTCGGAAGTTCTATGATGGCAACATCGTCGAAATTGCCTATGCGGACGACGTCGACTTTGTGTCAGAAGACAAATCGGCTCTGCTTCGACTCCTCGAGCTGGCTCCTGCTGAGCTGAACCGATGGTTCCTTGAAATGAACATCGCAAAAACTGACATTGTGGTGGAAGTCAGAATGAAATGCGATCAAGTGAAAATGGCGAAAACAAACAAAACTTGGCTCTTTACTTGGGACAGTCAAGATTTTGCCAAAAGGAAAGCCTCGCTTGGGTAACGATGAACAAGTTGAAGAAAGAGTGGGTTGGCAAACGACAAATCCTGCACATGCACTTTCGTTTTGAGAACTGTATGAAGCTTTGTCAAGCCGATCCTAATGTACAATTTATCGACCTGGGAACGTCCAAAATTGAACTACTTGGACTAACTCTCCTACGATTGAGGAGGTTAAGAAATTGGTTCGGAGGATTGTTTTGAATGCTGCACGAGTGAAATTATAACTATTATGATTTTACAAATGTTGTTTATAATAATATAAACGTGATTTTTATATATGCGATAATGGATGAAAATTTGCAAATAACCAGAAATAAAAACCGCGATACTCTCCAAATTGAGTGCCTCATGAAACAACATTGTCATCAACGCTTTAAATTTTTTATCGTACGTAACTTTGTAAGATTTTTTGCTGTCTTAAAGTTATCTACACCTTTTATGCGCTTAAACTACAAAAATTGAAATTGCTAAACTTCGTTCAAAACGGAGTATTTAATTAGAAAACTCGTGAGAATGTTTGACACAAGTATCGGAACAATCTCTAGACTCAAGAGAAACATTGTTCTATTGACAAAAAATGGACAGATTTATTCAAATGCAGAGACTTCAGAGTGAGTCACTAGTGAAAAGCATAAAGTTTTGGATTCAAAAGTGTTGGATGTATTTCAACACTACGAAAACAAAACGTTCCCATTTCCGGACCTTTAATCCAAAAAATCGGTATTATTGTAATTCCTAAAATCATTTTATTAGGACTGTAAGTCGAATCTAGAATCTTACTTCAAATTTTTAAGGCTTCATACGGATGGCTAGAAAAAATAAATTAAATTTTTAATTCAATTTAATATCAAAATTGACGAATATGGAAAAAAAAGATTTTCAATTGCGACGAAACGTGTCTTTTTTTCGACGTAGTCCAAAAAAATCTTTTATTCAAAACAATGAAGAATTGGTTTCAAGCAGAGCAAAGAATAAATAACTGTCTTGCTCTGCTGCAGCTATACAGGATAAAAATTAGACCTTTTGATTATTGGAAAGTTTCATAATCCAAGATGCTTTAGAATTTCTTCCTGTCAAACCATAATGTTGTCTATTCTTCATCCAAAAATGCATGGATGACAAAATATGTGTATAGATGTTGGCTTCATAGGATTAATGAACATTTTATTACAAAATCTGAAAATTATTCTGCTATTGGACAATGTTGGGCCTCACAATAATCTTAAGAAAATTATTCTGCTATTGGACAATGCTCACTGTATACTTTGAATCTGCTCTACGAGATCTCGGGAAGTACTACATCGACGAAATTATGGAAATTGTTTACAGCGGTGATATTTACTGTATCAAGTAACAAAGATGCACTAAGACGACCGATGGAGGTAGCACCAGACCGCAGGCTAAATGGTCTTTATTAATGACAATTCGAAGACGGATATCGTCGATATCAAAAGGACGGAACCACGCAGCACTGAAAACTAGAGAAAAGCCATAAAACTTGGCTTGCTTTTAACGACTCAGAAGACATTGTCAGAAGGATATTATAATCTACGGTGACCATACAAAAGCTTTTGAAATGTTGGATCACTCCGACTAAGATTGTATGAGGCTATCATGAAATTGATCCTTAAGTATTTCTCTGGAAAATGGCGTATCTCGAAAACAGATGACGAAGGCTCGACTCCCTTCATAGGAATCAACTACATTCTCTCTTGGGATTAAGTGGCCTACACTTTAGTTACGATTTGGCAGATGCATGCTGAACTACACTTTAGAAATTGGCAGATCCAAGTTCGTGTAAGACGGACCTTCAATGGGGCTGGAGCTCGTGGCGTAGATGTTGTGCGCATTTCATTCTCAATTTGAACTTGGTGTGATTCAAGCTGTCGCTGTATCTATAAGTTTGTGGAGAAGGATCCAGTTTTGTTTATGTTGTTTTGGAATATTTGATAAGGGTTACCCCAATCGGTGGTCTAGAAAGGGGGCATGGTTAATTTTTATTAATTTGGTGCTTCGTTTTACTGTGTTCTTTATGAGTTAGGAAGATAAACGTTCTCGTCTTCAAGGAGTGCTTTGATCAGTTTTGGAGTCTTTCAAAGAGAGTTGAATTAACTCACCTGGTCTTAATATTTTATTATATGGCACCATTTTGGTTTATATTGCAGTATTCGTAGTAAAATGACGATGCTCCTTATATAGTCAATTCTCCCACCATCGTTCACAACTGTTTGAACATATTCCTCTTCATTGAGAGTAATCGTGTGTGAGTAAAGCTAGTAGTTTATGTCCTTACATGATTAATTAGGATAATGCATACGCCGTTCTGCATAAATCTGAGAAAACCGTCCGTACTTTATCACCTATCAAAGTCGATTTCTTCTTTAATCGTTTTTTAAGTAAAATTATTCTTTTAGAGACAATAGTACAACTGTGTAATTCAGTCGTCCAACCCGGATAATAATTAAATCATAATAAATTTGAATTAATTAACACCAATTTTATATCCCAGAAAAATGAACCATTAAGTTAGTTAAATGTTAATTGAACTCCTCAAATTCCAAGTACATTATACTTGTTTTTAATGGCACTGCAGATTATTAGACTGAAATATTCACTTGTCGGCCTGCTGTTTCCTCTAAATATATTATTTTCTAACATATACATTTTATTATCTTTGAGATATAATCTCTATTAGTTATTGCTTCATATCTATACTAAATATAATATCATACGCCTCTGGATTATCGAATGAATTGATGCAAACGATAACACTATATAATTATTATTAAAAATACTCATTTAAAATTAATAAAGTTGGAAGTAATTTTAAAAATTTGAATACACTTATTCCTTGAGGAAAGATCTACATTAATTACAAAAAATACATAATTTCAAGTAATGGTAAATTTTCCGCAAATTCGATCGATATGAATTTGAGGGAATGACAGTGTCAAAATATCTATAAAGTTAAAAAAATATGTAACAGTTTAATGGTATGTGGGAATGTTTGCTTGTCTACAGATTCTAAACTTTCATCATAATAACCACATTGACTATGAATAATTAATAATTAATACAATATATCTAACTTCATTCTCAATAATGAAAAGTTGACATCAGGTTCAAATTCAATATTTTGAACAATTAATACAGCTACATAAAATTCAGGTAGGCCAGTTATCGAATATGTACAATTAATCCAAAATCTTAATAATTTATATTTAATACAGAGCTCTATTTATTATTAATTCGTTTTTGCATAAATTCTGTGATGTCAAAATATCGAAAGACAAGTTTAACACGAGAAAAGTGAACATCTATAAAATTAAATACCAAAATGATGAATATACGATAACCACAAGAAATTAAAATTATTACATGATTAACAGTCGTCATAATTAATTTTAATTTTATTAAATAAAGTGTTGGATTAAAAAAATAAAATTAAAAAATAATTTAATTAAATTCACACAATTTACATGGTTTTCCGATTTGTTTAATAATTTTACCATAAAATTTAATAAATTTGTCAAAAATGTCTAATAACTTTGCCTTAATGTTTAGTAACTTTATCAAAATACTTAAAAATTGTGTCAAAAAGTTTAATACCTTTTGAATAATGTTTAATTACAGGTCAATTTGCGCGAAAATAAAATTTTAAGTGAATCTGAAGATAGGCTACACACATTGACACTTCAGAAGTTGACTCACAATAACCAATCCTTTTGTTGTCTATCTGGAAGCTGCTCTTCGTAATCTGAGAGCTAAAAATTGTCCTACTTTTATCTAGGAACTAAGATATGCGGATGACCTGGATTTTGTTTTAGAAGAATGATGATAGCTAATTCTTTTTTAGACAAGAGTACTGCAGGGTAAATGAAATTATTTTTTTCAGACAAGAGTACTGCAAGTAATTTAATTGGTCTAATTTTGGAGGATTAGACGTGAAATTAACACAAAGCAGTATGAAGTAGTTAGCCTGAGTATGATAAGAGAATCTTTTGCCTTCTTTAGAATCAAATAGATGATATTGTTCCAAGTAACGAATGACCAACATTCGCTCTCTCGAATTGATTTTATGTGAAATATTAAAAAATCGAATAAGGTAATCAATTAATGACAAAATATTTTTTGTGCGATTTTGGCTCATATTGATCTATCAGGACTAAAAGATTTTCAACCTCGGATGATTTTTTTACTTGAAAGTAAAAATAGGTCATATTTCTCCTTGACCGTAAAATTAGGTCAACCGTTAAAATAATTTTAAATATACATTTGATGACTATAGATGCTATTAGTATTCTTAATATTATTCGCAACCAAATGTGGATGCCAGGTTTATGTTTATTCTGACTTTACCACTGTTCTTATTTCTGGATCTGTGGACGATTAGAAGGAGATTTTCTGAATGATCTAATTGACCGAATTAATCTGAAATCACATTAGATATGTTTTTGAAAAATAAAGAGTTCCTTGAGATTAATATGATACTGGAGGTCTGCTTCAAGACGACTAGAAATTAATAAACAAATGCTTGGTTGAATGTTTATCAATGTGGTAAAATTGGCAACGTTCTGGCGACGAGGCAGTGAGAATAGCTACCTTGCTCCGTTTTGACCTTAATTTTGTGTTAATGAAAATGCATTTGTGGACGTTGAATCGATGGTTATCAGTCTTTAAGCTGATTTATGGCTGGTCCCCGACATGAAATAACAACTTGACTTTAAAAAATGTTTCTTTCTTTGCGATGGCAACACCCCGAAGGGATAACAATACTCCCATTCGCTAATGGTCGAAACATTGCTGCGGCGTTCACATGTTAAAAAATACTCTCCAACAAATTTGGCTGGAATCCAGTTTATGACACCGAGGATCATAAAATTAGACTTGTTCCACAAAGTTCAGCCTGAAAAAAACAGGAACTACTTGGCCCACGAGAAATCGAGAAATACATTATTTAAGAGATGTAGCACTATACCTATCAGTTTAGAATTACTGGAATCCAGAAGGAAGCTTTTCGGACACGTGCTGAGGATGGAATCTAACTCAATTGCGACGCTAGAGACCTATAATTTAATTTTGAACATAAAAATTGAGGACCAACATAACGTATTACATACAAAGTTATATTTTTACACGTGCAGCACCCTGACGATTATATCTAATATTTTCTTACAATGTCTTTCAAATCAGTTATTTCATTTATAAAAATTTTTTTAAAAAATGATGCGCAATAAACCTGACGTTGTGGTACAAGGTAAAGAGCTTGGCCAAGTCCTATCATAAAAGTTACCATTACGTCCCAAGACCGTTTGCAGACTATGGAGGTAGAGAAAAAAGGAAGTATGACTAGCTTTCGAAATGTGTGCATATGCTTGGTTGCAAGGTCCTCGTTATTCCAATAGTAATGACGTGGGAAGGAATTGCAAAAAGTGCCACAAGTGTTATCTAAGACAGTTATGGGTAGATAGGAAGCTCCAGGCCAATTTACAGTCCGTTGTTTTAAAGCAAACAGTAGAGATCATTACACTGGAGTAAAGGAGGCAGAGCCCGGAGATGCCATATGGGCAGAAGGCTCAGAGCTGTTCAGCTACCAGAACGAACCTGCCTAGGGGCTGGCAAATAAATAAACGAAGAAAGTTGCTGATTGTTAGATGTTATCTTTTTAGTTGGTTAAATATTATCTTTTTAGTTGGTTAAATAAAGCTGTTTTAAACTAGCTTTGAGGGACATTACCGGCGGACTTCTGTTAACATAAGCGCGTCGATGGTGGAATTTGTAAATCGACTTGGGGATCAGATTTCCGCTATTCGAGAGAGTTTAGCTCACTATTGTGAAGGGAAGCTAAAAATAGCCGATAGACAACAGAGAAGGGTCCAATGTTTCTTTCGATGGGTTTTAAGATTATTTTCACGATCCTCATTATCGTAAATGTATCAGTCACCCGATTGTCAGCATGTTTTGCATAATGTTGTATAATCGAGTATAATGTTGTCTGCAAGTTGTAAATATGGTCACAATGATTTTGCAAGAGACAGCCCTAAACGTAGTCCTTCCGACTATTGGTTAAGGAATTGGGCATTATCAGAACCATTTGAACGATGACTTCGTAGTCCCTGTCCCATACGGCAACGACTATGCTGTCCGAATATGAAAGAAAGAGACATTTTTGTCTGTGGGTTGTGGCATGTCGTGTATATAAATTAAACAGTGTTGAGATAGGGGCTTTTCAGTTTAAAGTTGATATCCGTTACAAATATCTGTTTCGTTATAGAATTTCTTGAGAGTAAATCAAATGATTTAGTAATAGAATATTACTTAAATATGGCTTAGGCGCGTTGGATCCTTCAGAAATAAATTAGGAGAGGACCGTAAAGTGTGTGGAAGTTGAATGGTTTGCTCGGAACCCATGTTAGTTTCTAAGGATTGCACATGTTGTGTCACGACTATGGCATAAACAAAATGCATTATTTATTTCATAATAATATTCATTTATAAAAAAGAAGTTTTTTTTCATCACTTTTGTAGTAAAAAATATATTGTTGTGTCTAGTTTCGAGATATTTCACTATTAAATATCGCCATGTGGTTTTACGCGGCTAATTGGTTGAAGTTTTCTTCTTTTTGTCTGTTCCTCCTTTTTCCCTTCTAATTAGAGTGGCGTCATGTGATTCACCTGCCTTGGTAGCGCCCATTGCCAGGCTGGGACAAAAAAAGATCATTTACTCTCCCCCGCTCCACTGGAAAGGTTTCCACAACTGCAAGTAATGTACGAAGTTAATAAAATAAATTAAAATTAAAAAATTAAATATGAATCATCTTGAATAAATTTCCCGCATATAAATTCCAATTTTTAAATATTCGAAAATTTATAAAGATAACATCCGACTGTTTACTCTCGAAGCATCTTGTATCGCATTGATTTACCTTTTGGAACATTGAACCAATACGACGAAGTAGGTGGTCCGCTTGTAGGCAGGGATTCCCGACGTCTCCACATCGAAAGCGACAAACAAATTGTCTTTTATTTAGTTAAGTAAACTTGTCATAATTCTGTAAGCTTGATTTATTTATTCCTGGTTTTTTCAGGTAATGAAAACCGGCGACTAAGAGAAAAGTAACTACCAAAACCGGATATCTCCTCTGATCCGTATTATACATATGCACGGGTTAATTTTTGTTAAAAATTAAAAAGTGGGAAAAATCCCATTTTTAAACTATGAAATAAATAAATAAAAAAATTGATTTGGTTGGCTAAAATTTAAAAAGCATATTACTTTTTAAAATAATAAAAATTATCAAATAAAAGTAACATTTTTGCATATCTTATGAATTACTTGACCCTAGCGGTAACATTTGCACGGGACTGTATATGATGTGGCGTAGAAATCGAAGGTGACCACAACAAGAGGTGACCGTCTTGTGTGATCTACTAAGTAGCTTTCTTGATGATAGCTACGGGATGAATGTAAAGTTATTGTTCCCAGATTTCTTTAATGAGGTATTGTGACAATGAACCTAACCCTAGACCAACGCCAACATGTCCGTATATTTAATATAAATAAATTTTTTAGCTTTATTCTGCATGTGATGGAACCTATTAAACAGAGAGAATAAAAGTTTCTATGATTTTATTTATTGAGTAAGACTGCTACTAAAAACGGTGTTAAAACTAATATTAGATGATCCCCAATGATATCTCCTCCATTGTTTGTCTTAAACAAAAAAGTAGTGATGATTCATCTTGGTTAGACAATTTAGAAGATGTAAATATTTAATGCTATTCTCTTAAGAGAACTTTATACTATTAACAACCAATTATATGTTATATTAAGTCGGTGGGGATAAATAATTAAAACTTAATACATTTTTGTTATTAAAATTAAATTGCACATCAACCATTCTCTCTAAAGAGAACCGAAAATTAAAATTTTTGAATGCGCAAACAACAGAAAATGCAATTTGAAAAAATCGAGGGTTTAACATATTTAAACTTATTTCAGCGAAATTTAAATGATGGATTCTTACATTCTGGCTGCATTTTTGAAAATAACTATTCTGGTAGTCAATGCGATCGTTTATATAATCCATGTACTTTTTATCCATGTTTGTCTGGTGTAAAATGTAATTATTTAAGAATGTACAACATACATTGACATTTAGTCATCATTGACATTGTGTTAACTAAAATTCCTAGTTCTGTTGTAACTGTAATTCAGGCGTTTGTGAAAACGGTCATCAATGTTAAGGTTTGGTTTGGGATTTTATAATTAAAGGATATCAACGAGTGTCTAATAGTAAATTAAACACGGTATTTGTATTGGGTGGGGAATAGCTAAGGAATGCAATTTTGTGTGTTTGAGTTAGCCTGAAATCAAGAATCGAGAATGCGAATCTGAGAATACTATGGAATTAGATTACTCTGAGCATTTTTCAAAAAAGATGTAACCAAAGATTTCGAGGATTTAGGATTTTTATAACGAAATAGAAAATTATGGTTCTAAGAAAGTTGTTATCAAATCGAATGATTTACTTACAAATAATAATTGGGGACATAAACTAGGGAAATTGTTAGGGGTACTTTTGATGGTTTTTTGCCGATAGAAATGAGAGAGATTTTAGAAATTCAAAGTAGTAATTTTTTATGTTCGTTGATCATCCTTTAATATTTGAATTCAATTTCACCAGGAATATAGTTCAAGGTTTGGAACGACCTCAAGATTTTATACTGAACTTATAAAGGCAGCAATGGAGCATAGTAAATCCTCTATTATCGAATTTAATATTTAGTTTTTACTTTTAAATTAATATTTTTGTATTTCAAAATCACCGTTAAACCAAAATACAAACTAAGTATTTCTTAAAATATATTCCAGGCTCTCTGCTTGATCCTACAAAAGGATCGGGTTGTCTCCTGATCACGTTGGATCAGACCTCTTTCGCTATTCCTTAGGATTAGGATCTCCAACTTTTTTAGAACGGGGTGTTTCTCAAGCATCCATAGCCACATTTTGCTTTTCAGCAGGTTGATTTTTTTCTCACATTTGATTAGCAAATTTCAGGCATGCCGCGAGAAACACATGTGTATAGAAGATTACTCCCAGGATTTTTATATTAAATTTTCTTTTTATTTGTAGGAGAAAAATATAAATATTAGAAAATAAAATATCCATACTCCGAGGGAACTCGTTTGCAATCCACGCAGCAGGCTTCCTCAACTGACATTTGTTTAATTGTTAAAAAAATTTTTCTTTCTTAAAAAAAAGAAAATAAAATAAATTAATTTTGATGCTGGAAAGTGACTACTACCCTACCCTTATTTATTTATTAACCCCGGATCCACCGAGAAAGAAGTTAAAGTAAATAACTAATTAAGTGTATCCAGTTTCCATTTCTACAGAAACAGAATCCAACCGGAATCAGCATAAAAGGTAGGACGTCCATTACATGCAGTTGTGGAAACCCCTCCAGTGGAGTGGGGGAGAGCAAATAATCCTTTTTTGTGCCGGCCTGGCACTGGGCGCCACCTAGACTGGTGGATCACATGACGCTACTCTAATAAGAAGAGAGAGGAGGAATAGACAAGCAAGCATAAAACTGTAACAAATTAACCACGCAGCACCACATGGCTTATGAGAACCTTACTTTTATCTCATATGCGTCTGCTTCTTGGGGTTCGTTTATCTCTTGGTCAAATTCCATAAAAATCGAAGATAGCCAAAAAAAGGCTTCCAAAATTAATTACGTTTGAAACACGACTCTGATGTGTGATATATTCATACATTCTGTTACTAACATTAAATGGTTTTTTTATTAACGAAAGAGTCAGGAGTTATTTGGAGGGATATTACATCTGAGTCCTACCCCAAGGCTTAGACTCTACATCTGGACCCTGCCTCCTATATTTATTCTCTTTAAAGGTTCTCTCAGTTTTCAGTTTGTGTCCTGGATTTTTGATTTTCTCCTGAAACCGTGAGAGCTTAATCGCACCTCTCCTTGTTTTCTCTAAGAGCGATAATATTTTATCAGAGATAAGAACAATCCCTTGCACCAATACAGTAGACTAGGGAGTATAACACCTTTGAATACAAAATATTATATTACAGTTGGATGGTCGAAGTGATGATGCATAGCACGTGGTTTACCTTATGTAGTGGCTTATTATTATAATTAATAACCCCAGGCTTATCATTGTCAGCACAGCACAAACAATCATAACTAACTAATTCAAGGAAAGAACCAAAGGGACATTTTACTTCCAAGCATCCGGACAATTCCGAAAAATCTGTGGATTATTTTATCCATTTGAAAAAACAACACAAGTATTATTTTGTTTTTACTATGAGTCGTAGATCTAGTCAAATGATGTTCAGTGAAACTTTTGTAAACACACAGGAATCATTGAAATGTTCATACCTGATGTCAGAATTGATAGCAAAACAACTAAAACCTCACACTATTGGCGAAAACTTGATAATCCCTGTTTGTCGTATTATTGCTCAGACTATGTTTGGTCATAAATATGAACAAAAAATAATGAAGATACCTTTGTCAGATAACACTGTTTCTCGTCGGATTTGTGCTTTGTCGATGAATATTGAAAATAATGTCTCATTTTCTATTAAAAAATCTCGATGATATATGCAAAAATAATAATAATTAAGATTCTATTTTTTATTAATAAAAATTTGGGCATTAAACTACCAATTTTTGTACTTAGTTTTACACATCTTAAAAATTTAATTTTTTATATTTTAATGTGTGCCGTGGATTTTTTTTACGATTCTGTTCTAGAATTATTTTTTAAAATCTGTTTAGAGTTTTATATTCATGTTTTGTTGTTAGTTTTTTTTTTTAGTTTTTTAAAAAATGTTTGAGATGATAAATAGGAAAATTTATATTAAAATCATCAAATGAGGTATCGTTTGATAATTTATGAGATGAGATTTGTGGCTTTAATGAGCCATTATTATCTAAAAATAAATTATACTGAATTCAGATGATTTATAACAAAAATCGATTTCCCATTTAAATCCGCCGACTTTGGAGAGGTTGTGACATTTTTTAAAATTGTATTCAAACTCAGATGACTAATTCACTTGCTGACTTATATATTAGAATTTTACCCAAATTTTATCAAAAGTGAGGTGTAGTGACCTCAAATGTACATAATGTGCCAGATTCGAAAATGAACTGTTTAACGGTTTCGGGGTTTCGGCCATTTCCGAGGCTGATTCTGGGTAAGTTGCCGTCAGTACATGGTTGGAGGGCTATCCACACAGGTAGCATTTCAGATGAGGTATCGGCCACCGTTCCATGAGAAGAGAGTTGTTGTAGGGTATTTTGATGTTGAAACAAGTCCGGAAACCCAACTGAAGAATTCAGGGACTTTTAGTCTCCCTGCAATAACTCATATTCTCACGTTACTGGCAGATGCTCGCGTGAGATAAACCGTGTGCCCATTTTCATGACAAGAGGCTCGAAATGGATTAGATCCGTCACAAAGCAGTACAACTTCCGTAGAGTTTTGAAGACTGCGGATTATAAGTTTTTGTTCTTCTTCATGTTCGTTTCAGCTAAATTAGTTCTCCATGAGTTGCAGCCTTATTTGGTGGTTGGTTCCATTACTTGAATAAAGAACGCAGCATGGAGCTGAATGATTTAGTTTCCGTAAAGTGCCTTAGCAAATGTCACTTTTTGTTGGGACTAAATACCATTATTTACATACTCCAAAGTAACTCCCGTACATGGGATTTGCTGGTCATTGAAAATCAGAGATTACGTGAGTGGACAGCCTTCTAGTGAGGTTAATATTACATACGGGATTTCTCGCGCTTTTGGACGATGAGTTTGACTCTAGCTATCTGCTCAGGTGATCGAACGGGTCTAACAGATGAAGACTTTCAGGACACATTGGTCTCTAGATGCAAGGACTGTGTCATCCAAGAATGTCAGAATCATTCTTCCATCTTAGATCTCTGTTGAAATAAACACATCACACGTCAATCTCATTCTTAGCTCGAAAATAAAAAATGCTAATGGGGGACGGACTTGAACTTGGATTTTCAAGTTGGTGATATAACAAATGTGAATTGGCGGAGGTCATTTCAATATTCGAACTGAAGTTACCTCGTATGATCGACGTGAAAAAATTTTTCTTCATTTATTTAAAGACCAGGAATCACCACTATTTATTAGGAGAAGGAAATGACCATTAAAGGATCTTGACCTTGTGAGTGTCCTCCTCGTCTTTGCCGTGAAATGCATGTGTTCTCATCGGCTTCTGTTCCTGGCAGTTAAGATCAGAACTGGTGACTGCTTTTCCCTGAAAAATGAAAATTTGATGGATTCCAGTATTTTTAATCAAAAATGTGAAAATAGCATCGAATAATTCAACAACTTTTGATAGAGCTCTTCCATAGAAAGCAATCAAAAGACTGAAAGGGTGTGATAAACTAACAAGATCCACGTTTCTTCGCATATATTCCGTGATTCATTAGATCCTCCGTCATTGCAGAGAGCCAACCTGATTAACCGAATATTTCACGATCACGTGACCAAAAAAGGAGCCAAATGATAAATCATCCAGATAGTTAAAGACCAAAAAATCTTTAGAAAAAAGCCAAATGATAAATTAAAATTATATTCGTTGATTCATTAAACTGGAGGCGGAAGGTCTGTTAGATTTACTGCCTTGATATCTTTTTATCAAAAAGAGTGGTCTTAAATTTAGATGCAGGATCCACAAGCCACCACACAAGAGTAAGATACCTTGTTCTTCCAATTATAAAGGCGACCTTCAGAGGACTTTATGTAAAAACAGAGGACCGAACAGATTTTTCACCGTAGTCATAATTGTTGTCCAAGGTTAGGCTAAATCTCGTTCAAATTATAAAAACTTAATTCTTAAAAAAAGTAAATATTTAGGAGAATAAAATTCATAATACAACATTAAAGTTTCAACAGGGCCACAATCTCGATTCTGACTGACAAATGACTCAAGAACCACCATGTTTTCACAACTTCCCATGTTTTACCAACTTGCCAGGCTCCACTCTTTTTCGTCGATGCAAAAGCCAGACGATGCTGATCAAGCACAGGTTTTATCTCTTCTATGATTTTTAAGCATAAAAGCTTGTCCCATTTTCGTTGTTTATTAGCGTTCTTTGTGAATCCAGCACCGAATCGCGTCCAGACTTCCCGAGCAAAGCCTACAACTGGTTCAGCGTTCGATCCGTTCATATAGCGTAGGATCTGGCGTGTGAGACCACTGGAAGCATATGTCGAAGATAGGAAGACCGGTAGGGCGAGTTCTAGTGTAGAGCGTATTTCGATTCCTCCGTAGCGAAGAGGTAGTTTGCATTGGATCCGGCCAATTTTATCAAATGAAATGTTGAGCGTATCTTCAACGGCAGTCCTCAGCTTCTCGTCGATGGTTCTCAAAAAGTTCATGTCCGTGAAACATGGGGCTGCCAGTAGAAAAAATCTTCATAGCTTTTTACTGAGATCTTTTTAGCTTTCCGGAAGTTCGAGATCTTCAAGAGAGTGTGGTCTGTATGTGGCAGTGTAAAGTTTGGCTGAGCTATTTTTTCCCGCCTGGGGGCCTCCATTCCAATATAAAAAAGACACAGTCAACTCGACAGTGTATTGGCACAAGCTTTACTCATTTCAATGCATCCCAAATAGACGAATGATTCACATAGTGTGCAGTTGATTCCAAATTTCCTTTCATTCGATTGTCCGAATAAAAGACATACCTGATTTGTCCGTACTAGCTTTGTTCCTCGTATTTCGTCTTCTTTTTGTTCTTTATTTTCCAATAAATAAAAAAATAAATAAATCTGAGATTATCGTTGATCACACCACACCACCTGTTAATTTTAAATATATCAATTTATTTTTTATTATATTATATTATTTGCAGTTTTCCAGATATGGCAATGATAAAGAGATAAGATTATCATTGTTAATTATTGATTTTTACAATGGAGGAGTTATGATTACAGGCACTAATACTGCCATACTAAAACCTAGAAAAAGTGTCTTTAAGACCCGAGAACTACTATGTTAGATGTCATAATCTTGGAGAATCTTTATAGCTAAAGTTCTGTCTAACCTTTCCTGGCCGATCTCTCGACTCTGGAATCTTATAATAATTTTTACCTTTTTATACAGATATGGCGATTGTTTGGCTCGAGAGAACGAGACATCCACAAGGCCTCAGAATAATACAAGCTGATATGGAACGATTTAATGCTTGGATAACAGAAAACCGGATCATGATGAATGGTGAGAAGTCTTCTACTTATCATTTTACTTCTGACAAGATAAGGAGGGAAGAAAGAAACCTTGAAGTTAAACAAGGTCGACATACCTTTGTGAAAGAGTGGTACTCAACAGGTTCTGATAAACGTGTATACACATCACATCGAGTCATGTTTTTCATATGCTTAAGCCATTGGAGATCACCACAGATATGAGGAAAATCGTTGATATACAAAGAGGACTTTCACAGTAACGGAGAGATGGATTTGTGAAGATCATCGAACCGAATTAACGTCTCTGAGGCCCTTATGAAACTAGACTCATGATTGCGGTTCCATAAATACTGTGAGCTATCCTTTACGATTATGCTAGGACACGAGAGAGGAACACATTTCCATGTACTTTTTAATGAATATGGATACAAAGCCATCCTACTATATAACATCTGGCGAAATTACTACGATATATCTGGGAAACAGATCGAATGTTTGCAAGGCAGACTCTTCCTTTCTGTCCTATAAAAATTAGACGACCAGATTTTAAATTTCCGTCTAAAGTTTTCGAAGTAAAATCGTCTAGACTTGTAAGAAAGCCAATGCGAGTAAATTCTCTCAGATAGAAAACTCGTAGTCGACCAATCAATTTTTGTTTAAAATTTTAGGGATGATAAGTCTATCGTTGAGAACCAGGCCGGCACGAAAATCATCATTTGCTCTCCCACACTCCACTGGAGGGGTGTCAACAACTCCAAGATGGATGTCTTTTAACCTTTATATTGATTCCAAGTGGACTCTGTTTTTTTAGACGTAGAAATTAAATGCACTTAATTATTTGTTTACCATAACTTCTTTCTATGTGTATCCAGGTTTAATAAATAAATAAATTAATGATATTTTAATAAATTGACCACTCAATATGAATTAACTTTACCGCCAATTAATATAATTCTAAATTATAAAAATAACAACACTGTAATGTGTTTGAAACTTTTCAGCATAATAATGGATCTCTTTCATATTGGATAGTAAACAGATATTCTCTATTTTCATAACAATGTTATGAGAATATAAACGTGTCAATAAATTCATGTGCTATTATAAAAATAAGTATTAACGATATATCAATGCAATATTAGCGCATTCCCACACAGCCCAGAGCCAAATTCGTTCATCTGTGATCGCATTCAATAAATTTATCGTTGGCTTCATTGACCTTAATATAGAAAATTAAAAATAATACATATCGAAATCAAAGTCGTACTTAAAATCATGATATTTAATAAACTGAAATATTTTTTCTAGAATGGGTTCGTATGGATTCAAATCGCTAAAATCTGAATTCATAAAAATAGGGAAAATATTATTTGGATCAATTAATATCTGGCATGGACAACTTAAAATAGAATATCCGAAATAATTAGATATTCAGCGTAGTCCATGTCTTTTCAATAAAACAAAATTTTACAATATAAAATTTATTAGACCATACGCTGATATTAAATATCTGGTGTTTAAGCCTATAGCTATATTCTCGACAATTTTAATTACGGGAACTAATATATATTTGTGATAACATTGAGATACAGAATATCTTTCGAAAAAATAATAAATATAATGAATTCCATTATAATCGAGAAACAAATTCATATTCTTTTCATTTTCGTCTAAATAAAATATATTTTAAATACTTATAAGAAAATTCAACAATTGAAATTTGCCTGTAATTCTTTGATCACCTGATTTAAAATGCTCAACACATAACTAAAATTATATTGTCATATGAACTTCGACAAGTCTTTCAGAATAGGAAATATAGGCTAGAAGGTCTGTACTCTTATTTTTTATGATTAATTTAATTTCATGTGAATTACAGGTATACCAGCATTCAAGATTAATCAATATAATTGATAGTGCAGGTAACTACAATAAGAATTAACTAACAAAAGATATCTCTCTGCTGTTTAATTTTTAGTAAATGCTTAATACAAGCGTATAAATCATATGAACAAATCGAATAATTCTTTTTCATTGGATATAATATCAAGAAAATATCTAAAATAAAGCTATGGATGAATTCTACTAATACCAACTAGTGCCATATGAAATAGAATTTTGTCTGATTATTTTGAATATAAAACTCTTGAAAAATCTATTAACATACATGTACCGACAAATCAACTAAATTTATATTTTAAAATACTTTCAAAAATGGTTTTACTAATTTATTTCCAATTTCCATATCACTATGAATAATCTTTCGAATAACATAGGACAAAAGTTTTAATTTATTGTGCAAGTGTTGGGTAAACGAGACTAGGTTATTTAAAGTTGATTGCAGATTAATCTATATTCTTTCATAAAATATACAGAATTGCTTGTATTTTTACTGAAATGTAAAACTTTACTATGGTGAAATTTTACAAATCCTTTTTTTCTTATTCGTCTAAATTTATTAAAATCATAACTTTGATAACTTTTTTAGTACTTTTCCTTTAATAAAATATCCAGATAAATTTACGCAAGTTAGATTATTGGCTTTTTTGAATATAGAAAAGAAATTATAGTCAGATCCTTTCAATTTCCCATCACTTGTATGAATGAAATATCTAAATTTAATATAAATAAACCTTAAAGAGTCTGGATTGTTAAAGCTTTCTGTAAATTCCTCAAAATCAGTAATAAAGACATTGTAAAAATTTATGCGTTCCAGTTTTTCGATTATTTTTAGTGTATTTCTATAAATAGTCGTACCAATATTGAGTCCAAGCAGGTTGAGAATCCTTATTTTTCTAAATCCAGTCATAAATAGCTGATGTAGCAAATCTGGGTCATCATACTTTAATAGTGTGAATGATTTGATCTCATTCGAAAAAAATGGAAAAAAAAGATTTTTTCTAATGAAATAATCCTTCTTATTGTAATATTTGTTAAGTTTGGATAAAATTGAATCATCTTAACAATGTCTATAACTTCAATATNTAATAATACACAATGACAACATATCTGTTAGTGCTACTCAGTAATAATGACATTGCTCGTGGAATAATGCCAGACAGTTTGGCATCATCGATTATGCCTTCCATTGTAAATGTCTTTCCTGAGCCTGTTTGGCCATATCTAAAATATATTGAATGGTTATAACGTGAATATCGTACATGAGTGACCAGATAGCATTTTATTGATGGTGGGTTTAGCAATTGAAGTAAAGATATCTTCTTGACTAGAATTCTCATCAAAGACTCTAGAAAAATGGTATGTCTTCACTGATGATTCGTGGGAGACTTTGAGAGAACTCACATTTGTTGCTATGCAACTTTCGGTTTCTGTAGAATTAAGTGGCCTGTGTGATTAATTATAATATACGAAACCTTATTCTCACAAAGGCATCAATATTCTTTATATTAATAGTAGACATAAACCACAGAATAAGCGCCAATATGTAATTATTTAAATTAAAATATAAAAATTTTTAACAAATATATTATGAAAATACATTATGGATGGATCCCTTTGAAAATGTGACTGCTTAAATAATAATTCTGTGAAACGATTAATTAAAACGTGGCGTCATGTGGTCTACCAGTTATGAAAGTTCTCCAACTCCGACATTCTATACTTGAAAACATCCGGGAGTTTGTTGCATACGTTCGTTGTTGAGGGAATAGAACAAAAGAAAATATGTATTAAAAATCTACATCTAAAAAGTGGACATCCGAGATAGACTACTTTTATTCTTAAAGATCTTGTATCTTGCAGATATGAAGTGTCTTTTCTTTAATCTTGTCCCCAAATTGATTTGTCGTTAATATTTTAAAATGCTTAAAGTCAAAAATAATCAATTACATCAAAACTAATCGCAGAAGCTTTTGTGAAAGCTAACATTCCCTTTCACAAGTTAATGATTGCATCAAGAAAACGTTTAAAACATTCAATATTCCTTCTGAATTGTAGAGAAACACTGGTGTATGGTATGGAGCGTTGTTGAAACGGCTTGTATCATTATTTGTTCCAATATGTGTATTTGTTTGGCTAAGAAATTATCTTCAGGAGAGGCAATCTTTTGTGAGGGTGTGCGGAAATTTATCTGATGCAACATCATTTTAGAAAGGAGTCAGCATTGATCTCTATTTTGTTTAATATATTCATGGCGAGTTTTCCACGTGCGAAGAATATTAATAATAGTATATTTATGCAGATGGCGTAAATGTGATGTACACATCGCTACATCTGCTATATCTGAAAGAAGAATCCAGGAGTATGTGAACCATATAGAACAATGGGTCGCATGTGAGCGTTAAAGGTCTCTACTAAAAAATCATGTGCAGTCCGAATAGGCCGTGGGAAAAAACACCTGAAACAGGAATACACAATCGGAATGAACAATGCACACAGTTTAAGTTATTTGGCGGTCATTTATGGACACGCAAGAGATTACATGAACGATATAAGGGGAGGAGGAAGAGAGCTTTTTAGTCACACGAAAGTTAAACGTTAGCAGTGACACCTACCTGTTCATCTTCAAGGGAGTTATTTTTCCTAGCCTACTTTATGGGTGCAAAGGATGTTCTTCTCTCCGAAGCGGGAGAAGATCTTATCCCTCCAAGAGAAGACAAGGAGAGCTGCAATTTAGCTCCCCTTAAACAAGAAACTAAAAGACTATCTAAGCGAGGACGAAGACAAACTGTTAGAACCGATTAGCAGGATTGTGGAGGATCGGATCAACGGTTTCAGAAGGTGATCAAAGATCCAAGACACGTACATAAAACTGAGAGAAACAATTGAGAAAATTAAAAATAGAAAAAGGAGACAAGTATTGAGTATAAGCCTTAAGGTAAGACTCAGATGTAATACCCTCCAGAAAACTCTTAAAAATCTTCCAGATTATCAACACAACAACATTTTTAATATTAGTTTCAATACAACACGTTGAACAATCTCACCCACAGTCATGTTCCATTAATACTGTTTCAATTAAATGTTGCGTACGTATTGGGATCTCATTGCGACTGGGATTAAAAGTCTGTGTTCTACATCCGTGACAATGCGGAGACCAGATCGACTGTTTTAGCCTACATCCTCTCTCCTGCAGAAAGAGTGCAGGCAGATTTCCCAGACACATGGCCTTGAACGAAGTTGTTAGAAAAGCTTAGGACGCCGCCGGACACCCCTCCATGCTCGAACCAGACGGTCTTTGCAGGTGGGACGGAAAACGACCACCTGCACCGACACGTTTGCCTTTTGCAACCTACTTCAAAGTGCATCTGGAGCCTGTTCTGCCGCTGAAAAGGCAGAGAAGTTGAAACGGGAAAAGTAGGCTTTTTTACCCAAGGATTTTTGTTTGTTCCACTCGCCGTTGAGACTTCTGGTTCCCTTGCGCCTACGATGCTGAAATTTCTTAAGTCGTCTAGGGAATCGGATCGCTACATGAACAGGAGACCCTCGTGAGCGCTGCTGGTTATTTGAGCGAATCTCGCTCGCCATCCTGAGAGGAAATAGCCACGCAGTGAGGCCAGTCGCTAAATAACCGTTTACTATCGTTTCTTTCCTTAATAAATACTTTCGAATTAAATGTCCGTTAGAAAATTGCAATTAAACTTCGCCTCTTCCATTAATGTCCAAAAATTGACTTCTTCCATGGCTACTGTTCAGTAAGCAGCGCTCGAATTTCCTCCGAAAACTGCACAGTCTGCGTCTCTCCAAAGAGATAACATCCTGCACGCTCTGACAGGCTGACTTCTCGACAAATTCACTTGGACCAACTATCGAGATGGAAGCCAAAGGGGTCGGTGACACTTCTGATATCCTTAAGCACCCGCGGTAAAGATAGCAAAACAAGTAGAGGCGGAGAGGCAACTGCCATCCAAAAGTAGTCCTCTTCTCCCCTTGGGTTCGCATCCTCATAAGTAGTGATGGATAGTCCAGCTTCTTCAGCCAATTAATCTTTTTACGCTGCATACAATGAGTCGGTCCTGCTATATAACTCTTCCTGCTGGGGGACTTCGATCTCAGAAACCAAAAATAATAACTCCTTCCGCCGAAGGCAATTACGAATACTGTGCGGGGTACAATGGCTGACACGGATCAACAATGAGGCACTGTACCGAAAGTGCTCAGCGCGACCTGTGATTTGGGAAGTGGTGGTGGCCCGATGGAGACTGCTTGGACACGTCCTACGGATGGACCCTGCAAATTTGGTAATGGAGAAATATTTCGCTGCAAGTGGAAAGAAATGTCGGGGGCGCCCGCGTACTACGCTACCGGGAGTGTTGGATGAGGATCTCAAGGCAATCAACCTGAGGCTCGTAAGTGGGGAGGATCTGTATGTTATGAGAAGTTTGGCGTGTAACAGGGGAGGATGACGAGATTGATCAGAAAAATTGCTTTAAGTGCCAATTATAATTCTACGATAGTTGCCTATAATAATCATATTACAATGAGGATGTTATCTTGCAAGCGGCTCTACGAGACTCAAAAGTCTTAAAAAACTCAGAGACAATTGAAAAGGTCTCGATATTAAGTGGAGGATCTTCAAGAGCGAACTAGTGTGCAGGTTTACTTATATCTTAAAACATTTGGGTATTAATAATAATTTTGACATTAACAATATAAGTAAAACAGGAAGTCACTTTCATCTTTAAGGGATGAAAGTTACGTCATCACTTCAACCATCTAAAAATGTCAACAACAATGGGTGGGATTTAAAGTTATTTTTCAAAACGACATAAACAATTCATTTTTCGATTCTGCCAAAAATTAATTCGCGGAATAGTAATAATCTTATCTTGGGTAAGCAAACCGTGCTGCTGGTCATCGATAATCTTATTGTGCATTGTCAGGAAATATTCCTCTAGGTATTTGAATTAATCAAAACCTGTTGGGTTGGTGAATCAGATGCTTCTTTAACGTTTCCTATTCACACTTGATTCCATAACTTCGTCTAGGAATGTTAGATAGATAAAGATGGCGGAAGAAGCAATTATGAACGCTCTCAGGAGGTATTCGCTCCAGTATCATGTTCTCTTCGATAGTTCGTATCACACGTGTAGATACAAAGTCATGTATACATTTTGTTTAGGCTTGGTTTTTTTTGGAGGTGAGATTTTTATGAATGTTCTTGGAGATCAGTAAATGTTTCCGTATGTGTCTAAGGTTGATGGATTTAAGCAATGGGAACATTGGATGGTTCGGGTCAAGTGATTGTCGTACAACACTCAATGCTGAGCTGTGGACCTGCTGCAACTTTTGTAGGAGGGAGAGCGCTATGCAAGGAACCCAGGTTAGGAACCAGAATGAGCTAATTTATGACCATTACAAAATCAAATTTAAAGATATGAAAACAGAGGTTGACTTTACTTTTATGTTTTGCAGAAGAGGATTGATAACCTGTAGCGTGGGGATTCGAGCTATCTGAACTTAAATCCATAGACGTGAATCCGAATACCTCCGATGGAAACACGCTTTGTCTGTCTACATCAAAGGAAAAAAACTAATTTTCACTTTTAATTGGATTCCATCGCAGGGATGTGAGAAGGCATTTTTGTTTCCTAGAGGGGACCACAGACGCTGGATAATTCAGTTGACTGATGAAACTGATATATGTGACGTTATTTATGTCTATTTTTCTAAGTAATCTGGATATAAATAAATGGAGTTAGGAGGAATTAAAAATCATTTAAAAAAGTATAGGATGCACCAAGGATCCGGGTTTGAATCCCGTTTAACCCTTAAAGAATCTAACCTTAATTTTTATATGTTCAAAACGTTTCTAATTTTGTGTAGGAGTCTTCCTAATTATCTGATCTCAATAAAGAAATTAATTTCTTAATTATTGGTTACGACTATATAGTCATCCACCTGTTCGTATTCAAGTTTACTTAATATTCAGAAAGTTCCGCATGATGAGTTAGAAATGGATATGTAATCTCAAATAGTTTAGCAAATAAACAAACTAATGGAACGAAAAACATTTTGTTATCATCAATCACACGTTCACTTCAACCCTTACCTCAAGTTAAATGTGATCCTGACCAATTTTAACTCGAAAACTTTGAAAATCATATCTAAGTGTCCTAGTCGTCAATTTAGACGATAATACCCTCACACGTCATGAAACTATATCTCGAAAATAAGTTACGTCACCACCGATATACTTTCAATATAGCATTGTGATGCCAAAGCGGTTCAACTCGAAAAATCGGTCACCCTACTTTACTGTGCCTGTTACGATAAACTCCTTTACAGTCCATCTAACTCTCTTTCTCTCTGAGGTCGGCAGGGAGCATCAATAAAAAATTTTAACACCGCAATAAAAATCACAGAATTTAAATAGACAAGCAAATCTAACAAAAAACGCTAAAAATAATTATCATTAAAAAAGACTATTATTTCAATATAATTTTAAGATCATTATTATTTATGAGATCAAACGTAATCTAAGTGACCACAAAGCGAACATGAGAGGATCTTTACAACAAATCATTCAGTTCATTATCATTCTTCAATATTTGTCGCTTTTTATCACATGAGAGCTCCACGAGGTCAAAATAGAGTCCTTAAGTGAGACAGAATGGTACAAATGAAATCATCAATAGACTCAATAGTTGTAGATATCCTCGATCAAGTAAGCCCATTTCATGTCACAAGTAATCTTATTCGGATGGTTCGAATAAGTAACTCGTTTCTAAGGGTAATAGATTAATTTTCAAGTTATCGAGATCTTTTACGTTAATTGAAAAATAAAAAATCAATTTTACCTTCATTTATGAGATCTATTGGGGTAAATCAAAGTACTTATAACCATATATAATATATATTAAAGTAGTCATGGGAATCTCGCATGATGAATTCACAACAACAAAATACAAACTCAATTAAAATCCATTTAGTTTATTTACGGTATTAATTTATGAATAATTCAAATTATTTATAAGGATTTCGTATGGATTGATATTTTTTAGAAATTTCGATCAATTGTTTTTGCCGATTAAAAAAGAAAATAGAGTATACATTATTATTCTTGGAAAGGAATGAAGTACAAAGTTACTATAAAATAGAAATTACGATTGAAATTTGATGAGCTGTCGGATACTATTTACTATATCGACAATACATCAACAATAAAGAAATTTGAAGAAAAGATACTTTTAGTGGTCCACAAGATTTATTGCATCAGGAAAATGTATAAATGTACTCTTATTCCTTTAACATCTTTTAAAGAGAAATTTTCGAAACGTTGTATCCGAAGAAAGAAACGAGAATAAAATTCGGCTAAAAATTGTTTCAATTGGTTTTTAATAAAATTTTGTCTGAGGAAGAACAAAACAATAAAGGAGAGCGAAGTAGAAATTGCAACACTGGTAAACGAATTGAACCGAATCCATCTAAGACTATCCTGGCCAATGAGATCTTCAACATAAATGACAGCATTGAGATAATTAATTGTTTTTCTTTAACAAAAAAATTAATAAGTAAATTCATTGGACATATTGCAAGAATCCACAAAAAAGTAAAAAAGATATTATTGCATTTCCCTGAGGACAATTGTTTTTATCAAAATAGTGAAACCGAAGAAAAGGTAGAACAAATAAAAAATTCTCAACAGTGGAACAAAACGATGTTAAAATTCTTGAATATCTTTACTATATAGAAACTCTGTTAGTTTTCAAATGAATCCATTCTACAAAAAAATGAAAAACTAAAAAATTCGAACAAAATTATGTGTATATTTCCATGAAACTGGACTTTAATGCTTCAAATGTATTTGTTCCCATTTTAATGCTTCTTATGTATACTGAACAAAACAATGTCAAAATTCTTGGAACTCTTTACTTTATAGACACTGTTAGTTTTCAAATAAATCCATTCTACAAAAGTCAAGGTATCGATAAGTTCAAATAAATTTACGAAACAATTTCTATGAAACTGGACTCACTGATCTGCATGTAACTTATCCAAACTATCGGACCGAGCTAACAAGAAGTTCGTCAATGCACAATTGGAGATATGATAAGCCATAATGTCAATATTAGTCTATAAACTCCCAGATTATATCATCACATAATAGAAAATATATAATATTCCCAGCTAATATGACATAAAATAAGCTGTTCAAAAATACGAAATCCAATATACTGAAAAAATAAATTCTTCTTATAAATGTAATATTATAGTTCATCGCAAACATAGAAGATTAGCACGGACATCGGGTTTATGCACAATAACTTTATCCTAATTATGGGGGTCTGTCATCAAAATGTCTAATAGTTTGACAATTATTTGGAATTACTGAATTTAACTGAGGTAGGTCTACTGAATATGACATTGAATCCAATTAAACTGGAAATGGTAAAATGTCGGAGATTTTAGAAGATGTGGTAAGAATTCACGGGATGTTAGTGCATATTCTAAACAAATAGGAGAAAGCCTGTGTATATCAATAAAAATTTCTTTTCAATCTTTCAAAAGCAAAAACTGAATCTAAATATATTGATCTTTTCAGGAACATATTTAATCGTAATTATTAATAATTCAATAACTCTGTTACGCATGCATAAATTCAAGCAATCAATGGCTTTACAAAATTCAATTCCTTTCAATGCAATCAATACATAAATTTGAAGGATGAGTCGAATATATAAAAATACTTGGTCAAGTTAAATAACGAGGAAATAAGAAGGCCACTGGATTGTTTGGAAGTCATCACAAAAAGAAGAAAAATCAAATGGAACGGTGTAATATCATATTTGCCAAAAAGAGTAATGCCTTACTCAGAGAAAACTTTAATAATGAAATAATTTGTTTGTAATAAATGTGAAAAATTTGACATAGTATAGACAATATTGCACAATATAAAAAATATATCCGAATAATGCTGAAATAATATAGTTTATGATTAACAAAACATTTATATAAAACATTCTGGTAACAAATTCCAACATTATTGTCAGATATAACAAAATAAATAAATTTTTGTAAGCAAATAAACAATACTCAACAACACCACCACATAATGTTATCTGACGCGTGTTAGTGAATTATTAGATTTTAGGTTTGCCACACTGTATTATTGTTTTTATATATATTAAATAATAAAATTTATTTTTATTATATTTTTTTATTCCTTTTACGAATTTTTAACCTTTTACGTATTTTCGGTATATATTTTTGCAACAATGTCACGTTCTCTGTCACGCTTTTTACAACGTAAAAAGACAGCTCTGTATCCAAATGATATTCTATGAAAAACGAGGTTATTTCTATTAACATAACACCTACGATTCTTGGAATACCTTTGATCAGTTACTCTCCTTTTTAGAGTTATTAAGATCAAGCTAACTTAATTGCGTGAAGTAATTAAAATATCCTAACAAAAAAGAAAGAGGTTAAGAACTATTTTAATTGCTTTGCTTTTTTTCAACATAGTCAATTATCTGAAAAATAATCCAAGAGTTAACCGCTGAAGACAATGACGACAAAATATTAAAATTATTTCTTTGACATATTTCTGTCCCCGGTTATCAGTTTTCTCAGTCAAAACAAAATTTTCAGATCTATAATAAATGAAAATAATGTACCTGCCTACGCAGTGGAACTTGAAAATTCTAATCGTCTGTATCATCGGCTTGCTCCTCCCATTATAACTGGAGACTTGAATTTCAAAGTGAGGAAAAGCGGGACGAATCAATTTGCCTGAACAGCCACGCTCGAAAATCAGAAATCTGTCCGGGAAGGTCTTTATACACTTCTGCGAGACTGCTCTCTTGTAACTCGGCGTTTTGACATGCAGCGCGACATAAAACGACGTTGACAGGGCAGAGGAGAGACTCTTGTAGAAATCACGTCTATACATTTAACCAAATCGACTACATACTATCTAGGCAAAAAACACTGAAGGGGCTACCCACGGATTTCCGTTCATACAGTGGTATGATGACCTCAAGTGATGACAAACTATTAGGACACGTCTCATTCTAGAGACGCTTTGGAATCTCCAGAGCACTGGCAACTCGTACGCGGAGCAGGACCTTGGCCGTGGTGGCTCTATTTGCTACCGATAATACCCGTAAAAAGAACGGCGAGAAAATATCGAAACTGCTTGAGAATGTTGACACGAATATGTTATCTGGGCAGCTATGGAAATATATTTCGATCAGAGTCAGTCAGGCTGCCGGATGGAACTGGGAAATCGTCAAAGGATGTTCAAGGGAACTTTTGACAAATAGAAGAATTGGCAAAAAATTAAAGGAAATTCCAACTTTTAATAGAGTCTTCAAACTATACAAGCTTCACTGACTCTCTTAAAGGAGAAAGTAACAGAATCAAATACAAAATAAAGAAAAGAGTGAGGGAACTATCCCGGCACTAACATGGCAAAAGTCGTCGGAAGATACGAACATGATGCAAAAATGTTTGCTGTGGTTAAACAATTATTCCGCAATTATCAGATCGGAAAAATCGTAGTTTTCGATGATGTTGGAAAGTAATAATCAACGGCCGAGAATCTGTAAATAAATTTGCTCTTGTTTACAAAAAACGACTAAATCTCAATGAACACTTGGAACCGTTTGAAGGAATTCCCAAAAACCTGAATCAAAACATTACGAAGTCGTTTCAGCTTAGGGTAAGCTCAAAAATGGCAGAATCCCTGGGCCGGACAACGTGAGTGCAGAATTATTGAAATATGCGCCAGATAGGGTGGCTGAGTAAATCTACACAGTCCTGAACATGACGTTCAAAATTCACAGTCCATTCAATGGAGGGAATGGCACCTTGATCCCAAATCAGAAACCTGGAAAGAAGAGAAATCTAAACAGTCTACACTCCATTAACACTAATGAATACGATAAGGAAAATACTTTCCCTTGTTGTGCTGTTTCGTATTTCAGGCCCTGTAAATGACAGAAGGGATGATATTACTACATCATTACACACTTGATCTAATAACCGCTTTCTACTTTTTGCCTTCATCAATTCTTAAGAGTTCTCATCAGATCCATCTAACTCAGGAGACGCCACTTACTTGTCAGGAATCCAAAAAAGATCTCTCTTCTCACCCACATCAGAATACTTTACCAGGATATACACTATCAATACGTCCTATAGCGATGATATTTTATTATGAGAGAATTGAGCAACCTGCTTCTCAATTAAGGGGAGATGTAATATGCCAAATCCGAGATATTTTGATGATGTCAGGAGTGTCGTAAATATTGCATAATATCTCACAGAAGACTGATATTTACTGTAATAGGTTGTGAAGCATCCAAAAACAGTTTTAAATTGGATGACCTTAAGATTTTTATTAGCACATATATATTTGTTTACCAAACCTATAAATGCTGACGTCCTCAGTATAATTGGCTTTAAAATCCTCATCAGTACGCTATCGTCCAGAGGCTGTTAACTTTGAAGATTGAATAGGGCTATAGATTTATCTCAAGTGCCTGTTAGACTGCCTGTTAAACGAAACAACGTATATGGTGGAAACTGCTTTCAGATAAGGTTTCCACGATTGTCTTCCACGACATCAATGCAGAAGATCCTTACTTTAATTTTGCTTCAGATAAGATAAGGCTAAAACCTTCGAGTATCCGACATCTCTGAGTTCAGTACAAAATCAATAACTGAATTACATCAACTATGATGAAATAAGGCATTGTAATGATTACATATGTCTTACATAAACTTGCACAAAATTTAGTATATAAGAAATTAGAGAAAAAGTTGATTCATGTATAAGCATAATAAACGTCAAAGTCGATAACTCAATTATTTCAACGTTGTTCATTTTAAACGTAACTTAATTCATTGGTAATAAAATAAATAATTATTCCTAGAACAAACAAAATTAAGACAAAAACGAAAAATTAATATTATTTTAAACATTCAATAAACATTAGATAGTGGATACGGCAGTTAAAGAAAGCTAAATATCGCTTATCAAATCACATTGAATAAGAATACTCAAACAAAATTCATCACAATGAAACATTGAAGACTCTAATTAGCAGAAAAACATATTCTATCGATGATAAATTCTTATCAATATGCACTACATCCCGTGAATTCTTACCACATCTTCTAAAATCTCCAACATTTTACCATTTCCACTTTGCTTGGATTCACTGTCATATTCAGTAGACCTACCTCAGTTAAATTCAGTAATTCCAAATAATTGTCAAACTATTAGACATTTTGATGACAGACCCCCATAATTAGGAAAAAGTTATTGTGCATAAACCCGATGTCCGGGCTAATCTTCTATGTTTGCGATGAACTATAATATTTACATTTATAAGAAGAATTTATTTTTCAGTATATTGGATTTCGTATTTTTGAACAGCTTATTTTATGTCATATTAGCTGGGAATATTATATATTTTCTATTATGTGATGATATAATCTGGGAGTTTATAGACTAATATTGACATTATGGCTTATCATATCTCCAATTGTGCATTGATGAACTTCTTGTAAGCTCGGTCCGATAGTTTGGATAAGTAACATGCAGATCAGTGAGTCCAGTTTCATAGAAATTGTCTCGTAAATTTATTTGAACTTATCGGTACCTTGACTTTTGTAGAATGGACTTATTTGAAAACTAACAGTGTCTATAAAGTAAAGAGTTCCAAGAATTTTAACATCGTTTTGTTCAGTATACATAAGAAGCATTAAAATAGGAACAAATACATTTGAAGCATTAAAGTCCAATTTCATGGAAATTGAGAGACAAAATCAGATTTAATTTCTATTGTCTTTTTGTAATATCACCAGTTTCAGCATTCATGTTATTATTTAGATTATTGATGATAAAGTGAGTCGTATAAATACTAATTGGTCGATTTAATTTCCCTGGTGGTTACTAAAACGGATCAAGAGGCGATTAATTTTTTCTAATACAGTTTACCCTCCCATTTTTGGGACCAAACAAAAATTGGCGAGTATTAGAAATAATCAATGTATTAAAAAAATCAGCATCATAAACATTTTCGAAGCATATTTATTTTTGAGAAGATAATTTTTTTAAGTCTTCAATTTTCATATTAAACTCATCCGCAGTATAACCCAATTAACCTTGAAAATTTGTAATTTTGCATTGTGCCTTTTTTAAACTTTGCCAGTCATCCTTTACTGGATTTAAATTCAGAGTCCATTTAATGCAGCAAATTCAGTTGCTTTCGATAAAATGATCTTATTATTGAGGCAAACTCGAATTGATTCCATGTAGTCCATCCATGTAATGATTTCAGTATCAATTGATGTCTGAGTTTTGAAAAACAAGAACGTGTCCCATAAATTGGGTTGATTTCAAGAATCTTTTCTTTTCAATTTGGCTATTATTTGGTATTTTCGGAAATATATTATTTTTTGATTTTTACCAATCTCTGGACGATAAAAGTATACTAAGCTTCATAATCAGTATGTTCATTTTGCAGAAATAAACACACGTGGAAAAAAATCTGATTTTTTATAAGTGTCATATATTTATATTTATTCGCAACTTAATCTTTCCATTCTAAACTACTTCCAATATTAATAAACCACAAAAAAATATTTAATCCTTCACTATGTCGTCTTAGTTTGACAGTCTATTTCCAATAATCTGTTATCTCTTGTTTATTCAGACATATCACTTAGGAAGAAAAACACTTCCATTAGATGACCTCTACCGCTCAACCCCATCTTGTTTATTACCATATAAAAACACTTGTCTGAACTTTAATCCCAACTAAATTTTTTTTTATAGTTATCATTTAATAATCCACGTATATTTATTTTAACAAGACCTTGTGGTTCCTTACACAACGAATTATTATTACTTCAAAAATTCTATTTTGCTACAAAAATCCCAACCTTATTTGGAACAGAATTCAATAAATTGCCTAATATATTAAATAAATGATAACATGGAATTCCTCGTATAAAATTTTAGTAGCCAATTAAATGAGTTTTGTGGGGAATACCAAATGTTAGGATTACTCTATATTTATTACTGGAAATTTGTATAATTCTGAAATAATAATTACAGCTTTAATTATAAGCTTGAACATGCATGGAAAAAAAGTATGGTTATATATTATATTTAAGACATGGTATTGATATGTGACAATGCATCAATTCACAAGAGCGAGCAATTAAAAAATGTTGTATTCGGAACTGGTATCCAATTAATTTTTAACGTGTATAGGGTATGAATTGTATTTTTTTGCCTCCTTATACTCCACAACTCAATCCAATTGAAGAGTTTTTTTCTGTTTGGAAAAATAACATCAAAAAGAAAAATTGTAGAACTCTGAGGAATTAATAAACGCAATCCAAAACATCGGAGAAATTCTATCAGATGTGTGCAATAATTTGTATAGCCACATGCGGAGCTATTTAGTTAAAGCATTGGCTTATGAAGAATTTTAATTTATAGTTGTTTTTTCAATTAATTATAAAATTGGTTTCTTTTAATTTGACCCTTGACAAAGTTATTAAACATTTTGACAAAGTTATTAAACATTTTGACAAAGTTATTAAGTATTTTGACGAATTATTAAACATTTGACAAAGTTTTTAAATTTTATGACAAAGTTATTAAATTTTATGAAAAGTTATTAAATTTTTTGACAAAGTTTTAAATTTATGACAAAGTTATTAAATAAATAGGAAAACCCTGTAATAAATAACCTGTTAATTTTTTTTATTTTATATTTGTTTATAACGAGTAAATTAACTAATAAAGCGGAGTTTGATCCAGATTGTTGGTAATCCTTCTTTTCCATCGAGAAGAAGAGTGTGCCATAAACTCCCTGTTACTCCCCATCAGATTCAGTCAAATATATCCGTTAGAGTCCTTTGGGCTGTCCTCACGGCATCCAGTTCCATGTTGGGAGGTAGCAGAGGCGTATTCTTCATCGTATACCTTCATACTATACTTTCGAGCGTTCTCTTCAGAACAACCGATTGGATGTAAGTTATCGTTGATTCTTCAATAGATACTTATCCATGATTCTTGAAACATCTTGAGACAACTCCATCCCATGTCAAAACCACTGGAATAATCTTCTCTAGGCATTCATAGAGCAGCGAAAGTTCGTTTGCAAGCAAGTCATATTTGTGAAGTTTCTCAACTTCAACTTGCTTTAGTCGGTATTGTGAGGTATCCCCACTTCAATTAAAGTTACTTCCTTTTTTATTTTGTCTTAAACAAAAATATCAGGTTTATTGTATTGGACTTTTGTTTATGTCATAATAGACGTGTCAACTCTAATTTCGACATTTTGATTCGTCAATATTGACTGAACCGAATGTCCTTTCAATTTCCTGCTTCTTCTGATTCCATAAATTCGACAAAGATGAAGATGGATGCACTTTACCACTTCATTATGTCTTTGGAGATAATCACTATTTAGCATTTTTTAATAAATATTTCCAGTGTCCTTGAAAGACTAATATCCATGCTTTCCTGTCGGCAACTCCATATTTAGAGGCAAAAATTTTGCGATTGTAGCCAAGTGCCATTTTTTGTTTTTATTACTCGCAGAATTCCCGACCTTCGCAAACACACAGTGAACTGTTTCTCCAAACTTTTAAAAAACTTGAGGAGTATTAATTGATCTCAAACGAAATCGAAATAAGTCCTCTACCAAAAGTCTTCCTGTCCAAATGCAGCCTCTTTTTATTTGCAGGTTTAAGGTGCAATTTGAGTGACGTAAGCAGTTGCTGTATTTGTTAGTCAATATCATCAAATTCATAAGGTTCAATATTAATTAATCCAGTTTAATAGTTAGGGAAATTGCGTGTTCATTTATTGCACGAAACAAGTTCGCAGAATTTAACATAGCTTTTGAAAGCTCTTCTTAACATTTTCAACTAAAACATTAAATGGAACCACTCACGATTTCTTAACCATCTTATCTGATTTCTTAGAAAAGGAAGGATCCACTCGTATCTTCTGGTGCAAGGCCCAGTGTTAAACCTGATCCTAATAATCTACTTGTCAACGCTCCCTCATCCAGCCAATGCGAAAACAGAATTGGCTATATATACTGATAACATGTAGTCTGGGATCACTCAATAAGACTAGATGTGGCGTGTTAAAGGATTCAGGGCGTTGTCGATGCAATCATATGCTGGTGTGACAGAAAAAACTTCTGACTCAGGAAATGAGAATTGCATCATATTGTTGTTTTTTTTGGGCGCCATAATCGGCTTAATATCTAATTCCTAAAGTGAACATCATCGAGTTCTTAAGCGGTCACATGGAGGGTGAGTTACATTGGAGTTACTTAAACTCCAAATGTGGTTTCTTGGAGCACACCTCCTCGATAAGAAGCAAGTTATGTACTGGAATCTTCGGACTTTTCAGCTGAATTGTGATGAGACTTTGATGAAATCAAGTTTGGATTTACTCATAATATTTCCAAACTGAGATAAATCATTTTTTCTGCCAGCAATACTACTGAATTTAGCTATTGATCAAACAGCACAAGATATGTCTCTGTAAGTGAAATGTATGCCTTTATTAATATTAGCGTTACCGAATATAAAGAAACCATCGAGGAGACTGCAATAAAGTTAATTGGACCAGATCATAATATCCAACCCATTGAAAACTTTTAATCGAACTACAACGGAAACTATTTAAGAAGGCTATTCTACCGAGCTGCCCTTTATTCCAAATACTATCGAATTATCTACAATCATAGAGAAATTTTTGAGCCGATGCCATGTCCAATGAGAAGAGCTGATTCTTGACCCCGCCGACTCGTTCTCACCTTTGTCGGTCTGGGTTCACTTAGTTAGATGAGAACTTTTATTTCTTTCTTTTTGACCCAGTGATCCTGGGGGTAATAATAATATAAAGAAACCTACATTTTCATCGCCAGAGATAATTTGAAGGCTACATCTAAAAAAAGTGTTAGAATTTTCCTATGATTTTACTTTTAACTTATCTCAATCTACTTGACCGGTCATTTAAGCACAAATCAAACTGTTTTAAACGAACTGACAGCTGGTATTTTGTCATCAGATCAAAATAGAAAGTTTATAACCTATATAATTGCCTGGTTCATAATAGAGCACAGATGAAGACAACAGAGAGGAAATTACTAGTATTGAATGTGCGGGTTTGTGTAGAGATCAAGGCTGAGATGTTCGATGTGTGTGGGTCCATTGATATCTACGAGTATGAGAACACTCTCAGTAAACATATGAGAAGATTTTAGACACTCTCAGATTCATGTTGTTTTAATCTGATTAATCACTGATAGTTGGGCACAATATAAACTTTGAAGAGAGGATACATCAGGGCAGATGTGAAGAAGCTGAAAAGAAATGTTTTGGCGATACTGTCTATCAAACTCTGACCTAGATGCTTCCACTTTAACCTACACTATTAAATAATTATAGTCTCTCGACTTTGATATTTACTCTGATCTCCAATTAAACTAATAGAAAGTCATAAACTGTAACTATAAATAGATATTAGTTATACATAAGCACATGTGTTAGTCTATGATCAAAATAATAGATAACCTTCCTTCCTTTCCTCTCCAAATCTTTTTTATATTTGGAGTTATTTTTTTGTTCTCTAGCTTTTTTCTTAGCTAGATTTCGGCGAATTGCATCTACGACTAAATGTAAATAAACCTTTGAACAACGGTTTGGAAATTCCTACAATTTCAAATCCACCTATATATTAATTAATAACAAACGTCCAATATTTTTGTATTCAATATTTTCCCATTAGCCCTATCCAATCCGTAACTCTGATTCTTGTTGATCTTCTACATCCAGTGGGTCCACTTTCAGGATTACTATAATATTTATAATATTATAACCTATCCTCCCTCGAATTCCCCGATTAAACAATATCTAAGATATATAACACGTACAACCTCATTTATTCCACGGAATATTTCTACCATTTCATCATAGTCTTCTAATGTCGGAACTTTCATCATTGAATCCTTCACTTTACTTTTTTTTCTTTTATTATATTTTGACTAAAATGAGCAGAAATAAACTGTAATAAGATTTTCGATATCATTCATCCTCATATCAGTCATGACTTGTGCGTCTTTACAGGAAACACTACGGTTAGTTAATTCAATACATTTTATTATTATTGCGAATATATTGAACAGTTGAATGTTTATTAACATCTGAGTGAATTGACTCATCGCAAATCACTGAACTTTTTCTTCTCTCTGATAAATTATTCTATCATCTGGACTTCCAACTTTCCTTATAGGACCAACTAATACAAGATCACTATAAATGGAACCCGGAGACAATAGAGTCATCCCCAATATTGTCCTCCATAGTCTTTCTTCCAATATCATCTTCCATAGTTTTTTTCAATGGTGTCCGTTTCCAAATACTGCTCTCAATGTTTTGCTTAAAACCTGTCCATCTTTACTTTCCTGTTCTGTAGCTTCCTTCACAGACATTGTGTTCAAAACGAGGTTTTTAAGAAAAATTTTAGGTGGTATTATAGAACGATTGACATACGAGATGCTATTATGTAAATTTTATTAATTATTTTTATTTATTTATTTGATATAAATTACTATTTTTTAATAATAAAGATTTGACTATGAAACGATCGCCAAGCTACATTTTCCAGATTTCCTTAATTAGGTGTGGTGATGTTGAACCTAACTCTGGACCCGTGTCATTTCAGACAAAGCCGAATATACTTCAGTTGAGTTTAACTTTCTAAAAAATGTTTTTGATTTATGTAACTTCTTGCACAATCATTAAGTTTTTTTTATAAGTGTCAGAAGATAACTTTGGATTAAAATTCTGTAAGGTGCTATTAAGCTCAAGCACCTATGGCCCCAGGCACATTGGTCTCACTAGGTATTTTGTCGAATTAAGTCTAAAATAAATTTTTTGGTTGAGTGGAAATTTTCTAAATTGTTATATGGATGTCAGTAAAGATGCAACTGATAAAATTGCGGTTAATGGATTTGAGTAGTAGAATAGTTTTTGGTTTATCTGGATAACTAATAAAAATAAATAAATAATAAATTAACTAATGAATCGCTTCAGTAAATTTGTTAATCTATTATGTGATAAAGCTTGATTTAATAGTTTTATTTTATAAGGAAAAAGGAAAAAGATAGTTAATTTTAATTCAGCTGTTGGGAGATGCACAAGCTATTCCCACGGACAACAGCCAACGAGAGCCTCTCCTTGAGCCATCTCGTCTCACGAAGATCATCAGTTTTGTCAGTTAGTAGTTTTCCCAAATGGTTAGGACTTCAGCGTTTTAGGGCAAAGTTTTTAGGGCCAAAGTTCCCGAAGTTTCAAGCTTGATTCAGTTTCGCTAGGTTAATAAATTAAAAACCCATAAATAAATAATAATTAATTAACACAGCCATCCATCCAAAGTGCAGCCGCCGACATTATCGACGTTACGTTGCTCTCATGATTGCAACAGAGATTAACTGGAGAAGCCACCGGATCTCACGTGCGTCGTGGCTTTTAGTGTAGATAGGTTTCCCTCTTCGAATGGGAAAATTGTGATCCCATCAGGACTTTTTCCGTCTCCTCTGTCCAGGTTAATAGGTTCAAGCATGGCCGGCTATCCCGCAGACTTCAAGGCTCGATTGACAATTCCGTTGATCGCCTTGTGTCTTGGGAATTGTATTGCACTTCTTCGACAAGAGAGGGCATGGTGTCCATAACAATCGACGGTGACGCCACACCGGCAAATCTCGAGTCCAAGTCTGGTGGAGATGCCGATGCTGCGGAGAATGCTGAGACCATAAAGATAAAAAAATACGCACATCTTGGAGGACAATTCATCTTCGAACCAGTGGCAGTCGAGACGACAGGAATCATTAGAAGTAGGCACTGACCTACTAAACAAGATCGACTCGCTCATCGCGAAGAAGAAAAACGATAGGAGAGAAGGAGCTGGCTTATTGAGCTCACTTCCTTGCAAATCGTCAGTGGAAATGCGTTTTCAATTATGAGAGCAGCCAGCATTGTTAATGGTTAGTTTTTACGTTTAAATAAAATTTGGTTTAAAAAAGACAAATGATTAAAGCGAAAATAGGTAGATAAAAGGAACATGAGGGTTGCGGTAGGCTTAAAATAAAAATTAATGTGGATTTTTTTGTAAGTGAGTGTTTGATTAAATCGGTTAAAGAAAAAGATTTTTCAGATGATGTATACGAGACCTTCAGGCCTTTTGTATTCTAGTTATGAGAGTTGACAACAAGTTGAGTATTGAGGAATTTTGGGATAATGAAAAAATCTGGTGATATTTGAACATGGGGTATTTTACAGGGAGGTATTTTGTGATAGGAAAGTGGCTGATCAATGCATAACGATTCATTAGTATGTTAACATGATCTCGAAAAGATAACAGAGATTTGAAATTAGAAAGAATATTAACATCGGAGAACGGTGGGGACGTTTTTCTTGAATAAATCTTTTTAAGAATTTTTGAGAAAGCACGAGTGTCCGAATTCGGATGAATAGTGGAGATTAAATCGCTCCATTCTTTGTTTTTGTGTTTGTGAATCGTCAATTTGTTTTTCTATTTTCAGAGATTAAAGCTATCCTTCACATGAACGCATCATTGGCGTTTTCGAAATAATTCAACAATTTCGGGAGGAAGTGAAAACCACGATTCGATATGAAACCACGAGGAATATATTTTTTTGGCAGCAGCAAGCAGAAAATTTGTTAATCTTAAAAGAAGGAAAGGATGTGCAAGAAAAGTCCTTGACTACACGTTCGGTCTTATTCCTATATGAATAGTTAGTAGTTCCTACTCCTCAAGTTCATGGACTGTTAGTTTATGAACTGTTAATGAAATTTGATAATTTATTTTGTCGCATTAATATCTACAAATTAATAAATTATTTATTCTTTATAAAATAATTAAAAATTATATTCAATAAACTAGTGAAAACATTATTTTGTGTTTGATTAATGCGTAACACAATAAGACTTCAGGAGTCAAACAAACAAGTATATTGTTTGAAATAAAACTATAGTGTGGTCACAGGGATTGAAAGGAGTCAGTAATCCTGCAAAAAAGAGACTATATGACATTGAAAAAAGGCTTAAACAAGCTAAATTTGAGAAGACTAGTGCTGAAACAAAAGCTAATGCTAATAGAGAAAGTGAAATGAAGCAAATTGAGTATTTTGTAATGACAATTTAGATTATTGAAGTCAAACATTGCAGAATACAAAATATTTATCTTTCTAAGAATGATAATATAGCATCTAGTCAAAATGAATTAATTGTTTTTCTGGACGATCTGACAAATTCTGATTTAAATTTACAGAATGTTAGATCGAATAATGAAAAATAAAAGTACAAGTTATTGTGACCAAAGTGTGAGGGTTTAGATATAATGTATGAACTCGGTGACATAAACAATAATATAAAAAGGTGTGATGTATCGATTGGAGAGTATGAGGAAGAAAGAAGGCGACTTCTTAATCTTTTACATGAATTAAAGTGTTCACTGTTGTTAATTTTAGGGGAATGTACAAATTTATTGTAGAATAGGTCCACTTTTGTCGGGTGACGTGTCACCTATTGAATATATAGACGGTGAACACATTTCTATTTACAGTAGAACTATACTGAAAGAGGTTTATTCATTATTATACAATTAAGTCAAATCTTAGGATATCGAAATTAGAATTTGTATTTGACAACGTATTTAATTACGATAGTAACCAGTTGTCAATATTTTTAGAAGTAAAGGATTTTATTCAGGTAATATGGATAATAAATGTCAAGAGTGCACTGGATGGTTATAATGTATGCATTTTTGCATATGGACAAACTGGTCTGGAAAGACATTTACTATGGAGGGAAGTAATACTGATTATTCTCTCATTGGAATAATTCCTCGATCTTTTGACTATATTTTTTATTCAATAGAATTTTTGAAAAAAATTGGATGGAAAGTTTATTATTAAACTAACAATGTAGTTTGAAATGACTCTCTCAATTGTGAACGTGTACAATGAAGAAGTAATTGATTTACTTGAATATAATTCTTATGGAAAATATAACATGCCTGTTGTTAATGTAAATAAAAAGAATGTGGTTAAGGTTGAAAATCTACAACAAGTTTTCTTTATTTGTGATTTTATAGATAACAGAGTTATTAAGCTATGCTCAATTTAACAGAGCACAGTGGGAAACGAAATGTAATGATTATGCACATCGATCCCATTGTATTTTTGAGTTTAAATTGGATGGGAGCTGTAAAGAAAAGTTATCAAGTGGTTCACTAACACTTGTTGATTTAGCTGGGAGTGAAAGAATCAGTAAATCAGAAGCTAAAGGTGACAGATTAAAAGAAACTAAGGCCATAAATCTTTTCGCTTATTGAATTACGCAATATAATAAAGGCTATTAGAGAAAAAAATAAACAAATACCATACAGAAATAGTAAACTTACTCGTTTATTACAACCATCATTGGGAAGGAATTCAAAAACTCTAATGATTGTAAATATTTCTTCCCACTCTGTTAATTATACTGAAACTCTTTCTTCACTAATGTTTGCATCTGAAGTATTTTATTATATCATTTACAGCTCAACCAATGTCAGATTGGAATGATTTATAAGTAATTCAAGTTTCACATTTTGTTTTTCAAAATTTTGTCCCTTTTTGAAAGTCTTATGACAAATTTAGAATAATTTTTTTAAATAGGAAAAAACTAATCAAAAACTTTATTAAAATATAGCATAATGTAATTCGAAACGTTTTCATGTTAAAATCTCGGTCTTTAGATAGTAATTTTAGCAATAATAAAAATCTTTTCTAAATAGATAATTTTGTGAAAAAATATTTTTTTTATAATAGCCCTATATGCATTGAAAAATATGTTCTTTTTCCATTTTGGTAATAGAAAAAATAACTTTTAAAAAATCATTAATAAAAAAATCTAGATTCCTGATATATCTTAATTACTCATAAATTGTCACTGAAATACGATTTTTAAATCTGTTTAGTGCTTGAATAAGCCATACTTATCAATTTATACATCAATATTGACATAACATCCCGATAAATTGCTCGAGTTCATTGGTTAGATTGATTCCATGTATCTTTCAATTAAAATTCTATTTCCAGCAAAACTTTAGTTATTTTTTTACTCAATAAAATTTTTACAATCATAGTCGACAACTTCCTTTTTTGGTCAGAATTATTTTCATTAGCCAATTTCAATAATTTTTTATAAAGAAATCAGATTATCAAAATCAACTAAGCAATCTTAACTCCCTGAACTCACCAGTATTGTCATATTATGTTTTACTCGGCACCCAATATTAAAATTAACTAAGAAACTTTAACTTCCTGAACCCACCAATTTTGTCTTATCTACATTGTTCTCATTTAATCGTATCCAATCATTGCGCAACTCATTCTACAATTCCAAATTTGGGAGCTAGAAATCCTGTAATTGTTGCGACGTACATTTTATTTGTTTTCAGTATTTGCAAAATTCCCTACCTCATAAAACAGCTAATAGATATTTTATCCAAACTGCTATAAAATGGAGAGTTATTATTTCACGTTTAATAACTGCATCCTCTTTTTGAACAAATAAGTTTCTATGGATCTAATAGATCAGTGGCTAGCATGCTGTGCTTTAACAATAAGACTTGCAAGTCGGAAATATATTAAACAAATGAGATAGCAAATTAACCTGAAAAACCTATGGAAAATGTAGAATCATTCCGTAATAAAAACGTTTTACTCACAATATATTCATTCTCATACATGCCCCTCGTGGAGTTCGGATTTAGGGTAGGAATTCTAAAAACAAGAACAGGTCATTTTCGTTTACTATTGACGTAAATGATTTCTCTTCTTTCCCCCTCCTATGGAGTATGTATAGTGTGAATGAATCGTACTCAATCCTCAGAGTCGTCCGAAGAGACTGCCCTTTCAATACACTCACATAGACAGTCCGGGACAGATATACGGGCAGCTTTGGGGATCCTGATCAAGGGTCTTCGTGTGTGTCATGGTTTAAGATCAATTCAAGTATTTCCAGTGGACCATGTTCAGAAGGGTAGCATACGGCCGAGTATATCGTATTATCAAATAGAAGACATGACTGACGGAAATGACAGCCAGGGCTCTTTTAGTCATTCCGGAAGGACATGTGGAAGCCATACCAATAGGCTGTGCAATGGATCATCCGATTTCTTTGTTTATTATGTTGTATTTTTGCAGATCTCTTTTTCTTTTGCAGTTTGCTGCATTTTCTTTCTGATTTTCTTTTTTTCTATTAGCGCCACAACGACCACAACGAATGGCGTACAATTCAATTCACTTATTATTATTAGCATTTCACGAGAGCCATAATATTTATAGTTTTTCATGTGCAGCAAAAAATATAAGAGAAAGAGTTAGCTTGTTCCAAGCTCTTCTGTTCTTAGCCAGATCCCTCAGTGTGTCCAAGTCGTCACCAGATGCCAATGTTTTCTTCACGGCTTTCAAATCGTTTTGTAAAACTACCGGGAAGGTTGTTCTCGGTCATCCACGAAAGCTTTTTTCATTGGAGGAGTAGTAATTCAATCCACTTGGTTAATCAAATCAAATTATTCCAAAGAAAAAAAACAAATTAACTAATTGATCGATCTGACGCGTTCTAACAGAACCCTTACCCAAGTACAGTGATCCAGAGGGTTTTGTTTTGGGTGTTGAGGTCGATTCTAGAACTCGACAAAAAGGAACGAAATTGTCTCCCGGTGAAATGAATAGATGGGTCCTTTTGAATGACGACGATGTATTCGGCGTCTCCTGAATAAGGTGAATCCTATGATGCCACCAGAAAGAATGAGGAGAAATCTTCAATCAAGAAGCCAAATGGTACTACATGTCACCACGCGACCAATGAATTAAATAAGTAACTCACATTACTAAAATTGAATGCTTACATCGAAAAAACGCCTGTTGCATCATTTTCTTTGAAATATAATTGAAAACAACAGCTACAACCCGTTAATTAGAAATTCTTAATTTGCAAGCAAGACAGTGAGGTAACTAAATTGGGAGAAGATATAGTTCTGAGGATATGATGTGTTATTTCTGAGAGATAATCTCCGGCGAGCGTGGGATTGATACCACTGGTATTTACTATTTAGACTCTAACTTGCATTTGGAGAGAATAAATGTCTACTAAAACGAGGCTTCAGGTAGTAGATTGTGGATTATGTTTTAATATAGACAGGAGGTATGTTCCCAGATTCATCCTTTTTGAACTTGAATTCCCGAACTATGAATTCAGTCAGATCTGGACCATTTGGACATATTTTCGGACCTGACAACTTTTTTTGTGAAATCTGGAGCCGGAAATAACTGCGTGAAAGGGTATTGCACAGAAGGAGCATAGTTGGTTGACTCTATTTTGTATGTTGTGCAAAAAGAGGCCGAGAGCTGTGAATGCTTTCAGGGATTTTACCCCATTCATTCACTGGGAGTGGAACTGGATCTCTGATTATTTTAAATATCAGAGAGGAGTTTCCAGGTTGGATTATGATCACCTTCTCGGTCGTGTCTTCTAAAGTTAATTTTAGTGAATTAACTATGTATAGGTCTCTGATACAGTTGTTGAGCCTTAAAATGGCATACTCACAATGTATCAGCTTTGAGTACAGTGATAAAACATACTGCATTGACAATGAGGCCCTTCCTCAATTTGACTATTCTTACATATGGTGATATCAACCATTTAGTCTCTTCCACCATGTCTGGAGTGACTACATGTTTAAGATTCCGTGGACAGGCATTCATTGATTCTGACTTGATTAGTTTTATGATCTTCGAAAGCTGGCCATCAATGTGGTGCTATTCCTTCGTCTCCACTATTTTATTTTTGGATTCACTCCATTGACAACTCGTGGGTCTCAACAATACGGATCACGGACTGTTTCTGAACTGACTCAGCAAATGTTTGATGCTAAGAACATGATGGCCGCATGTGATCCTCACCATGGACGCTAATTTCTGAGGCAGAATATCTATGAAGGAGGTGGATGAGCAGATGCTAAATATTAAATCAAAAAATAGCCGTTATTTCGTCGAATAATCCCAAAACGTTATTTTGTTGTATTGTTTGTGATATTCTCTTTCTCCTTCGTGGATTGAAGATGTCTGGGACTTTTGTTGTAAACTACTTCCATCCAGGAACTTTTCAAGTCTGTCTCAACAATTGTCTAGGGAATCTGGTTACGCTCGCCATCCTGAGAGGAAATACCCACGCAGTAAGGGCAGCTATATAACCGTTACTCTTTTTTATTCTTAATAAAATAAAAAATTTACTGCGATGTTCAGAAGAAAAGCTTTCTTTAACTGGTACACCGACGAAGGAATGAATAAAATAGAGTTTACTGAAGCGGAGTCTAACATTAACGATTTGGTAACCGAGCAATACCAGGACGCCACCGTCAATGAAGAAGGGGGTATGAACAAGGTAGAAAGCAAATTGTGAGGAAATTCCACAATTAGTTTTTCACCTTTTCTTTCATTGATTTAATTTTTTCTTGTTTATAGTAATTTATTAATAAACGCAAGTAGTTAACTACTATTGGCTACTCTCAGAATTGAGAACGCACTTTCACTGAAGGTCTTTAAGGAAATACTCTTATGATTCAGCTACTTTCTATTCTTTTTCCTCGTCGCAATAAGTTTATTATTAAAACCTTAATCTTAATTAATGAAATGCAATCAATAATGTAATTAATTAACACAGCCAACCATCCAAAGTGGACCCCGCTGACATTATAGACGTTGCCTCTCACGATTGCAACAAAGATCAATTGGAAAAGCCACCGGGTCTCACGTGCGTCGTAGTCTTAATTAAATTTAAAATAAAGTAACTGACTCTAATAACACGTAAATAAATTTACATTAAATCACATTAAATAAGACTATCAAATTTCATTATATAATTTCATTAAATTTTTTACGTACATGAAGCCCAGTGGCTTCTCCAGTTAATAACACTGTTTTGAGCCTTGAACTATAACCTGCACTGTTGGGATAGTAAGGCATTAATAAAAGAGTAAGAAGACGACTGTAGCAGTGGTATTACATTGTCGTCGATAGATCAACTCCACCAATACTATATCCCCAATATCCTCTTACTCCTGCTGTGGTTCCGCTAGAGTTCTGATAGGGACAATGGGAATTTTGTTAAACCATTCACTACGAGGCATTTGGCTCCTTAAGAGAGTCATAGTTTCTCCCGTCGTTTACCAGTGCGTAAGTGAATCTCTTCACGCTAAAATTCAAGGTACTGGTAGAAATCACACTGCGTCAAAACTGTCAACGGCTATCGTTTTTCAATGCCAGTTCCACTTTGGGTGTTCAATGCCTTACCCCTCTATATCAAGGAATAGCAAACCCCTCTATATCAAGGAATACTCCAATAGAAATAGAGCAATATGGACTCAACCCGTAGAGTCAATCTTTCTACTGAAGGTACAGATCTATTTTGCCGACATCTTTATCCATTTACCAAAGGCTGCGGTTACTAGCACGGCCCAAGTGACTGTCAAACTGTTACAGGCGTTTTATGAAACGACATACATGTATCGGGTACCGCAGAAACTGCCATGATTCGCAGTTTAGGTCTTTATTGCCAACAATTCTCTCGCTGGCAAAACCATTTCTATAGAAGCGACCCTTTGAAAGAATATAACTCTTCCAAAAATGTATAAGAGTCAGCCCATAACCATATTCCCTTTCGACTTTGGCTCATTTCAAATGATTTTCAGTGTCCATAAGACTGGCTAACTCATTCCAACTAATGTTCACATGAAACCCTTCTCCACATATGCCTTCAACGTTACCATTTGATTAATTGCTATTACCACCAAGATCTGAACTAGAGTGCAGCTCCACGAGTACTCACATGAGATCAGGAGAAAGTATGATAATCTCCAGTTAATTTTTAAATTCTTTAGATTTTCCTACAGACATATAAAATCAAGAGAAAAAAAACTCATCATTATGATGATTAATTTATAACTCCCAAAACTATGCAATGGTACGGATTTAGTTATTTAAAATTAATGCTTCATTTAGTAGAATCAACCATGCACACCATTGGATTGCGACATATAATATACAGACCGTGTCCTCAGAAAATAAGTGATATAGGATAATCAAAAGTAAAAAAATCACGATTCCTCTCAAACTTATCAGGAAAATGTTCATTTCTTTACAAAAAGAGACGAGAAGTAACAATATGGATCGCCTCGCTCTCACTATCGACGAAGAGCAGGTTGGAGGAGATGCCATAGAGTATTACTGTGACTCTCAAAAAGGAATTTCTATCATGAATCACAGAGATTGCTTCAGATATGTCAAGTCCTCAGACGATTAGCTTTGTCCGTAAGTCAGATCAAACATGGAATTCTCCCCAAGATATGAGAAGAAACAGCTTATTGAAATTAATCAAGAATTCAGACTGATCACATAAGGAAGGCATTACTCAAATTTATGATAACCCTTATTCTCTTAGTTTATTGATTTTTTGACTAAGCCCGTGGAATTAAAAAGCAAAAACTAATTTAAACAAATCATAAAATAGTAATTTGAATATCCTCCGTATTTTGATGACATTTGATTTTATTATTTTTGCAGAGGACTAATTTATATATTGTATTGTTACCTAAAATCTCACTAAAGTACTCAGCAGCACGACTTTTAGAATACATAGTTGGAGGACAAATTGATGAGAATGTTGTCATTTTTTGTGAGGACATGCATTCCTTGCATTTTGAAAGAACTTTTTCGTTAATTGGGATTTTCCTTGAACTTGATTGAGAAATGTCCTGAAGAATAGGTATCTGTGGTCCATATTCGCTCGTTTTTTCACTCACTGATAAGTTACTATTAAATTATTTATAAATAAAAACAGTATTTCATGGGAATCTCTCTCTGGAATGCTCATTTGGTATCCCCGATTCCCTCCTCGTTGTCACTTTGATGCCTCATCATTTCAATGCTACGAAGGGCAGTCGTTCTACTGTCTATTAATTCGTTTATATTTGATTTTCTCACAAATGTAGTATATTTTAGTGTACACATATCATTCAATAATTCTTATATTATATATTATTATACCATATTCGCTGACTAAGGAGTTCATTTGTTGGGCTATCTTTGGGACTGTACTTGATAATACAAAAGGTAATAGTGTCCTACCTCCATTTACACGATTTTCTCTTAATTTGCTGAGACTAAAATTTGAGGGATTATCTTTTTGCAATTTCTTTTTCCTCAAAGCCTTAACCTATAATATAAGTACTTATACTGCACTTGACTATAAACACTTATATGATAATGTAACGCTTGAATGATTATAAATATAAATTAATATATTAATGTAACACTTGAATGGTTATGAATATAAATGAATAATACTTAAAATATCAAAATTAATACCTTTGGAGATTGCAAAGGCCCAATATCTTGATTGGAAGGATCCTTTTGCTGGGGGAAGGATCCAAATCAGTGTCACTTGTTTAAGTAAACAGTACAACCTTTGTCGCTTCAGTGAAGGCGGCTGTTCCGCTCGAATTGGCAAAGAGCGTAATAAATTATAATATTCTTGATAATCATTTTCATCAACAGCAGGGAACAAATCCTCAATGACGGATTCAGTTCTAACCCATTCATCTGGTAGTGATATTAAGCGAGGATCAACAGCAAAACTGTCTAAAATATTTTATAAATGTCAGAACAACCTGAAATTGACTAAATATTAAATAATATAATACTATATTGGGAAGATCTTCTATATCAAAGTCAATATAACGAATTTCTGAACATAATTGTGACTTTTTATCAGATTTTGTCTTTTTTCGTCTGAACGATTTAATCAAATTCATAATATCCTCTGTTATTATTACTTAATGATTTACCGATTAACAGCGAAATCTGTTTGAAATGAATTCTAACGATTCCAATAAATAGTTTTCCCGAAAAATACAACGATATTCTGCTATATTGGTTCAATCCTTCCATGTGTGCTAGCAATTCATAACTTTATGTTAATCATGATCTTAACCAGTTTTCAACTATGTCTAATTTGCAGTAGTCATTCTTCTTTATTTTTCCATAATTAGTGGCAGCGAGCCTTTGATTACAATAAGTTTATTACCAAATAATTCCAAATTTTCCAGTTCGTTTGTGTAAATGTTGTCGTACACTAAACATGTAAAATTCGTTCGTTTAATTTTAAGTTTTAAATTTTATTTACTTTTTAGGTTATCCAGTAAATATAAATAAAATTATATTTTTATTAGAATTAATATTTTATAAACCAAATCATTTAATATTACATAGAAATAAAAATAATATTAAATGGAACTGTTCCCTGAATACAAGTCATTACGGACTGACTGGAAGAGGATCCGGTTTGGTGGCCTATTCATTTTATATCGGAAAAGCCTTAAATCTGTAGACATCACTTCAGTGGCAAAGAATATCTTGGGAGATTACGATGTTACTGAAGTCAATGCAGTCTCACTTCGAGCAACAAATGGAAAATTACTTTTGTGAGCATCTATGTGCCCTCACCTGGTTCTAGCCCAAAGCGTTACACTATGACCAATTTATCCACTTTGGCTTTTTTGAACGACATGATCAATGGTGGGGATATCAACGCCAAACACCCTCTATACAGGCAAGTCAACCGTCCGATTCAAGAGGAAAATTACTACTTTCGCAGATGGGACCTTTCACGGTCATAAGTGACCCGTCAAAACATACGAGAATCCCCTTCAGGGAGTCACACCAACTAACTTCTCTAAATATCACGCTTTGTTCTCCCACCCTGGCGGCAATGTCGACCTGGTCAGTCACCTACAACTCAGGAAGTGACCATAATGCCATCCTTCTAAAGATCAAGTAAGATAGTTAGCTAGGAAAAGGTCCCCGGAACAATTCAACCTCAAACGCGCAGACTGGAGACTTTACCATACACTTACTGACAACCTACTACAGTACCTGGATGGCATTACTTCCATGAACAAAGTTGTCGTTTATGCAAACCGCACTATCTTGGATGCGAGATCACTATCTGTACCTACCTTTACTACACCAGGGGATATGACAGGCCGGCATTAATCAAGGAAAGAAACGAACTCAAAAAGTCTGGCCGATTAACTGAGGATAAGCTTAGACTGAAGGATTTGAAGAGTGAATTAAAAAACAGGTAGAACAAAGCACAAATATCGAGATCAAAGCATGTGTTTTCTTCGTTGAATGGAAATAAACCCACTAATGAAATTTGGAAGATCATCCGAGCCGCCGCAAGAATGGATGAAAGATCGTCTGAGGTGGATAACAGCCAAAAGGATTTAAATAACCTAATAATCACAGCCAAAAATAACTTAGAATCGCCTAAATGGGTAATCAATTCGAAAGAAGATGAGATAAGATGATTAGCTGTAAATCATCAGTAGTAGCCCTTCTCTTCACAGAACTCTTCCATTTAAGAACACATTCTCAATTGGATTAAAGAATGGTGAGTATAGAGGAAGATATATTGTCTTGAGGTTGTGGATTGGATTACTTTGTTGAGTCCACTGTAATGGTGAATCCTAGCATTGTCCATGACGAAGTAGGGATCCAAAATTCTTTTAGTATCACAAACTCCCTTAAGTTGAATCAAAAAAATTTTAAAGATTTCTCCACCATCAACAACAGAATATAGACCATGCCATGTCCAGTCATTACGGCTATTACTGAAACATTCCTACTACGTACGTGTGGCACACTAATACTCGCAGAAATACATCTTTCAGATCTCCCAAAGCGGACACGCTGTGAAACACTGGAATTTACTTCAGCTATAAAGACAATTCGGCTATCCCCAACGTCAAATAAAATTTCTTGGAAATTTGTCCCATATTCTAATCGTTCTCAACGGTGCATTCACAGTTTCTTCTTTCAGAAACAATGTTGAGAGTTTTCACTGGTGGTGCTTGTACTTACGGATATCTCCATCTTTATTTTCAACGCCCCCAAGGTCATTGTTGGATCTTCATCAAACCACTGCCGTATTAAATTTTTATGATCAGCAGTCAAGATTGTTTTATGATTCCCGAAACGCTTGCCACATTTGGTTTTTCATTCTTCAGATATGATTGTACATACAGTAGTACGAGAAAGATCGATAACTCGGGGGATCTCAGTACTGCCAAAATTATTCTTGGCGTGGTTAATAACGAGCGCTCTGACATCATTTGAGATTTTACGCTTTCTTGGCTATTGTTTCTTTCATTTTCCTGGTTGTTTGATGCGGTCATTAGGGTTGAAATTTTCGACTAAATACTAAAAAATTCGTTTTTATTCTGCTCAGTATGAGTCGTTTTTGATAGGAAAACCCTATACAAACAATACATTGAACCATGCATCTCTTACGCATATGTATCTGGAGCCGATTCATTTCTTGGACAAATGTCTTGAAGATCGGAGCTAGCTAAAAAAAGAGCCTCCAAAATCATGTCTAGTAAGCTTGTTAAATATGACAATCTGATTTAATGATGTAAAAGTCTTCAAATTGAATGTCATTTACCGATTCATTTCTTGGACAAATGTCTTGAAGATCGGAGCTAGCTAAAAAAAGAGCCTCCAAAATCATGTCTAGTAAGCTTGTTAAATATGACAATCTGATTTAATGATGTAAAAGTCTTCAAATTGAATGTCATTTATGCCACGTGCTAATTAGTCTCGATATTAGAGGAGTCACTAATTATCGACCATGCGAACCATCAGATTCTCTAATACGGTAATTCAACTCTCAGTATATAAGGACGAAATTTTATAAAGCATAAGCGATGCTTTTGTGAAAAACTGCTGTTTTTAAATGAAAATTCCGAGTGTTTTAGGGAAACTACTAAGTATTCTCAATTTCAAGCACGTCTATGCAAAAAGTGGTCAAGCTACTGAATTCTTTTTTGTTGATTGAATTTATCGACTTGGGAATGCTGATCTGAATGGATGACTAAAAATATTATTGCCACCACACACTCGATCAGGTAGAATGGTGAAGTGGGAACCCTATATCATTAAGACTAATTAAGGTTTCCAGAGTGACTTCAATCATCTCTTTCTAGTATTTACTGCTCCATCACTCTCTTTTCTAGATAGTCAAAATCTCTGCATTTGTACAGGTGATGCATTTAACTTGTACAAAATATGACCGAATTTTAAACCAACTATGATTCAACTCAGCGTTTTTTTGAAAAAATATATACTCGTCGCTTCTCTTCCACGACAAAAATTTTATATTCCCTGAAATATTGAGACACCCTGAAAGTGTCTCACTGAGAGACCTAGCAAAGAACAGAAGAGCTTGGAGCAACCTAACTAATTCTCTTATATTTTTTGCTGCACATGCGGGGCTATAAATATTATGGCTCTCGTGAAAGTGCTAATAATAATAATAATTGAGACACCCTTTCGGGGGTAAAAAGAACTTTTAGTGGCAATATCACTGAGATCAGATATTCGCAAAAAAGGAAATTTACATCAATAATGAAGCTTGGGGAAATTTAACACAGTTAAAGAGCTGACAAAAGCCTACCCGAAGAGAACTACATGCTAAAAAGTTTTGCGTCAAAATCCCACATAAGGACCATTAAGATGGATGTCACTTCTCCTTCTCTTAGTAGTGTAACCTTAGGTATTCCATAGTCAGTCGACTCTTAGTTTATTCCGTAGTAACTATTGAGAGTCTTTTTTATTGATCTCAATAATATTCTAAGTCCTCTGCGTCTGCTCAGCGTCGATGACGAGAGTGGGCAATCCATGCTGAGCAAGCTTACTTGATGTTCGTTAAAACAAATTGTTTTTAAAAAAGTTGCAACGAAAAAATGAAAGATGGCAGAGAATATAAAAAGGCTTTAAGAATTACAATTTTTTTATGGATCATTAAAGTTACAAAGTTCACTTGATCTGTATTGATAACAGGGGGTCCTGGTGACTACTTATATGGAGAAGGCCATTTAAGTGCGGATCGGGGAATCATATAAAATGATTTCCGGCTTTATCCGTGTCTCTTTTTGGAATGAGGTGACTTACATGGGTGAGATTTTTTTCGTCTGCATTTATAAGTTTTTAATTGATTATTAATCTGGATTATGAAAATCCTTTCATTGATTTTCCAACACTTTTATATTGTTGTGCTAAGACATACCATAGTGCCTACAGTCAGGTCCCAGAAACAGAAATCAGTATTCCCTATAGTCTTCATCAAGTTTGCCGGATACTTTAGTTTCCAGAAGGAATTTAACAGCCACCTTTTAATGCTGTAATCCCTGGCAAAGCTGAATTTTTCGTATTTTAGAACTGATTCTTAACGCATTAAAAGTAATTAGCTGAAATTCTTTCTTATAGTGTATTTGAGACATTATCAGCACTGAATACCAGAGATGGACGTCACCACCTCAACTAACTATTATTCTAAATCTTGCCTGGCAGTCATTAAGCAGAATTGACTGCTACCAGTAGTCTGATATATTATTGTAGGCTAGAATCCATTGTGCATTATAACATAGAATTCTTTCCTCAATATTTCAACCTTTTAGTGCTCATTGCCAAACAGTCGACCCATGTGGAGAAGCCCTAACGCCGTCTTCTTCTATGCGAGATATGAGTGAGATGCTTTTAGCAGTATTTTGTTCGTAATTTCCCTCCTTATTTCCGTTTTGGCAGAAAATTGGTCAATTTTGAGGTGGAAATTTTCATCTTGTTTCTTATGAAGATTGTCCTGCCTTTATTGTCGCATTTTCAGAAGTGGGATGCTTTCCTCTTGTAATAATGTTTGGATATTTTATGATTGCCGACTCTCTCTGGACAGAGAACATTGATTATAGTCTGTCTTTGAATCGGTTTGGAACGGAATCTATTAGATTCTCAGAAATGCACGGAAAAACTTATTCGCAATCTCAATGCATACCAACTCTCACTCGTCTGGATTGTCCAATGTGCTGTTTTTATACCAACCTACTCTTTACAGACCTGGGTGTGGATCTATGCGACAGTAGATCATATTGTGCAGTTTAGGAGAAGAGGACCAACTCAGTGGTCTCTTGTTCTCTTTGAATGGGTGTCTCGCTGATCCATGTTGTAATCTTCTCAATTTTTACACGACCAGGGTATTAGAGGATATCTCTTTGGTTTGTGGATATTAATGATAGATATTCTGATCCACTTAGTTGAGATGTATGGGTGCTCAGAAGATCGCATTAAGGATTGTGTGATTCCACGTGGATCATTTGGAATATTTTGGTAGTAGAAAATTTATATTATTATTAACCCAAAAACACCAATATTTAATATTCTCTAGTTGTGATCCGTTTAACTCAAGTACTCCCACTGAATAGCTTGGAATGTTCTTCCAACACTTCCTGATAAGTTATCAGCCTCAGCCGTCTTCTTACTAATTCAGTAATGCCGTACTATCCCATCCGGGAAGGTTATAGTGCAAGAACCAATATGGGTCGTTCCGATCTAAAAACAGTTTCATTTGGGGAGTTTGGCTGGGGCGGTACATCTGTAAAACGATAACACAGATGTCCTAAGGTGAGCTCAGGCGGANAGGACTGGTCCCTGGTAGTAAACCTAGACAAAACGCAAAGAACTAGCATGTCTTGTTGTACGGCGAGAAACGAGTAAAAGTAGAAAACATGTAAGAATGTTGGATCTCTCCTCGGGGACTCGGAAGACGTTATTCACAGGAAAGTTCTGGAGTAAATATGTACTCGCCTTCGAATTCGGTTGTACAACTCGAACCAATTCTACTTTATAACGCGGTGACCTGGGCCCTAACCACCTAAGAACTGGAAAACCTCAACTCTAGGCACTCGCCTTCGAATTCGGTTGTACAACTCGAACCAATTCTACTTTATAACGCGGTGACCTGGGCCCTAACCACCTAAGAACTGGAAAACCTCAACTCTTTCCACAGAAAAAAATTGCGACTTCTCCAGGGAGTCTACTGGCCAACTCGGATAACCAACATCGAGCTATATTGAATTACTCAACAACACAGATTGGAATTTGCTAATTTTCTTCTCGTGGAGCTCTGATAGCCTCAAGTTTCAATAATGCAATCAGGAAATTACGAATCTAATAAAAAACTGATATTTTTGAAGAATGCTTATAATTTTTTTCGCTTATTATTACATTCTCTTAATGGAGTCACTAAGAACAGGCGTTGTCTTGACAATAAATGGAGAGGTTATACCGAAAAAATTATGATGATCGAGAGAAGTATGGCAAGACGAAACGGAACTAAAGAAAATGAATCTAATCCCCTTTTGCCATAATTATTGAAATTGTATGTATTAAGACGAAGACCGAAATGATAATTGTAAATAATTGGGATGGAGGTATATGTACGGTAAAGAAGTACAGAAACTCTAAAGTATAAAAAATAGTGACCCGTTTAGTTTGATCACTGATGATAACAGAAGAGATTCGGATCATAAGATCAAGTAGTTAGAAGGACTGCTAATACTGGATTACGTTATCACTTTGTTAGACCTGAAAAAGGCAGTTACTAAAAATGTTGGATACTCGAGAAAATATCTTTGAAAGTTTTTTCTTGGTACCACCTAATGGAATGCCATGCTTACAATGACTTATACCAGATGTGCTCTCATTGCTTTGAATCCACATAAGGGACCAACTTTGAGTTGTAGCGGTATAATTGGCTCGAATTTCGCGTTAAAAACATACTCGTTAGACTATGTCAAGATTTTTGACAGGTAACATAATAGGTAGATTAGCAGATGGAGACGGCTGAGGAACACGAGTGACCGATCATAGTTGTCTAAAACTAACTTATAACTATTAGACATTTACATTTCATAGTCTAACGAGTATGTTAACTATTTAGATATTTACGTTTCCATTCTGAATTATTAGTAGGGCAAGTTGTTTCTAGCACTTAAAAAAATTTTTTTAGCGCTAAAAAATCACAAAATCTAGCAATTATAATTAAAAAAGTTAGCACTTAAAATGATAAAATCTAGCATTTAAATTTGTCAAATCTATAACTTAAAATAATAAAATATAACGTTTAAATTTTGTTTGGAAGAATGAAATTGTCAGGCGAGCTATGGATGCTGCTGGATACTCGGCCATTCTTGAACCGGTCGGGTTATGCAGAAGTGACGGGAAACGACCGGACGGGATGACCATATTTCCATTTGAGGCCGGGAAACCACTGGTTTGGGATGTGACATGTACAGACACGTTCGCCCAGAAAAATCTTCACGAGAGTGCTACAAGGGCCTGTTCAGCATCCGTAAAGGCGGAGAAGGCCAAACTTGTTAATTACGTCGACCTTCCCGATGATGTCAAATTTGTTCCCCTTGCTATGGAGACTTCCGGATCCTACTCCCCCTCTACACTCGAGTTTCTCGGACGTCTTGGAAACCGGATCACCTCATGCACTGGAGATCTCCGTGAACGCCGCTGGCTATTTGAGCGAATTTCGCTCGCAATTTTGAGAGGGAACAGGCACGCGGTGAGGGCGGCAACTACCTGACTTCTATTGTTTAAATTTAAAATTATTGAAAATTTAATTTAAAGCAAATAAATTAAATTAATTAACGTAAACTTATTTTTTGTGCCAGTTATATGATTGGTCACATTTGAATAAGTCATCTATGGAGGTAATAATAATAATCTCACTCATTTCTTATCCAACGGTCTGTCCTCGTAATAACCACATGACAGAATTCAGTGTTGTTTGGAAGAAGAGACGAACTCTTTCAGGCATATTAATACCTACTAAATTTGAAAATAGTTATCAAACAAAAGAATCTCCCTTCAAAGGCTGTGAGCAATTATCGTTATGAAAATAATCAAAGGAATCTATTCAATGTCTCATTTACTAGTAATCTCTCATTTTCTAAGTATTTCGGCGTAATCGTATCTTATGTAATATTTTGAAGTTAAAATTCTACATGGAATCCAATCAGTGATATATTTATTCCTCCAACGATCCTAAAACTGCATGCTAACATCGGTTCTGACCATCTACCTATAACACGGTACTCATACGATCTGAAATTGTGACATCAATAAGACTTAGATATCCCTTAGAATCTCTTCTATAGTAATTGTTCCTACCAGGTAAGTCTCATCCAACTAACATAATTAAAATCCAACAATTCAGTCCTCTTCAAGCTTAGTCTCCCAGTTATTTTCTATCTTTCCCTTTGAAGCCGGGATGCCTCTTGTCTGAGAAGTCATCTGCACCGACACATACATCGCTTGTAATCTACATCAGAATGCCTCTGGAACCTTTTCTGCCATTGAGAAAGCCGAGAAGTCAAAACGGACAGAGTACGCCATTGAAACATCTGAAATTTTGGCCGCGGCCGATTGTCAAGTCATCTGTTAAAAAATCCATAATAATAACACCAGAAACCGCGGTTACACAAAGTAATCACGTGATCCCAGCACACTCTAGCAGGGACCTCATCTTGGCCCGATGCTCTTCTTTCGACCCCACACAAACACGTATCGGTCGAATGAATCATCATTCGCGCACATCATGGCTTCAAGATGCATTGGTGGGTGGAACTGTCCAGATATCCAGCGTTCCGTGATTTTGGAAACTCTTATTAAGCTAGCCTCAAAGTTCAAGACATTTGTCCAAGAGATGAATGGGCCCCAGATACCACATTAGTTATTTTATTTATTTAACAGCCCAAGACCACGGTAAAACCAAACTAATTATCATGTGATCCCGATGCATTCTATCAGCGACCTCATCTTTACCCGGTGTTCTTTCCTCGAACGTAGAAGACAGCAGACTGAATTTTAAGGGCCACATTCCCGTGATCTGGAATCTAGTCTCATAAGGGCCTCTAGAAGCATAGGTCCGGTTCGGTGATCTTCACAAATCCAACACTCCTTTACAATGTAAGCACTCTTTTGCATTTCCTCATATTCTTCCAAGATATGGACGGTCCCCACGAGGCGCATGCATATGAGAAACATGGCTCGATGTACTGTTTGTACATGTTCATCAGGACGAATGAGTACCACTAATCCATATTTCCGATTAAATACGTTCGACTTTTAAATACATTCGACATTTTTTTGGCAGAATTAAAGTGGCTTAAATAATAAACAAATAAAATTATTCATAAAATAATAAATAAATTTAACAAGATTTTACATCAATTTTAAAATAGCTCCTTTTTTCACTCTGACGTTGGACAACACTTATTATTTCGAGAATTGACTTATATTAAACCCGCAAATATAATCATCCGAGTATGTTCTGAACACCCATAAACTGTGGTTGGTAGAGACAAAATCATTGGCTTTGCATTTGTTATTAACTATCTCACCTCCGAAGTATTCATTTTCTATACCTTAGTGAATTATCGACATACCAATGACTGGGGATCTAACCACTACCGACTAGGTAAGAAAGAGGTTAAACCACGTACGAAATCTTAAACACAGATCAACTGGTCTTAGATATCATCGTCGTAGCACAAGCTACTTGTATCTAACCAAGGTTTGACAACACGTAAAATCAAGTCCTACTTTTAGATGCGAAAATTAAAAAAACTGCTATTTTTTAATAAAATTTGCTATTTTCCGGTTGTACTTGTGNTCCTATATTCGGTGGATGAAATGAGGAAATCAGATATTTTTGCAGTGGCACCTATAATAATAAAAAATAATAAACTTGTAAGTTTGAAATATTTCTTTGAGGAAAGTTCAATAAAATGCTGTTGTTAGAATATTCGCCAGGATATTTTCTAGTCATAATAATTTTTTATTACACCTATCGTACGGGACGGAGTCATCCGTAGTGTATAAAACGAAATAGTTCATTCCCGCACAAGAGTCGACCAGGAGGACCCTCTTAGGGTCCTTGCTTTTGCTTTGATGATTGATAGTATGGTGCGTAACATAAACTGCTAATTCAATCTGTTATATTTGAATGATCCCACAATAGCTGGACCATGGGAGAATGTGGAGTCAATAAGATGAGCTAGGATGGACAATTTGCAGACTGCTTGTGAGAACAGGCAGCATTGGGCTAAAGTCCCTCATAGAGGCTGCCCTTTCTGTGCTTACCTTTCATCGGTTGTGAACAGTTGTCGCTTGGTCCAAGGGATCTTACGTAACGCAACTTGAAATGGGCTTGGTGTTCCTCGAACGATATTGCTACACAAGGAAGTTGGAATTCTATTACAAGTGCAAGGACGCTCTAAGGTGCGATTAAAAAAGCTAACCAATACCGACTTGCTTGTATCATATCTGCTGCGCAACGTAGAAATGGGGCCTGGCTTGAACCATAACATGCTCGTCTCTCGGAACACTTATTGACGAAAATTACCTGAGGATCGGAGTGGTGCTGCGATTCGGATTGGAAGTATGCCAACGACATATATTCCAATGTGGAGGGAACGTCTACACAAAGGGCTGTCTTGCTAACGCCCACGCCAAACAGCTCTCAGTGACGTTGCTCAATGAGCCCTCAAAGTCGCGGGGTTTTGGGCACAGCTGGAACCCTTAGACTTGGACAGAGTTGATGGGAAGATTCCAAATTAGATGTTATTATTTCCATATTAAGACGCCACATGAGTGGACAACTTTTCTAGGACCAAGTCTCCGACGTCGGCTCACTCGTCTGGAGACATGGCAGAGTATGGGAAAATCCGGAAATATGAATCACTCCATGAAAATTATCATTTCGTGCCTATAACATAGGAAACTTCCGGAGCCACGCGAAAGATGATGGGCGCCTTTTCCTCTAAGATTGGATAAAAGATCTTTTTTAAGAGAAGCAAACACTACGAAGGACTTTGGGTCAGACAGAGATTCGAAATTGCAGTAATCAGATAGAACGCTCACGCGATCCTGGCTTATTAGTTAAAGGATTTTAATTTTTTTAATTTAAAAAAACACAAAGAGCAATCAAAATGCTCCTCGTCGACATAATCGACGTTGAGTTGCCTCTCGTGATAGCAACAAAGATCAACTGGAGAAGCCACCGACTCTCACGTACGTCATGGCTTTTTAGTGTAGTTAGGCGTCCAAGTTTATTTAGTAAGCGAAGCGATTTCCCGCTTATTCCTTCTTTTGTCTCAACAACGATAGGGTAGAACGTGCAGCGCTCCGTAAAGATTTTAATTATAATAATTTGGTAGTTATTTAACAAATAAATATTTGTATTTATAAAATAAAATCATGTGGACTTAGTGGTCATTAAAATGAGAATATCAAAATTATTTTTTAATACGAGTAAATTTTCCAAATCAAAATAAAATAGACATAATCAAATTAAATGCCGGCAGATTCATTGGTGGAACAAGGACTTACTTGTCAAAGGATTACTACAAAATATTGGGACTAAACAAAGATGCCTCCAACAAGGAAATAAAGGAGAAATATTACAAAGTATCTAATTAGAGAGACCCAGATGGCCAAACAATATCATCCTGACGCTAATAAGGACTCCCAGTCAGCAGAAATGTTCAAAGACATTGCAGAGGCGTATCAAGTTTTGGGAGACTCTGAAAAGAGGAAAGAATACGACGAAATGGGAACTTTCAAACGAACTACAGGGTCATCAACGTCGTATAGATCCCATGGTATTCCTCTTGTTTACCGCAGATTTTGAAAATATTGACCCTTTTGAGCTGTTCAGGATGTTTACTCAAGAATTCTCAACTTCCAACGATTTTACGTCTCAGTTCAGCCAAGAACAGGTTTCTCGGAGTATTGACAAAAGATCAAACTGAGACTAACCTTTGAAGAGGCTGCTCGTGGAGCGAAGAGAGACATATCAGTGATGGTCCCGATGTTTGCAGAGTTTGTAATGGGACTAAATATTCCGTGGGAAGTATTCCAATTAGATGTTCTCGTTGTAAGGGAACAGGATATGTAGCTTTTACTCTTATTCATAGGAGTCCAATATTACTGGATCTTTTTTCATTCGTTTCACGTGCCCAGCCTGTAATGGACTACGTTATCGGAACACTAATTACTGTAAGGAATGTTCCGGTAAGGGAGTCACCCTTCAAAGTCAATCACTTAGCGTTACTATTCCTCCGGGAATATCAGACGGGGAGATTGCCAGAATACCTTCAAATAGTGGACAAACTGACATATTTGTTCGTTTTGAGGTAGCCATACCTTCCACTTTAAGGTCACTCCAAGTAAAATCTTTAAAAAAGATAATCTGGATATAATATCCACGTGCTCAATATCTCTAGCTCAGGCTGCTCTTGGAGGAAAAGTCAGAGTGCAAGGATTGTATCAGACTGAGGAAATAACGGTTATTATTATTATTATCTGATGTTAGATTCCCTCAGGATGTTCTTCACATTCTACAATCAGAATCCAGAATAAAGGGATTCGATCCTCGAGCAACTCTAGATATGGAGACCATGTGGTTCAGATCAAGATAATCGCACCAAAGTAGTACTTTTTCACATCACATCAGGTCACTTTCTGATGACCAGAGGAAACTGATGGAGGAATATGCCTCTTTGGAAAACAGAGAAGGAAATGTTCAGTCTGTAAGTACTACCCCAGGACTGCTCACTCGCATTAAAAAAGCTATATTTGGTGATTAAAGTATGTGCTGTCAGCTAAAATACATATGTTTTCTTAGTAATTTGTATCTTCTTGACTCTAGAGATTTTTTCTTAGTTGAAAACACCTATTAATTCACCAAGGATAGAAAATTTTCCTAGTTATGATCTGGCTGCCACCAGTTAATTTTTAAACATTTTTTGTGGATTGTTGGCTACCAGTTAGTTTTATATATTGAATTAATGAAAAAGTCGATGGTTGCTACCTCTGTGAATTATATTCATAAAACTTCTGGACTTTAGCCAAAATAACAAAGATAATACAAATCGAACGGCAATCAGTTTGGCATAGGATTATCCTGATGTAGAGCTTAATGGATTCAGCTTGAATTCATTTATTAAGTCGAACACGATCTGAGTTAGATAGGATACATCTTTTAAATTCTATTTTGTTCCCAAGAATAAAAAAATATTATATTAAAAAGCCACATAAATCGCGATACATTTAACGGAACACAAACCAAGTCTGTTTTCATAAAAACTATAATTAGCTATCAATCATACTTATCAATTTCAAAATAGAAATTATCAAGCTACACCAACTTAACCGCATAATTGACATTGCAAGAAAAATACATTAATGTAAAATGACCACGGTTTACTTAGTAATCGCTAATATTGTGTAGAAACAGTAAGATAGGTTAAAATTTTAAATTCATATTAAAATGACGATGGTGATTAGATAGTCTGTTAGTATTCCGAACAGGAATTAGTTAGTTTTGATTGACTTTGGAGGTTGAGGTGGAGGAGGTCGAGGGAGGCGCGAAAATAGAGTTTGACTGAATCATAAATGAACCACTGGAGAGCAGTGAGTGTCCCAATCATGACTATTCTCGGTCCAAGTCCTTTCCACATTCCAGCAAATCCAAGACTCTTAGTAATTCCTCCTAACGTTGCAGTTGAGTCCTGATTGAGCTTGGAGACAATCACATCTGCTGGGTGGGAGACCACAGCACAGAAAATACCGGCTAAAGTAACAAACAAAACAAACCTATATATCCGGCTATAAAAGTGACCACCAACTGTTCAGATTTGGTGCAGTCTGACCGATTCTTGGGCCACACATATAACCAAAGGGCTTCCAACGTCCTTTCAAAGCAAGCAAATTTCATCATCGTGTAGGGGATCTGTCTACTCCACAACGGCACTATCCCCTTGTAAAGTCTAAGCTCAAATTGAGTCCCAACCCCGCGTATCCGTCTTGCTTGACAAATTGCCTGAATGCTGCACCAAAGTTGTTTGGGTACCCAGGTTGAGTCTGCATCCTCACTTTTATGGCTTCGAATGGACAGAGACCAATGTCAGCGAAAAACTCGGCAGAAGCACTTGCGGCCAAATAAAGACTTGTTCGATAGTTGTAAGATGCTTCCTACGATGAAGACAGAAAGTAAACCTCTCCGATCATATTAGAGTACAAGACTTTGAAAACCTCGTAGAATCCGAACTTTCCCAGACCCTGGATAGAATAGCCTAAAAGAGTCGGGGCCCATCCCAAAGAAAGTCCTCGAACTCCTCCCTCAGCCATAGTGATTGAGAATCCTTTAAAGAGACTGCCATACTTGGCGGGGTCGACCAAAATATATGAAGGAAACTTACTTGAATTCTGCATTTAACCAAATCCAATGGGACAACAGCAGTGTGAGTGATTCCGCAGCTTAAAATCCCTCCAATTCCGCAAAGAAAATAGTACTTTGGAGAACCAAATTCGCAGCTTTTTTCTACAAATTACACCTCCTCATCAGGAACCATCAACAGAAGATGCACTGTGTACTACAAATTTTCTACTTAGACTATTTGAGAAGCCATCGAGCAGTTGGCCGAATAAAGACATACAAAGAGAGTTAACAACGTTGGTGATTTAAATAATAAATTTATAAATTAATTAAATGACATTTAAATAAATTTTATTTGTACGTTTTGTGGTACACAACTGTATTTTCAGCAATTTTGTCTTATGAAAAAAATTGTTGTAGCTTAGAACTGCGCAATACAGTACTTCTAATCAATATTTAGGATAATTCGAACGAAATTAGTTTTTATTGTTTAATTTAGCACTTATACGTTCCTTTAATACAAAGGTATGCTTAATATTCATAGCATAATCATCGCCGCAGAACCGGATTGTTTTCTGGAACTCACACACAAGCAAAAATAAAAGAACGATAAGTCAATAACATTTTCAATGTTCTGAATGAATTAATGCCTTGGATTAATTAGCATGACTGTTCTTTACTTTTTAAAAACAGTGTGAGTTCTGCCTAAGCTAAGTCGTCTGCTTGTGGGCCAGGGATTCCTGACGTCTCAACAGTAAAAGGGACAAATAAATTATCTTCCGAAATACTTCTGTACTTCCTTCTTTTCTGATCCTCGGCTTGATTAGAAGCATGGCCTGGGTCCGAGACTGAAGCGGTCAAATTTTTCTGAAAATACGTATCAACACAAGTAGCGTCCCAAACCAGGTTCCAACCATGTGCGGTAATAGTAGCCTGGTAGTTAAAGTGTCACTTCTCATACAATGCATTCGTTTCCACCTACTGACTAGTTGGTCGAAGATTTCTCTTTTTTTCTTTGTTCTTTTTTTCTACTCGACTAGTGTCTCTGATTCACTTTCGGGTGCCCAGTCAAGGATGACCTGAAAAAAAGCTCTTTTACTCTCTCCCACTTTATTGGATCACAATTAAGAACTTTTATAAATCAAAAGTCTGGATTTTTATACCCCTCCCGCTGGTTCTGGATGGAATTGCGCGTGATATTCGAAAGTTTCTGCCTCAGAGACCATTGGAACTGGATGCACTTTGAGCACCTGACACTTTTTCCCTTGCTCAAAGGTTATGATTTCTGATGTCTCCAAAATCTCTCATCTTCACCAGAAGAGGGAATACAAGGGCTTTCATTCATCATCAAGCAATTAGTTCTATAGAGGTACGTCACTACCCCCAGTCCCTTTAAGTGAAGGAACTTGTTGGTTAGCATAAAAGCAATAGTCAAAAGCTGACGCTCTCAAAGACATTAGAGTTTGTTTTCAAGCTAGAATAGTGGGTTTTTCTATTAATGCTGAGGAAACTTTTTTTATATCGTTCTTTTCTACTCTACTGGTTTTCAATACTGTAATGAATGGACGTTTTCTTTCTATTCTGTTGGTTTTGGATGAACATGCATGACATTGGAAGGACTGTATATTTATGTAACCATGGGAACTGGTAACTCTTGACTTTTTTGTGTCCATTGTAGAGTCATCAAGAAGTGATCTCAAGGATTTTAGTTATGTGAACCATCCCGTTTCTGAGCGAGTTCATTTATTAACAGAAAACTATTAGAAAGTGTGATAGCGTCTGAGGCACTGGTCCGCCCTATTGACCGTGCTACCTCGATTTTGGAGACCAAGGATTGGATTTCAACTTTTCTCTCCTCTAGTTGCACTTGGATGGACTCTAATTGTGAAGGAGATTCTACCGTTGCAAGCCTTAAAAAATCTATTCAGTCGTTTGAGAATGGAAATCTTTTTTTCCTTTTCAAGAGTCCCTTATCATGGAAACAAAAAGTTTTCTCTTCAGAATGCTGGTGCTGCCGAGCTAATTGATGAAAATGTCCTGTCAGCCGCTAGAACATTGTTTTCAATCGATGTTGTCTTTCCGGTCACTCCTCGTTGTTGTTTAGTTGGATTAAAGTAACCTGTTTGGGTGTCACCTTTCTTGTACCATAAATTGTTACTTGGAAATTTTCCAATGAATTCTTTATAGTTTTGATAATTTTTATTTTTAAACAGCGTTACTTTTTCGGGATTGTTTTTTCAGTAATTTAACTCATTAATAAAAAATAACACTTTTCTGAAAATGGCATCTTATGGCAAAAATTGCCATAATCATAACTAATTAATCCAATGGAAAACGTTTTTTGTGCCGACCAAATCCATCTACCAATAGACATTACAGGCTTCCACTTCCGAAAATAGGTGGATAAATAAATCCACTCCTATCCATTTTCATCACACGTCCTACCGTCGCGGACGTCACTCTATTCTTATGCGGAAGAATTTTCATAATCGTAATCTTCACCAGTTGATTCTGCCAGGGAGGATATAGGATGATCCTTTTCAAAAACTGTGTTGTGCCAGAAGGACTGTCACCTCAAAGGTGGGATTGGTTAACGAGAACTGACCCCAACTGAAAAGTCAATGTTTCTGATTCGAACCCACGACAGTCAGATCCGATGTCTATAGACATATAACTCAGTTTTCAAGCTAATCAGACCTGCATATGCCGTAATTAGACGTTATTAACTCTTGACCTCTTTCCGGCAAATGTGGAATTATTAAGTAAATAAATTGGTATGTTTTTTATTTAAAACGCCGGCATTCTATCGTCTTTAATTGAAATATGACAATTTTACGATTTCCATTTCGATAACTATACACAACCCCCTCAGGGATTTCTTCGCCATAAAACCAGAAGTAAATATTCGCAATCTCTCCATTAATGAAATAATGAAATTACACGATTGAACAGAAAATTCAAAATATTACATGAAGTAACTTTTGCGATTTAAGTGGACGCCTTGTAACGACATGTTATGTTAAGAAAGCAATAAAAAGTTGAAAGTTTAAATAAAAAAAACTATATGATTATGAAATATAACAAATAGTTAACATTTTTTGTTTTAATAATATGAGAGAAGACGGGTGCATTTCTCTCCAGTATCGGAAGAGGGCTTGTCTGAGCGAAGGACTTTGGTTGAGGCAGAGAATCGAAATGGCGGTGATCAATAGGAACGGTTTCGCAATCCTGTCCTCTTAACTAAAAATTTTTACTTGTTTTCTTTTTCAAAAAAAATTAATGTTTTTTTTAAATTAAAAATTTTTAAGTGTATAATTTTTAAGTGCTATATTTTAAATTTTAACTACCATAAAAAATTGCCCAAGTTACTATAAAAATTGCCAAAAAGGACGCAAATATTTAGCTCTAATTTGCTTGGCCCATTCACGTCTAAGTTTATCAGGTTAATCGGACGACTTACAGTACTGTGGAAAGGAGAGCCTAGAAAAACACCATGACTCTTCCAGAACATTGATGCGATCATGGGGGTAACTCCCATTGCATGTTCAAAGTCTGCAGTCAGTAATGAAAACCTCGCCATAATAACTGACTCCAGAGGAGTTCCCGTTGAACGCCCTTCCTTCAAGTCTGAGCATACTAATACTGCTGAGGAAAGCCGGGATCACCTGAATTTTTTCACTCTGGCTATGGGATTAAGGTCCCCGAGGATGAATTTATTTCTACTTTAAGCAAACTTGTGGAACATGTGATTATTATGAGAACACTACATTGGATGAGGGTAGAGGAGAGGTGACTGATTTGTATGAGGAAAGGGGGAATCAAAAATCACTCCATCCCTACTCCACAGGAATTCCAACAGCTGCATAGATGGAGGTGATGTTCGGTAAGGAAGGGTGGATATACTTTAATTTGATGTTAATTAGCTCTTAACCTATTTCTGTCTTATCCGAGGGTTTTTAAATAAATCATGTTCCCACCGTCTTCAAACATAGAAAAATCTCTCCACGTAAAAAAGAGCTAAATAAAGCGATACTAATTTCCAATGAAGGCTACATATTACTGATTTAAAAAAAGCACAATCGTAATTTATAGAAAAAAACAAAAATATGTTTGTTTTATCATGATAATAAAATTAGGGATGAGATAACTCCAACTTACGTCATTGATTACGGCGTCATTGATTTTACTGGTACTTTAAGACAATCATTTAGATGACTGGAGACCAATTTTAGTAAGTAGAGAAGCCACCACAGCATTAGTTAATTGTAAGGTAATTCCTTACTCGTTAGATATCACATTAAATAGGACTTGGGATATTCAAACAGAACCATTTTTTAAAGCCACAACAAATTTGTATTCATTTATTTAAATTTAGTCCTAAAGTTAATTATTTTACAAAACAGTCCACAAAACCCCCACCTTTACGCCATTTGATACAAATCATTGGAATAATAGGTATTTATGGGAGAGTAAAGTGTAAGGGATTCTAGTTTTAGTTTTAACCCCCATTGTATTGGGTTTCCGTAAAAGTACAATACATCCATCGTCGTATATTGAATCTAAAGAATTTGGTCTTAAAGGGGAACTCAAAATGACAAACTCTTTATCAAATGGATGGATTCAATGTCGTGGACCTGGGAAAGACTTTCCGTTTTATTATGGATCTTACGGAGAGGATATTGGGATGTTTGGGGACGGATTTTATATTCTAAAAATTGAAGAAGATGGGGAAATTGATTATAATTTATATTTGATTTATCGAGGACATGAACATGTGGACGAATATGTTATATTCAATCCTTCTGATTCGTTTCATATATCTTAAATTGTTTTTTAATATAAAAATAATTTTGAATTTTAAAATAGTTTAAAAAATTATTAACGTAAAAAAAAAGTTTTAAACTAATGATATTCGAGTGGATTTCCCTCGCAGTTCCTGGGGGAGTAGTTACGCAATTGGGCTTCTCTAACACTATTTTTTGTTTTTAAAACCAAAATGTTTTGAATTTAAAACACAAAGATATTCCAGTTGGTCCATCATTCTGGGAGTTGCTTAAGAATTGGGTTTTCCCGGACGATGTTTTGATGACAGTTTTTTTCAAAGACAGTGGGTTACACCAATTTTGGGGCACACATTCTGTTTTGTTCTCCATATTGGAAGGACATTATATTGGGGGAAATGATAATTGGGGATAAAATCTAAATTAATTAAAGGATTATGGTTTTACTCCCAGTTTGACTATGAGGGGACACGATTTGAGTACTGAATGGTATATGAATTACCTTAATGGAACACTAATATAGTCCGACCTAGGTCTGGGGGAATTTCGGTTTTGAAGAAAAATAACGTTAAAGCAGGCAAGGTTATCTTACAGATTAGGGTAGTTTGTGGGGGAATTAAAGAAAGGAGTGGTACCTATCTCATTCAAATTGAAAGTTCTAGTGGCTTGAACTCTCCCCCTTCCGACCTACTAGTATATCTCCGTCATTGAAACTATCACCGGTTTTCAGAAAAATGAATTTTATGTGTGCCAAATTTTAAAAAAAATAAACCCTTCTGAAAATAAGCCCATGCCGAAAAAGCAATGCCAAAAAATAATCAGCAATGTCTTTTTCTTCGATAGGCCTATTATCTTGTTGGCCTACATGTGTTATTAATCTACTTGTCAGGTGATGTTATTAATAAATTGAAAATCCATTTATCAGAACATTTAAACTCAACAATGTTTAAATTTCCTTTCAATGGGCATACGATTTCTCTTAAACGTAGCTTACAGTTGTTAGTGAATAAGTCCTTCAGATTTTATCCATTCAAACAGTTTTGTTCAATTTCAGTAAAAAACGCCTTGAATGGTTTTGTTTTGATGAATTTTACAAGTTTCTATTATTTTTTGCCAGCTTCTTAGACACCTACGGTCTATACCAAGTTGTCTAGATGCTTTTGCACTGCTTCCACTGCACTTTCACAATTTTTTAACGCGGAAAGTTTTTCTTTGATTGTATAAGACTTCCTTCTTTGCCATTCAACAGTTTGTAACTTAGAGGTTTGTTCTATTATTATTTATTTATTAACCCCGGAGACACCGAGAAAGAAGTTAAAGTAAACAACTAATTAAGTGTATCCAGTTTCCACTTCTACAGAAACAGAGTCCATCCGGAATCAGCATAAAGGGTGAGACGTCCATTACATGCAGTTGTGGAAACCCCTCCAGTGGAGTGGAGAATAGCAAATGATCCTTTTTCATGCCGGCCTGGCACTGGGCGTCACCTAGACAGGTGGATCACATGACGCCACTCTATTAGGAAGAGAGAGGAGGAACAGAAAGCAAGCAGAAAACTTAAACCAATTAACCACGCGGCGATCACTACGTTGTTCTATTGATATGTTCATGTCAAAGATAATGTGCGTATTTGAAATAAATAAATTAAATATCTTAATAATTACTTAATCAAATTAATTTATAAAATTTAATTCAAAAAAATCTTGCCAAATTTTATCGAAAAAGCGGAAATCCCGGTACTATATATTGTTTTAACGTCCAGTCGCAGAAGCCGGGTACTCTATAAATCTCCCAGTGGCGGAAACCCAAACAAGAGAAAATTTTTTCAAAAGGAATAGACAGTCCGGGGTAATTTTATGATCAGAATAATTAATTATCGATTTATATATATAATTAACACCAAAGTAAAGTGGTCATTCCTGATCTCCATAGAAAGGAAACGGGTTTCGGAGTCCCATAAAAGGAAAAAGGGATTTTTTTATGAATAAGAAATTATTTTTATAAGACCAAAAGTGAAGCGTTTATGAACTTTTTTTTCAGGCTCAAGGGTTAGGATTGTGGAATTATGTTTTACAAATTATTCCCAATACAAACCTTGATTAATTATCGACTTATATATAATTAACACGGGATTAAAGTGGCTAATTGGCTGGAGAGTCAATTGGCGGTGCTGCCTTCATGCCTGATCTCCATAAAAAGGAAACGGGTTTCGGGGTCCCATAAAAAGGAAAAAGGGATATTTTTATAAATAAGAAATTATTTTTATAAGACCGAAAGTGATGCGTTTATCACGTGTTAAAAAACCACAGTCAATCCATAATTACACAGCTTGTCGCTGTCTCTAGAAACTCAAAAGCATAGGATTCCAACAGTCCAATCTGAACAAACACTCCATTAACCACGGTTCAACCTCAATGCATTTTGATAAATTTTCAGTCATCTCTATTTCGAAGCAAACTGCGATAATCACATCTCTCTTCTTATCGTTCTATTTTCCTCTCATAAGTTGTTTCGAAAATTGCGGAACGAGTAATTTTGTTGATATTATTTTAATTTTTTACGTTATTAGGATTTCTCCAAGAACATTTTAATAATATTTGTTTTTTGTTGAATCTGAATCTCCCTAGCCCTCTCAGTTCAAGTCGTCTTTAATCCTCTTTGAGTGTCAGTTCAACTTTGAAGTAATTTGTTAGATACTACTCTGTCGTCAAAACCCAAAAACACTTGGCATGGTTTTCGATTCATTTTCAAACCACGTCTCATGCGTATGCCAAAAGTCACAGAAACTCAGCTTTCTGCAGGCCGTCGCACTAAGTCTTGACTCTAGGCGTCGCACTAGTCTTGATCACCATAGGAAAGATATCCAAACAGTCGCAGACAGTTATTCATAGAAATGTTGAATTACAGCGTACATGCTAGGATTCTTGTATATCAACAACCAATCTCGAAAAAATAGATTCAAAACTCAGTCTAAGAACAATTACCGGCTGCAGTGAGAGACAAAACTCTCGAATTAGTGATCATTTACTCATACTTGGCCTAAAATTCCTCTATAAACGCAAAACTCTGAACCATATCCTTTGACTCTTACGGACATTAGGAAAATCATAAAAACCCTCAGAGACAGAATACCTGTTTTCAGATCTTTTCTGAAAATAGAGCCTACATATTAGCGCCTTAAATGATCCATGGCTAGATTTCTACAATCAAAAGCAGCAGCTACTCGGTCGTCTACCACCGGATATTTATGGAAACGAAACTTGCTTACTCCAGGAAGTTTGAGTCCGATAGCACGTTTTCGCTCTAATCACCATATCAAGAATATATGAACAAAATAAGAAAAGCCGATTAATCTCTGCACCTTTTCTGCTTCTCTGACGACCACAAAACGACCCTCTTCTCCTACACTAACCTGTCTTAAATTTCTTCGCAACGTCGAATCTATCAGACTAATCTCTTGGAGCGTACGTTTTAGCAGTTACTTTCCAGCTAACCATCGGTTTTCTTTGCTTAAAACCAGAGGTAAATAAATAAGTACAGTGTCCTGAACTCGGGCAAGATCTATTCCTAGAATAGTTTTAGCAATTGGAACTCTTTACTGAGTAGTGCAATGCTATCTATGCCACCAAACTATATCAACTATGAACCTTTCGGTTCTACAACACTTTTACTTTGAGTTGGAAATTTATTCACTGGCTCTTGGATCCAATTAAGAGCAATTAAGGCGATCGAGTGGCGCAGTGTAACGGGTGCTTGGCAAGAGGTCTGTAGGTCCCTAGTTTGAATTCCGATGTTGCACATTCGGTTGAAGGTACCACGCATATACGATGCTTTGGTTTGATGGGTGACGTCGTAATCAGTGAACATTTCAGTACGAAACTGGATCGTCTATATAGGACATACACCCAACAAAAAGAAAAAAAAGAAGTGAAGAGTATTCCTTGGTTCCCCTCATCGATTAGTTATAATAACTGTTCTTTACTTAAATAAAGTGTTTCTGAGCGGAGCCATAACTAATATGGGTCTGTATATTTCTGAGTCGATATAAGTAATTTTTTCTAATTTCTGCACAGTCATTATTGAATATCACTTCATCCTGGTGCCCTTTCCACGCATAAACCGTTCAAACCGCCTTTGTAATCCAACTTAGGCATTTAATCATCTGCGATAGATAAGAATAAGGAAAACTCCAAGGACGTTACGATCATAGAAAGTGTTTAATAAAAAATTTCAAGTTCTAAAATTTTAGAGACACAGCTGCTGTATGAAGCATATAAATTTACGGTAGAGCAGCGCTTCCCGATTCGTTTTGAGTTCGCATCCCCAAAATTAAAAAAACCAACCTCGGACCCCGATTTTAAATCTAACAGAATTCGAATTTTATTGCAAAAAATTAGTTTGGTACCTTAAGATTTTCCTGCCTTTTATTTTAATTAATTCTTCGAAATGTGATTTTTTGTTGAACTTGCAGTGCTTTTTTGCAGGGTCGGCCAACTTGCGAATCGCACCAAAAAACCTCCAAAGAATTTGAGTCGTACGACATTTCAGTGATATACATATTTGCATTTCAATCAAATTGTCTTTATCCTCATCTCTATCGCCCATCTTCTCTATTTTGAAAGCAACTGGGTTAACAATCCAGGTATCAGAATCTTTAATATTTCCAATTGAAAAATATCCATCAAATGAAAGTTTTAAGCCTTCAGATGATTTTTGATTTCTGCTTTAATAATTTCATCAAAATTTGAGTTGGATTCAGTAGCCATTTCATCCGGTGTTGGAAAATTGGCAAAATTATTGACTTATACGTCGAGTCCACAACAACAGTTTATTCCAAGGCATGTAGACTGTCAGAAGCATTAATAATGCTCATCCCTTTCCCTTGAACTGAAATACTTAACTGGTTAAGATGATTGAAAATGTTAGACAAATATGCCAACAAAACATAATTTGGAGATTTGAAACAATTAAGTAGTTCAGAGTTTTTTTCAAATAAAATTGTTCGATTTCAAGTCTAAGAATAAAAAATCTTGTCAAAACACGACCTCTTGACAGCCTCTTGATATAAAAAATCAGTGGCTTCTGCATCATAATCAATACATAATGCTTTGAACAGTCTATGATTCAATGACCTTCCTCGAATGAAATTCACGATTATAACACACGAATTTAAGACATCTTTTAACTTAATCGGCAAAGACTTCGATGTGAGTGCTTGCCAATGAAAGATAGTGAGCAACTGTTACATCTGAAACATGCTTTCTCAAAGGGCTGCAAACTCGACCTATTTCCCAGCATAACTGGAGCACCTTCAGTGAAAATTGACCCGATAATTTCTAATGGAAAATCATGTTCATCAGAAAAGTCTCAATTATATGGAAATTTTTTTTGCAGAGGTTTCCGTTTCGAGAGGTTTGCAAAAAAGAAACTCTTCTGCAATTAAATTTTTTACATAACGAACAAAGCCAACATGGGTAGATTCATCCAACTGAATTGAAATCTTGATGCAAGAATTCTCTATTTCCGTGCTGCAGTTTTCGAGAGGCGTCTGGGCACATAACTGTTTTCACCATTTCCAATTCACATGGCTTAATAAGAGTCTCTGCAATAATATGTGGCTTCTTTCGCATCTTCAAATGCTAATTTGAATGACGGCAAAAGTAATAGTTTGTCAATTCAGGTAAATCCAAGCTTCGGAAGGTTACTTGGATATCGTATCGTGACCTTTTAGCCTTCAAACATTCAAGCTTATTCCTGGACGTATTGATGGTTTCGAATTTGAATTAGAAAAAAATTGCATCACAAAACACGCACTGGGGTCTATCGACTCCATCAATAATTATCTTCGTAAAGCCATATTGAACATAGTCTTTTTTCATTTTTGAATTTTAATACAGATTGACATAGATAACCAAGAGTTTTTTCTAGTTTACTCTACCGGGTAGAGAATCATCCAGATTTCCCATTAGGCTAATGAAAAGAGAATCATCCAGATTTCCCATTAGGCTAAATGAGTAATTGTGTTATTCTTATCCTCCAATAGACGCAGCTGTTGTATAGAGAATGTACATTACTCGATCATTGATTCTCCAGAAGTGGTTTAATCCAGAAAGTAAATTCTTATGCACTGTGTCGTAGTCAGAAGGTAATCGAATTAGTCTGTTAATCAAATGAGATTCATTTAATCATTCTCTTAATTTTGTTAATCACATATAAAAGTTCAATATTTAGCCATGTTTTCTCATTAATAGTCATTTAGTACTCTGGTATTGTAGATTTGAATGAAAATCCCACTAGAACTGTCAAGTGTCTAATTAACACAACGTCATAATCTCAACCATTCTGACATAATTTTTGTTTTTATGGAATATAGAAAGTTCAATAATATAACTAATTTTTCCTCGTTTCTTCTCAAGATAAATTTTTACAAGTTTCCTCAAACTTTGTGCCAGGTGAGATTCGAACCTTCTTTGTATTTGACGCTTCGTTGTTCCAAACTTATCATAGCCACTGTCTTCTGATTCCATCATTTTGATTATTTACAAAAGAAATGAAACCAAGTTACATCCATCTAGAAGAGATGAAGATATTTCGTGGATAAAGGTACTTCACCACCTTAACGATCCTACCGACTATTTATTTATTTTTAGCCTTAAAATCTTTAAGACCTAATTAAATTCAAGATAGAACGCGTGCTTGTACCTACCAAATCAATCCTCCAATAGTCAATTACAGTCTTCCGCTTCAGAAGAGAGGTGAAGAAGTAGTTATGTCCTCTTTCATTTTCATCACTCGTCTTACTTTCGTATCAATTTATTCTTAGGCGGAAGAGTTTTCATAATGATAATCTGCTACAGTGGAGTTGGTCAGGGGACGATAGGAAGATCCCTTTCGACAACTGATCAACTAAATGCTTGGCTAGCTGGTTTTTTATTATTATTATTATTAATAAATCTGTATTTAAAGAATTTAGGTCATCAAATGCAAGCAGACGATAATTCAAACAATATATAAGTAAATGTCTAAAGAACAAGAAAAAAAGATGAATAGGCAACTTCCTTGGATTTCAGTGAGAACACGTCAAAAAAGGAATGACAAAAGCCAAATAGTTCCCTAACAATAAAACCAACTTTTCCGACAAAAAATCTCGATTTGACACCAAAATTCAAAGAATGGACAAAAGATAAATTAGAAATCCAAGAATTAAACTGCCAATTGGCCCGATTCATAGAAACGAGATGCTACAATGAATCCGAATATTACCAATTGTTGCAAGAATTGGCAATTTTGAGAGAATTTTTAAACATTGAGGCACCAAATGTGAAGCATATTTACGAATCCGAAATCTCCCAAATCAATGAACTGATCAATGCTTGTGAAGAGGTTAGAATTAAAAATGCTAAGCAGAAAAGCATACATGAAGATATTTTATCGCTAACCAACGAGTGAGTCTAATATTTTTGAAATTAGGCTTGAGTTGTTAGAAAAAGACATTGAAAACAAAAATTATGAAATAATTTTGAACGCCGAGGAAAATTGCACGAAGGAAATAAAAATAGGCACACTAAAACAAAAGATTAGCTTAATTGACGAGGAAAACAAAATAGATCAATCCAAAATAGAAATGTTTCAAGACATTCTCTCAGGAATCAAAGATGTGGAAATTTATGTTCAATTTTAGAATTTAGTCCGAGAACAGATGAGAAAATTTAAGCTTGGTGACCAAAATAATAAGTTCAGAGATGAATTAGAGTTTTTATTAGCTGTTCACGAGAATGTAATTACAGGAATTTATAAATATTTAGAAAATTCAAGATTATAAAGATCAATTAGCTAAAATAAGCAGTGTTCAAAGAGATTGGTGGGAGGATGAGTACTCAAAGGCGATTAAAAAGATTCAAATAAATTTTGACGATAACATGGCCAGGATCGCACAAGTTCTGGAAGCATCTCATGCGTCAAAGGTTACAACTCACATATATTATTAGATTAAAGAAATTGAATTGTCTTTGGAAGAAAGCAACTCAGAGACTTCCCTGTATTTTGATGAGTACAACAAAGTCAAGAGTTATGAGACCGATTTGAAGGTCGAACTGAACGAAGTAAAGAAAATGGTTTAGATTTTAATTTTTACATTCCAGAATGAAATGTTGAATTATCAAATATTCGAGATCAAAAAAGAGATTGAAAATGATATAAAAGAACGTGAAAAATTGATCTCTGAAAAGGACCGAGAAATCTCCGAAATTCAATTCATATTAGACAGACTCACTGATGAAGTAAAGAATATAAATGATAATAACATTTCTATTCGATCTGAAATATTTGAATATCGGCAATTGCTGTCTAAAAATAAGTCAAATCTAAAATAATTTTTAGTATATATGAAACAGGAAAGTCAAGCATTTCCTCCAAAATTAGGGGTACTAGCATCGAATATGATAATTCCACATTAGGTGAATGCTTGTAATTACCTAAGGGAATTTATCGAAGGACATTGTTATAACAAAGGGTTCTCATTTTGGATATATTCTATTGGAAAATCTGGGAAAAGTAAGCTAACTAATTGTTTATGTTAAGGATATACTAATAAAAAATTGGAAATATGTGGAAAATATTGACGATAAACACTTTTATGAGCATATATTCGATAACATTATGATTAAAGGCCATTCTTTATTTAAGATCGCTCTTTATGAGGGAGACGATGGAAATACTCACTTAACCAAATATGTCAAGCGCGAGCCTCGCGAACATTTAATTTCACAATTATATGATGAATCTGGAAGGGTTTTTTCACTTTAATACTTTTAGAAAATAACGGAATATGTTCACAATATCATTTGAAAGTTCACTTGATTAACTAACACGCTATTTTAATATTTCGTTTGGTATTAATAGTTAATATTCCATTTTGAGCATTTCGGATAGTTAGCTGATAGTTAACACAGGTAAGGTGGTGCAGTGCAACGGTTGTCGGCAAGAGGCTGATGTCGCTAGTTTGAATCCCGACATTTCGGTTGAAGGTTCCACGAATCTCTATGCTTTGGCTTGACGAGTGCCACCGTCATCAGTGAACATTTCACTGCAGAACTGGGTCGTCTATCTAGGACATACACCCAATAAAGAGAAAACAAAAGAAGTGAAGAGCTAATGTTTTTCTTTTTGTTATGTCTTCGTTGTCTTCGAGAAGGGAGCCCAGCTTTTTTGCGACAATACTTTTCCATCTTGCTTTTTTTCTTATGAGTTATGTGACTTGGATTTTGTCCGAGTTAACCGTTAGGAACCATTAAGACATCTTCCTCTGTATTTTCCTAAGCATTAAGTGCTTATTTATCATTTGAAATAATGTCCACATCGTCTGCGTATTCTATTTTGCTCATTTCCCCTTACAGGAGTGGTTTCGTGACTACAATATACTCCGAAAAGACCGGACAAGAAGTCTCGGTGGAGGATTATTGACGTTGGTTAGGGAGGGTCTTTTGTTCACCGATGTCACCCCGTTTGTATCTTCTCTGCGAAGGAGACCCTATTCTGGAACAAATCTCTATCGAAGTTCCTTTCTCACCCTAAGACGTTTTACACTGTGTAACATTTATATTCCACCTCAGAGTTCGTCTACTTCCCTTATTCCAAAGTATATTCCCAACTTATTGAAACTTTTTGAACTGAAAAATTTGGTATTATTCGGCGACCTAAATACCAAACATCCACTCTGGCTCCGGACACAATCAGCCGACAGTCGTGGCGAGTACATCCTTTCCTTACTTAATGATTTGACTATCCTCAATGACCCAGACGCTCACACAAGGACCCCGACCCGCAGAAGGGACAGTCAATATCCCTGGACTTGTCTCTCTGCTCTTTTTCTATGGCTGGATGTATTTCATGGAATGTCCGTTATGGTTTCTCAAGCGACCATAACCCCATTGTGTTGCGACTTAGAAGGCCTATTTGTTCACTGTGTTGTTCTACAAAGTTCAAAAATTATTTGAAGGCTGACTGGCAAGGTTTCAGGGCGTATGTGGACAATAGTCTCCTTGATCTTACTATGGTTAATTGCACAGTAGAGAAGACGGCCAAGATTCTGTCTGCTATCATTTTGAAAGCTGATAAACTATTTATACCTGTCGCCTCTTACAAGAAGTTCAATCCAAGATTATCATCGCTAATTGTGTCACTCATCAAGAAACGAGATGCGCTGAAGAGGAAAAGAACACAGACCAATAACTCCTTCTACTCCATACGTTCAATGAATATCAAATTATCTGAGATTATCCGAACTAACAACAGACTCAAATGGAGCAGTCTAGTTGGACGACTATGTCAAAAACTCTTATGCCACATTTTAGAAAACGCTAAAAGGATCAATAGCATTATCAATGAGGAGGCCGTTACCCGGAGCCCGCACGCAAACTTGCAAACAAGATTATGAAGTACTACGTATCGATCAGCCATAAAGATTTTTCTCGTTCTACACATGTTGAACGGCGTCAGCCTCAACAAGAACCGTATTCCACCTTCTTCAACCCCATGAGGTTTACAAGGCTATTAAATGCTTGTGGTCCCGACGGTATTTGCACTATTCACCTCAAACACCTTGAACCTCAGGCACGAGCCATACTATCAAGACTGTACAACAACTCTATCAACTTCCATACGCTATCTAATATATGGAAAAACTCCCTGATTACGCCAATTCTAAAGCCTGGAAAACCAAAAGACGTTCCCTCTTCTTACTCCCCGTCTCAATAACTTGTGTTTTATCAAAAGTGCTGAAAAAGCTTGTATTAATGCGCATCTCTCCTGTTCTACATCTAACAGAGTTTCAACATGGTTTCAGGTCAGACTGTTCTACAACGACTTATTTGGGTTCTATCTCCCAGTTTATTACTGACGGCTTCAACGTGAGAACACACTTACGGACGGCCTTAGTATCCATCGACAAACAGAAGGCCTTTGATTGAGTTCCGAAAAAACTCTTAACGCATAAGATTTTAATTCGAACCTTACATCCGAACATCAAGCTATGGCTGGAAAATTTCTTAACTAGACGACGCGGAAGGGTCCGGATTGACAAAACCACTTCAAAATCAAGACTACTCCCCTATGAGGTCCTGCAAGGCCCTTCATCTCCTCTCCTTTTCAACCTATTTCTACATGACCTACCTACTACCAATGACCAGGACACTATGTTTTTATCCTATGCGGACGACCTAATTATCGCTGCAAGAGATAAATCTCCTTCCGTGGCTGTAGCAACTGTTCAGTGACACCTAAACCGGGTATGTGACTGGCTATTTGAAAATATGTTATGTGTGTCAGCATCTAAATCCCAGTTTATCATTTTCACTACTGATAGAAGATTTAAGAATGGACTCGAACTGTTTTTTAGAGATACTTTTATCCCTTTTACGCGTACCCAGAAGTTCCTTGGGGTAGTTTTCTACTCTCTGATGACGTTCTCGAGTCACGTGGAGGAGGTGCTTGCCAAGATCTTAGGAAATGGAACATTTTAAAAGTGAGCATAAAAGAAGAGCCCTTTCCTCCCTGCTGCTTGCGTCAACAAGTCATCGTTCCTACCATTAAATATGCCTGCTCTGCCTGGAGATTTGCAATTCCTTCTTCGAAAGTGGATCGTTTGAACTCTCTCAGGCGGAAAATTATGCACCACACGGACATCCCCATTGGCGGCCTCGTTTCTGATGAGGCAACGTTGAAGAATGGACATGGTGTATGCATAAGAAATGCATTGCTCAATATAATGATCGTATAACGCTTTTAGGATATACCATTTGCCGATCTTCAATAATCCTGAGAAGCTTTTTAGTAGATGACCTTTCGTTTTGTTAGGATGCTGCGGGAAGCTAGCGTGCATATCAATTTCCCAGTCTTTCATTCGAAGTGAAATCGAATGGAAATTTCCAAGGCCACGGTAAAAACAAATTAACTACTCAAGTGATTCTGACACGCTCCAGCAGTGACATTATCTTGCTAAATGTTCCTCCCTCGAACTCACACGGGCACGTATAGGGAGTAACATGGGAGTAACACATCGGTTCGATGTAATATTTGTAGACAGTTTCAAGGATCGGGTGATTTCCAATATTCCGTACCCCAGACTTTTCAGTACACTCTTTTCTCGCATTTTGTCACCACAGTTTCAAAATGAGGCGAGAAGCACATGTACATGTCAAAAATCGCCCATAGGATCTCCTGAGATCAGTTAAAGGGATAATGGCGACGCTTTTTTAATTCGACTTTCCGTCTTCCCAAAATGGGGAGTGAGATTTTTCTAGGCTAACCGATAATCGGATGATTGAAACCGCAATTAAATTTAAAGAATAATAATTGATATTTTAAAATAATTTATTTTGTGACATTTATGTTTAGTATTTTCTCTGGGGAGAATATTGGGAGAGTAAGTCTCTCATGATGGACTGTCTTGATAGGCGTCTCTGACTTTCTTCGACATTTTTCATTTATTTGAGGAAGTTTCATCTTATCCTCGTGAGGACAATTGATTTTCGAGGATGTTTGGGTTTTTTGAGTTTTTACGGGTCCGGTTTTTTAAATTGAATTTTCTTATCACATTTATGAGGGGTGAATGTTTTTGTTGTTTGCTTTTTTAATGAATCAAATGATTTTTCAGTTTTTTGGAAATATACTTTTTCAGGCAAACAATGAACTTGAATAAAGTCTTCACTAAGGTGGGGACATACAGGTTTGACGTTATTCTTTAACTTAGAAAATTAAAACCCACATTACTGTTCATTTACCGATTATTAATTTGAATTTCATACAATTAACCATCCACGCCACAAACCATATAATTTTGAATTCAGCATAATTAATCAATGGTAGGTTTGCATTGTAAATTATCTAGTTATGATTAACAAAGGAAATACTTGTATTTTTGAGTATTTTCGTGACAATTTGTTTTTTAGTGCTTGCATATTTTTAGTACATTTATTTTAATTTTAAAGAATAAAAAAATGAATTGATGAAGTTTGTCTCAATTGATTCGTCTCCATTTTGAGCAAGGCCCACCCATACTTTCAGATTCGTAAGACAAAATAGTTTGGACCGTCTGATTTCATCGTTCAGATTATTAACCTCAGGCATACCATTGTAAGTCCAGGACAAACAGTCATAACTAATTAATCCAAGGGAGGAACCAAAGGGTGAACATCTGCTTGTGCTGACCAAATCAATCTTCCAATACTTCATTACAGGGTTTCCGCTTCCGAGAGGTGGGGAAGTAGGTCCGCCCTCTTCCATTTTGTCGCACGTCCTACCGTTGCGGACATTGCTTAATTCTTCAGCGGAATAGTTTTTTTCATAATGTAATCTTCATCAGAGAATTTGGGAGAGGTAGGGAGATCCCTTTCAACTACTGTGTCGTGCCAAAAGGACTCGTCGCCTCACGGGTGGGATCTGTTTGACAAGAATTGATCTTCGCTGAAAGAGAGAATTGAACCCATGGATAATTTTTATCTGACCGCTATGCAATTTTACATTTTTTTGCGGTTTTAAAAGTTATGTTTAATACATTAATATTTTCTTGTGGTGACGTGCATGCTTGTCTCTACTGTTGGCAAAGAACCATTTTCATCGGACCTATCTACGAAAGATTTTGATGGAGAAACCAATTGTAACGTAGACCAAGTGGTCCATGGGTTGTGTGGGACTCAAGAAAAAGGACTACCTCCTAGTCTGGTGTCACAGCCAGATTGCCGTGCAAATCTCCTCTCTTTAAATGTATTATCGACCAAGTGGATTATAAAGACAGAGTTGAATGGACGTCTGAAGTTGTTCGATCTGCTCAAGCAAGATTCGGGAGAATTCCTCGTGGTGGCTGGCCGTTAATCACTTGGACTTTTAATGAGAAGTTTGGTATGTCCAAATCGATTGCAAACTTGAAGAGTTTGAAGTTAAAGCCGTCAAATCCAAGCCTCTATGAACATTGATCCTGGAATAATGCATACAGCACAGAAATCTCTAATTTTAGAGTTTGTTAAATGAATTTTGTGTCCAAATTAATCGAGTAAAATCCATGCCTCGTGTATTACGGAAGCCTACCAAAAAGTTCCTTTCCAAATTCTCTCGGGGATTAACTCTTCAATATGGCAATAAATCAATTCCTACCCTCCTGCTAATTTGAATGATATTACAGATATCATTTATGCTGGCAGTTAACATATGATGCTCTCTCAATCTACGAGAAAGAAGAGTCAGTGGGTTGAACGCATGCAAGGAAGACTTATTAAGTTGAATAAACAGCTCAAGCAAATCTCGGTGCTTGTCGAACAGAAGGGAAATAAGAGGTTCGATGACGATACGAGGGATACAATGTACCAATATGGATATCGAAAGTCGAAGAAGGGTGAAATGGGCAGAATAGTTAGTTGCATTCAGGATGAAATAAATATCGTGGAGAAAAAACTCAGAGTACATGAATCCCGGAAGGAATTCAGGTAACAAAATTGGTGTTTCGAACTCAATCGGAGGCTTTTTTACAGAAAGTTAAATGGAGAAACCAGGGATGCCATATTCTGTTTTAATGAAAGTGAATGTCTAGCATTTTGGGAAAATATTTGGATGGATTATGATATAAAGGAGAACACATATCCGATGAGTAGAAGAGTTACTGGAGTAGAAGACACATTTGTAGACTGCAAGAAAGAAGATATCCTTGAAATAATTTAACTCCTCCCTAATTGGAATCCATGATAAACTCTTAGAAAAGGCTGCCAAGATAATATATGGTGATTATACGCCTGATGAGTGGTTTTACACAGGATTACATATCTTATCCCGAAAAGAGATATATGTCAATCCCTGAAAGACTTGAGGCCGATTACATGCATGACTAACTTATAGTTAGTAATGTGACCGTAAATTGTCCGACTTTATTGAAGCATTCGATCGTGAGTGATAATCAACTGGGAACTAAAGGATGTGTCAAGGCTAAAGAACAGGCAATCCTTAACCAGTGTATAACTAAAAAGAATGGGAACAATTTGTCTTCGACATGTATAGATGTTAAGAAAGCATTCGATTCTGTAAATCATGACTTTTTATACAAAGTCTTGGACAACTCTGGACTCCCATACTGGATCGTAAGTTTCATTAAGAATTTGATAACCAAATGGAAAATCAGACTCAACTTTAATCAAAAAGAAATTGGAGAAGTTGAATTGAAGCGAGGGATCTTGCAAGGCGATTCGTTGTCACCACAAATCTTTGTACATCTGTTGGATCCTCTCAGCATGATTTTGAATGCAAAATACCCAAAGGTGACAATAGATTGCCCTGATAGAGGATCTCTTGCGTACACCACAAATCATCTACTGTTCATGGACGACTTGGAAATATTTTCCCACAAAAAGGATGCAATGTTAGTTAATATGTTCTTCGAAGCTGCTGGACTTGCACCAAATTCAGAAAAATCGGCTACTAATGTTTCTGGTTCATTGACAAGGATATCGCAAAATCCTTATAAATCATAGGATTCACTTTAAACCCGGAAACAAAGAACGACTTTATTTACAAAGAGATCAGCTCGGAAGGGGTCTAGTCTCCATTACACACAAAAGTGAACGCATGCTGCTCCAATTCCTAGGGGATGTTGAAAAGAAATCATGCTATTGTTTGAGGAAGGCAGGAATTCTACGGGTCTTCAAATCAAAGGACACTCATATGGCCACAATCATAGAATTCCTCAACCGAAAATATAAAACTCAAGAACCCGATTTTCAACTGTCTTGATGATAACAATGTTGATACAACAGAATCTTCCCGTTGGCTTTATGGAAACAATTCACCCAAATCCGAAGGAATGTTGTGCCTCACTCAAGATCGTAATTTATTCTTCGATAGTATTGGCTCTAATTGTGGTCACTGTAGCACTGCTAAAAAGTGTTGATCATTTGGCTACAAGATGTGGTTAAATACTGAACAGTGACTATCTTCGCCGACACAACGAAGTAGTGAGATGTATTCATCTGCATCTATGTCGATTATATGGGATAAAACACTCGAAGAAGCTCAAAACACACTCTGTGCAATCAATAGTCGCCAATGACAATGTTGAAATTCGTGTGTACACCACAATTATTACCGGGACAAATATTGAGCATAATAAGCCTGATATATTTGTTCTCGATAAACTGAAGAACATGAATGCACTTATTGAGATTGGCATCACTTCCCAGTAGGCACTAAAGCAAGTCGAAGTGGAAAAATTGCACAATATGACCTGCTTGCAGGTGAATTAGGACTAATACATAATTCTAAGGTTAAATTGTGCCAATAATGCTTACCTGGGATGGAATTGTATCAAGGTTTTATAAACATCACCATGCTTCGCTTAATGTGGAGAGTCCTATAAGATCGTACATCCAATCTCAAGTGATCAAGAAGACCTTGGAGAGCATGCGAGTAGAACACAAATATGGACTTACTCTATAAGAAGGATTGATGGATGTTACCATTAGAGAAGGACTAACGAGCCAAATATGCCACCTTGGAGAGGAACAAAATGGACAAACTGGGACAACGAAGACTTCAGATGTTATTCCGGATAAGTCTGTGTTATTGGTCGGGTTGGGCCATAAAAGAAGAATGTGCTAGGGAGGATATTATTATTATCACCAGATCACTGGATCAAAAAGAAATAAATAAAAGTTCTCATCTAACTAAGTGATCACTGACAGAAAAAGGATTGGGCGAGTCCGGCGAAGTCGAAAATCCTGAACAGCTCTTCTCATTGGACATAGCATCGGCTCTAAATTTATGTATGTTTGTAGATATTTCGATAGTGTATGGAATAGAGGTCAGCTCGATAAACTAACTTCCTTTATGAGTTTCCATTGTAATTCGATTAAGATATTTTCAATGAATTGGATTTTGTGTTCTGGTCCAATTAACTTTATTACAGACTCCTCGATTGCAGATAATTTTAATGAGGAGGATCGTGAAATCTGCATTGCCCACGAAAGAATTTCATACGTCATCGTGGGTCGGATAAATTGTTTATAAATCGTAAAAATGCCACCAGTTTGATCTTTAAGTGTTTTTGAGAGCATTTTTAAAATTCTCATTTTCCTCAGAGCAGAAGTTACTATGTTCTCAAAATGTCGGATAAAAATGAGTCCCTGATCAAAGGTGACTCCCAGAATCTTCGGTTTTTTGTTAATATGAATAGCCTCGTTCTTCATAAAGATTATTATTATTATTAAAAACCAAAAATCACCGACAAATTAAATAACTACATAGCCGTCAAGTGATTCCGGCCGCCTCGAGTAGCCATCTCATTCTTGCTCGGTGTTCTTCCCGGGTTCCAACGCGGGGGTTTTCAACTTTTTTGGAAAGTAGTAAGGCTCCGGTTTTCCTCACTAATTCCTCAAAAGGTGTAAGGTTTAGAGGTGTCCAAGAAAACCTTTGCAAAGCCTTACTGGCCATTTTTTGGAAGGTATTGATTTTTTCTATATTCCTGTTTGATAGGTTGGTTCCCCATGCAGCACACCCGTAAGTTAGAGACGGTTGAATATACTGCACGTAGAGCGAGTCCAAATTTGAGTTGAAACACCCATTATATTGTCCAAGGAGTGTTTTAACAAAATTTAGCTTTCGTTGTGCCGAAGAGATGACGTTGTCGATGTGTTTGCTGAAGGTCAAGAGTGGGTCGTAAGTTACGCCCAGTATCTTGACAGAGTTGGTCGTGGGGATTGAGTTTCCATTTATGGTTACACATGGAGCGGAGTTTGTCAATCTTCTGTTTGTTGTGAAAATTGTTGTATAAGACTTTTCGGGACTTGTATGTAGAATGTTCTTAACGAGCCAACAGTTCAGATCGTCCAATGAAGCTTGTATCCGGTAAACAGCAGTGTGAACGCACTGGTCTCTGACTGCGACGATTATATCATCCGCATATGTCAGAACCAGAGTATCGTCACTGGTAAAGGAGGTAATATCATTTAGGAATAGGCTGAACAGGTGTTGTGACAGTGGAGATCCTTGAAAATGTAAATTATCGAATGAATGAATGAATGAAAAAAACTTTATTAGGCAAAAACAAATAGTAATTGGTCTGTATGAGGCTGGTGATCCCTTTGGTCGCCCGGGTTTCAGAATAGGTCGTATGTTTAATAGCTTCCATATGGAAGGAATGCAATTTTCGTTGATTGAAAAGTTGAAAATTTTTGGTGAGGGCCATGATAGCAAGGGGTTTTGGTCCAGGGTTGTCAGCGTTAATAAAGCTTCTAAGTGTTTTCCACATTTTTGTAAGGGAGTTCTGCTTGTTTAGATTGGACATGAGGTTTTTCGAAACTTTCTCTTGTTTCTTCTTTGCATTGTTCCTGATCTCTCTCTCTAATGTACGAATTCTCAATCTTGTTTCCCAGGATTGTTTTTGGAGGCTTTTTAGGTAATTTCTTTCTTTTATGAGTAATTGATGAATCATAAAGATTTTTGGTTCGATACAGAACAGTCTTTTGTAAGGAAAGAGCCCCTACATTATTTCTGACGTTATCTTATTAATAATTTAATTTTACATTAAATTATTGACATTGTATAACTAACTTGTAGAAAACTGGCAACCTTCAAAAAATACGCCTCTAAAAAGCATCTAATTTAATAGAAATGTTAGCATACTTATGGATTGCCAATGAAGTAAAGTATGGCGTAAATATTCCTCAACTGTTTGTGATTCCTCCGTATGGATTCTGGTTCTTTGAAGAATCGCAGGAAACCTCAGCAATTTTTCTGGTTGACTCATGAAAAGAGAGTAACAATTGGTCCTCCTTTGTGCGATGGGAGAAGACGCAGGGTTTTCCACTGGAGTGAGTTGATATGTTAAATTTTCGTGAAGGAAAAAGTTCGAAAAAAATAATTAGAGTTTTAATTTAAAAAACAACTCTTGTGTGCATTCGTTTATTAACTGTTGTGTTAATCTCATCCATCTTTTTCTATTCCTTGTTTTTGCCCTTAGTGTATCTTGATCGTCACTTGTCCTCAGATTCAGACCCTGTTTTAAGAGGTGTGACTGAACAGTTGCTACAGCCACGGAAACACAAAACTGGATTAGTGACTGTTCTGACAGATTTCTTGTGTTTCTGCCATGAGCTCTAATGCAATCTTCCCTTTTTTGTCATTCCAGCCTTTTCGTTCTAGTCAACAGCAATGAATATCAGGTGGGTGGAAGAGACTTCGACCAACATCAACGGAAGCGAAACTTGGGTTCCCATTCAAAATGGCCTCCAATTAAATATTTCAGGTTTTGGATAAGTTCATCAATAAACATCACGAGATATTTTACCAAGGTCCTCGACATCTTTAGGTGAAAAAGTCATCTTTTTTAAATCTTATAAAAATTGATTTTAAGGGGTCCTATGGGTAAGTGGTACATTTTACCAAGGTCCTCGACATCTTTAGGTGAAAAAGTCATCTTTTTTAAATCTTACAAAAATTGATTTTAAGGGGTTCTATGGGTAAGTGGTACATTTTACCAAAATCCTCGACATCTTTAGGTAAAAAAGTTATCTTTTTTAATATTTTTATTTAACTTTAAAATGAAGATTTATTTTCAATAGGAAAAAAAGAAAATAATTATAAATGTTAGTAGAATATATATTCAACTAAATTGAATATATATTCTATCGGATCCAAATTAAGTAACATTTGTTCTTAAACAAATCTAAATGTATTCTCAGATAAAGCGAGATATTTAGTTTTTCTAAGAATTTTTTCTCCATTTTGTAATCTTAAGAATTTTATCATTATGCCTTCTTCTTTTATCAATTTCTTGGAGTCTTGTTTAGTGTCCAAATGTACTTCTAAAAACGTTGTGCCAACCTTCAATTGAGTTATTTGTCCGTGGTAAGTCCTCATATAAATTATCTAGATCAGGGGTTCTCAACCTGGGGTCGATTCGACCCCCAGGGGTCTAAAATCAATCCAGATCGATCGTAAGGGGGTCGAAAATGAAATATTTGGGGGTCGAAAATAAATTTAATATATTTAATCTTTTTCAATTTAAATTAAGTTAGTTTATTTTTAAAGTGGAAAACCTTTGTTCTTTAAAATTTTTAAAATTACCATGCTTGTTTTTGTTTGTGTATGAGTCGTCCTTCTACATTAAAAATTCGTCAATATAAAAATGAATATTTGGCATTTGGATTTATAAAAAATTCTTTTGATAATAGACCACATTGTTTACTGTGTAATAAGTCATTATCAAATGATGCAATGAAACCGTCCAAATTGTTGGATCATCTTAGGAGAAAACATTCGGATAAAAAAGATAAACCATTAGACTATTTTGAAGAATTAAAGGATTCTTTTCGTAAACAAAAAACGATTGAAACTGTTTTTACAAATAGTAGTGAAAGAAACAATAGTTGTTGTTATTTTAAATTATATTTAGGAGGACTAATTGCATCCTATAAAATTGCAATGATTATTGCAAAAAATGAGAGTTCCAATGATTCAATTCGCCGCAGGATTGACGAAATGTCAGATAATGTTGAACATATTTTATGTGAAAGGCTTAAAAATACTATTTTTTCGCTTCAAATTGACGAAATTCATATATGTGATAACCAATCAATTCTAATGGGATATGTCAGGTTAATCTTATTAGAAGCTTACGATATAGATATTTTGACGATCATGCTCTTCTTACAGAAGATTTATTATTCGTCAAATATTTGGAAACTGATACGACTGGATTTTCTATTTTTTTGTAGTTAAATTATTTTTGGATGACAAGAAGATTCCATATGAAAATTTGGTTTCTTGTGCCACAGATGGTGCAATGTCTATGGTTGGAAAATATAAAGGATTTAAGGCGGCATATTTGAAAAAAATATGTCCAAATGTGATTCATATACATTGCGTTTTACATAGACAACATTTGGTTTCAAAAGCTCTTTCGCCAATTCTACATGAAACGTTAAATATAGTTATTAAAACCATAAACAAAATTAAAGCAAACAGCAAGTATGACCGTCTTTTTAGAAAATTTTGCTATGAGGCTAAAACAACATATGTCCGTCTTGTGCTTCACACTGAGGTTATAGTTTCCAATTTTATTTTATAGGTACGATGGTTATCAAAGGGAAATGCATTAGAACGATTTTCAATATTGTTTGACACAATCGTAAATTTTCTTACTTCTGAGGGTGATAAAAATTTAGCAGATTTAATTGTATCGAAAAAGAAAGAAATTGTTTATTTGACTTGGATTTTTGGAAAATTTAATAAAGTTTCATTAGAACTTCAGGGAAAGTATGTGACGTTAATAGATTGTAAAAGAATTATTCAAATATTTATCGAAAAAATTAACAGGGATCCCAATGCTATTTAATTCTTTTTTTTAATTATAGATTTATGCTAAGATACCAACTTAACATCGAGTATATACTTTTTTTTGTTTGATTTGATTATTAACAATGAATTTATTTTAGATAATTAACTAATTTTACTTAGAATTGTCTGTTCTAAATAAAAAAGTTTTAAGGGGTCGATTAAATAATATGGGGGTCGAAAAAAAAGTCAAGGGGTCGACGAGCAAAAAAAGGTTGAGAACCCTTGATCTAGATTATTCCAATAATTAATTGGAAATCTTGGAATTAATCCATTTTCTTGATTTCCGATATAATTGATCGAAAAATATTGATATAATAGATTTATAATCGCAGGAATTACATTTATAATTATTTTCTTTTTTTCCTTTTGAAAATAAATTTTTCATTTTAAAGTTAAATAAAAATATTAAAAAAGATAACTTTTTTACCTAAAGATGTCGTTTCGCTAAAATCTCGTGATGTTTATTGATGAACTTATCCAAAACCTAAAAAAATTAATTAGAGGCCATTTTGAATGGAGGCCGTTTTGAATGGACACGGACAATCGGCATCGTCGCTTTGCCCTTTATGCCTTCAATGCAACCAAAAGACTGTCCACCTTTTCTCTTATCCAGGTCCGCCTTCAAGTTCTGCGCTACATCATATAATCCTGACGGATCTCTGGAAGGATTGGTTGTGACTTTCCTGTAGTTAGTGGTTTCCTTAACTTGAAGGTAGCAGGGATCAAATCAATTTCCTTTCTATATATCACCGCAGTTACTACCAAAAAGGAGGAGGGAGAGTCTAGAAGATGGGTAACTTAATAAGCCATTTCCATATAAATCGTATGAGTGAGGACACTGAATCACGAGAGCTTCTTATTAATTTATAACACTTAATAATAAGTTCCATTTTGTAGCAAAGTAGTAATGTTTTCACTACTCGAACTACCACTTAGGCAAAACATAAACTTTATTCAAAAATGTTCTAATTTCTTAACTTCGTTCTCTTCTATTTCATGTGAGTCCCTATAGATGAGGGTTTCCTAAAGTAGGCAATATCGCCCTCTGTGCAATATGAAATTTTAGGTGGGAATTTTGAGCAAATCGGTTTCATTGGGCGATATGAACTTCAGGTTGGCGATAAAACAATAATTTATATAATTTAATAAATATAAATCCAATTAATAAGTTATAATTTTAGTATGGCAAATTATTCCATCGCCACGTGGGCGCCATGTGGTGCTACGTGGCTAATTGGCTGAAGTTTTTTATTTGTTTTGTTTGTTTTTCCTCTATCTTTCCTACTAGAGTGGCGTCATGTGATCCACTCAAAGAAACTGTCAAATTATTATTATTATAAATAATTTAATTTCACTTTGGAAATTGCATAAATATTCTTAAAAATATTATGTTTTTCCATATACTTCTCTACAGGCCTTCTGGCTAAACGTCTGATGACATTTATTTTTTTTTTATTTATTTAATAACCCCGAAAAGGGAACACCAAGAAAGAAGGAGTAAACCAACTAATTAAGTGATCCAGGTACGCCTCAACAGGATCGAGAGGTTTTTCCTATGTTCCTCCAGAGTATCCACGGCTTTCCTGAATAGATTAAATCATCTTTCATTAGAGTTTGAAGAGGGGTGGGTTTTTTCCCCAAAATTTGTGTATTTGAGGCCTCCAGCCTTAAATGGAAGAAACGAATTGATTCTTGACCACACAGACCGATGAAGCCGGAGCCGTTATTTTTGATTGCGGCGTGGTCAAGCATTGGGGGAAAGATCGGGGTTAGATTTGTTAGACGTGCAAGTTTGCCTGTTAGGGAGTTGATCTTGTATGAATTAGATATTGAAGCTCCATAGGCCCATGAGAAACAAGCATACTCTACCGTCGGTTTTAGAAGAAGATTGAACAAGACGACAGCGCATTCCAGTAACGGCCTGGACTTTAAGAGTGGTTTCATTATAATTCAGTTTCCTGAAACCCTTTGTCATAATGTTCTTCACGTGTTGAGAAAATGTAATCATAGGGTCAAAGTCACTCCCAGAATAGTTGGATGAATCTGTAATAGTAAAGTCTTCATAAATGTTCAAATCCAGTGTATATTTTTCTTTTCTGTCTTTGGTGAAGATAGTATACGTTGATTTATCCATGGATATGGAGAGACGATTCAATTCAACCAGGCTCCCAAGTCGTCAACATGTGACTGAAGCCCTGCTTTTGTCATATCCACGTATTTGTTCTTGCTAGCGATAATTAAGTCGTCAGCATATGTGAGAAGCATTGAATATGGTCCTCCAAGGTAGGGTAAATCGTTTAGGAATAAATTGAATAACGCCGGAAAGAAGGGCAATCTTTGAAGAACGTCATTAGGTAGCAGTCGGGACCTTGATCTTGCGTGGCCTATACAGACACGTCCTCTTCTTCCGGAGAGAAAATTGGCTATCCATCTTTTCAAAACCGGCTGAATGGTGGTGTCAAAAACCTTTTCGTGAGTAATGCTCTCGGACAGAATCGAACGCCTTCTGGATGTCCAGGGAGACCACTATTGTCCGTAGATGGCGTTTCGGTTCGTTGAACCCTTCTGATATAAATTGAGACAATGAAGTCAAATGTGTCGTAGTTGAACCCTCACAATTAAAGCCATGTTGAAAGTGACAGTCGGGCAAATGGGGTTTAATTTTCCAGAGTACGAGTTTCTTCATTAGGCGCGATAATACGCACGTCAATGAAAAAGGTAAGGTTTTCGGTTTTCCTGGTTTTAGGAGGTACTATAAGTGAATTCTTTTATTTTCATGGGATGACGTTCTTGTAAGAAGACAAATTAAAAATTGACGTAATCGAATTGATTGCAACATTACCAAGGTGTTATAGCAAAATTCCCGGAATGCCGTCAGGACCACACGTATATGATCTCTTGATCGATCTTATTGCCTGTGTGACCTCGGCATGCGTAAATAAATTGATGCACGAAATTGGTTTAGTCATTAAATTCCGAAGGTGACAAGAATGGGATTTCGAGAAGTCCTTGTGACTTATGGATGCATAATATTTGCTTAGCTTGCACAGTATTTGGAGCAGAAAAAGATTCTGATTCATCTGATAAGTTTAGCTTGATTCGACGAATAGTTTTCCATAAAAAACTCGTGGATTTCATGTGTTCAATAGATGATAATATGCGGTTCCACGCTCTATCTTTCTTTTCTCTGATGAGTTTTATAATTATCTGTTTTAAGCATTTTATATTTTCCAAATCAGAAAATCAGAAGAGGTTTGCAGATGATTCATTTTCAAGGAGTTTCTTTGTTTGACGAGGAGACGAGTCTCTGAGTCCAGAGTAGGCTTGTAGGATTTGTAAACTGCACGTGGTAAAAACAACTTTTCAGCTTGAAGGATTACATGGTTTAGATAGTTCACTGCTTTGTCGATAGAGCAAAATGAGGTGGGATCAAAATGTATTAGGTTATGGTCAATGAAGAGCTTGAAATTCGACCAGTCAGCTTTCTTGTAGACCTTGAAGGTTGCTTTAATTCTGTGTGAGTTATTGAATCGGCTCAGTTTTAATATAATCGGATTATGATCACTATAAAAATCGTAGGAGACGTTCCGTGAAATTTTCGGGGCAATCCTAGAGGAAGTAAAGGATACATCGGGGGAGGTTGGGTTGTCATTTCTTCGGACTGGTGTCTTTGTGAAGATGTTCGGGTGATTCAGAATCACCATTTTTTGAGAGAGTTGATAATTAGACTCCACCTCTTGTCTGCCGACTGGGTACTGAGCCAGTGCGGATGTTTGGCGTTGAAATTCCCACATAGTAACACATTTCGAATTTCTTGTAGTTTGTCGAGCTTCGGAACATAGTTATTAAAACAGGATCCCGGCGGTGGAATGTAAATGTTGATTAGAATAAGATGTTCTGACGCATTAATAAGATCAATAGAAATTTGTTCCGCGGTCCTGTCGTGTAGAATTAAATCATCCACTTCGAGCTCACATTGTGGAAAGATAAACCTTTTTTAATAATGGTAGTAAGCCACCACCACGTCCAATACGGTCTTTTATGATAGAGATGTATCTAGGAAAAAATGGGGTTGTACTCTTTGTAGAAAGTTTTGACTCCTGGATAAGGCAAATGTCAATCTTGTGCTTCGATAAAAGACATCGTAACTACAGAATCTGTGTTTTTATACAGTTAGCATTGAGTTGCATAATAACAAGGGGTTTTGGTCCAGGGTTTTTGTTCAATATCTCCAGAAAGCAATAGAATCAAGGGGAACAAACAACATCTCGAGTTTCCAGTTGAGGTATACCACCAGGCATAAGGAGTCTGGATGGGGAAGAGCAAATGGTTCTTTTTGGTGTTATTCTACACTGAGCGCCACCACAAAAGGTGAACCACATGACGCCATCGTATCTGGAGTCGTGGGCTTGAATATTAAATATGGAGTTTTCAGCGAAAGTCAATTCTTGTCAAGCAGATACCACTTGTGAGGCGACTATTCCACCTGGCACGACACAGTAGTTGAAAGGGATCTCCCTACCATCTCCCTGACCAAATCCTCTGGTGAAGATTACATTATAAAAACTATTCCGCCAAAGAATGATGTCCGCGACGGTAGGAGATGCGACTAAAATGGAAGAGGGCGGACAAAATTCTCCGCCTCTCCTCTGAAGCGGAGGCCTGTAATGTCTATTGGAAGATGGATTTTGTCGGCACAAGCAGATGTTCTCCTTGGGTTCCTTCCTTGGATTAATTAGTTATGACTGTTTGTGCTGGGCTTGCTAAAGATTATAAGCCTGGGGTTAATAATAATATATTTCTCGGCTAAGCTTTTTTAGTTTTTCTTGTTAGTTAGTTAGTTAGCTAAGTAACCCCGGCCTCACTAACTTGTAGGAAGCCAGCAGCTATTAAATAGGACGCAGGAGAGATCGGTCGGACGTTGTGCTAATTCATGACATTCAAATGGATGATTTGCTGTCAAGTCGTAAAGGTTAAAAAGGGACTGAGGACATCTTATGTGGTGCCAACATCGTAGATGAGCTAGGTTTACCCGGATGTCCCTCTGAAGATAGGATTTTCTTGTTGGTCATCTATTATTTTTATTATCGGTACCGCAGAGCATACATAAAAAAACAAAAAGTAAATGAAGGTTCCCTTGTACCGAGCCAACTACCCTTTGTACCAGTCTCATGCGAGGTCCCATCTTTTTCGCAAGTTCTCTTAATTCATCAAGATCGTCTGCCGACGCCTTTTAATTTCTCATTTAACACAGAGGATAGAGTTGTCCTGGCCTTCCTCGAAATAATCTTCCTTGTTTCATGGGATATTCCTCCATCACACGATTTGCTGGTACGTCCAAGTCCATCTTCAAGATATGACAGTCTCCATCTCGATCGTCAGATTTCCATCGATAGTGGTTCGGTGTTACATAATTTATTTGATTTTTTGTTAGTCATCTTCACAGTGTATCGTATTGAGTTGGTCATTTGCTCGTGGAAATTTTTTTTTACATTTATAGAGAATTGACTTAACCTCTATCCAATGCCAAGCAACTACCATATAATTTTCTTGGTAGTAACTACTGAACGAGTTTCAATCTACCTTCCTCATATTTTATTTCTAAGCTTCCAATTTTAATCAAGTGTGCATATTCTAAGAATTTTGCAGTCTCAGCTGAGTTTAGATTGAAGAGACACTTGTCCGAGGATCATCCTTTTAAACCGTAAAGCGAGTCCTCTACATATCTTGGTTTATTAAATGTTTTCCTGTGTTTTGTACTTGTGCTTTGGTGTTTTATATTCTATCTTTAGAAAAATAGATTAAATTCCAATAAAAATAACCTAATTTCTTTTTTTCCAAAATCTGTCATGTTTTGTCTAACAACATAGCCAAGCATTTTTAAGCCTTAAAATGATAAGTTTTGATCGTGGTCTCCCTGTATATTCCGCTTAAGGACTAATTTCCGTTTAATAAAGTGATAAGTCTCATTCATCAGATGAGATCAGATTGATCCTGGACGGTGGATATGCTCTCGTCCTTTATCCACCGACAAACAAACTTTAATATGGTTGATTGGTACGAGAGTTGGTCTGTTCGCTAACAAAAATGGTAAGCAGTTTTCATCACGAGGGGGTGATCCACATGAAAACTAGTCGTCTCATTAGCCAAATGATGAAGATTCTAATGTAATTTTGCTTCAAAATATGAGCGCAATTCCGATAAAATTGACTATAAATTATCTGCGAAAATAGAACATAAAAATTTGATCTAAAATGGAGCAGAATAAATCATTTGACATATCTTTATCTGATTCGAGGCGTTCTGATCAGATCAACAATGACAATAGGACTCTGCTTGATAATACAATAAAAATCTTCAATGAAAACACACTAAGCCTTGCTTTAACACTGACAAACTCTCGTTTGAAGGAAAAGGAAGACATTCGTAATCTAAACAATCGATTGTCGAATTACATCGGATGGGTTCATGAAGACGAACTAAAAAATAAGGAAATTTATGACAAAATCTATTATCTGAAGTCTATCATTGGAAAAGAGCTCAATGAAATCAAAAATCAATATCATTGCGAATTGAATCAATTAACTGACCTTCTTGACAAAGCTGAAATGAATAACCTGGAAAATCAACTTCAAAGAGACTTGGAAGTTGAAAAAGTTAAAAACTTGATAGATGAGTTGGAATAAAATTTTATAAATTAGAATTAAAAACCTGAAGTTTCTTGTTGAGGAAAGACAAAATAAAATTGTACAGCAAAGGAACGAACTTTTTTACATCGAGTCGGAAGTTGAAAGTTTAGAAATAAAGTTATCCGACTATGAAAATCTCAAAGGGAGAAACAAGGAAGAAATAAAATATTTAAAATCTGAAATCGACCGAACAAAACGAGTTCTTGAAATTTCTGGAATTATTTTAGGAAATAATTCCAGAAATTTTGGCCAGCAAAGAATTAGAGATGCTCTGCCAAGCATTAGAGGATGAAATTATCTTTTTGAAAGAAATTCATGATAAGGTGAACTTTGATTAATTGACAGGAAATACGTGAATACTCGGTGGTTATTTCAAACATCCCAGATCCGAAAAAGACCCAATTTTGGTCATGTCAATTTGAAAACTGCATTTCAGCGATTCAGAAGGAATACGACAATTGCATTGAAAAGAAAGTTATAGATCTTGAATTATTCTACAAAAACAAGGTAATTCATATCAAAATCTCTGTTTAGTTGGAGGAATTTCAAAATTCAGCCTACAAACAAATTAGCAACAAGACTTTGGTGAAATCTCAGTGCTCGACAATCAGGGACGATAATCCAAATATAAAACAGCAAATCAAAAGCCATGGATGATGTGACTAAGTTTTATTAATTTAAGAACAAAATTCTGAAAAACCGACTGACGGACTTGAGGAATGACCTTCAAAGAATTTCGCAGAGACACTTCGAATACTGCACGATAAAAGAGAACTTGAAAAAATCCGAAAAATTATGAACGACAAATTGCGCGAACAGGACGAATTGAGAACAGACAATATTTCTTTGCATAATGAAATAATGATCTACAGAAAACTATTGGATCATGAAGAACAACGGTATTTACGGATTTTATGACTTAGAATTACTGAAAAGACGAGACTAGAATACAACGACGACGATGGCTGCATTGAAATATGTAATTGTAATCTATCCAAGGTAAGATATTTTTTATTAGCAAAGGAAATCGACTTTTATCGCTTCAGATTGGTGGTAGAGGTAAACCAGGAAATCACGAAGGAATTAATTTTTCGACACAAAAATAATAAGATGCGGAGAGTTTATTAAAATTTGGTCTCGTCGAATCGATAATCCCAAAGAAACTGATATTTTTTTGGTCTGACTTCCCGGATGTCAGGGGAAATAAATCCGTCAAAGTCACTCTGTACAACAACAAAGGTCAAGTAAGTTGATTTACTTATTTATCCACAGAAAATCGGTTTTTTGACCTTTAAGTAAGACCCTCTACTCATATAATACTAATATGACGGTTTTTCTTTAATTGTTCTTGGTTCGTTAATTTTTCTATTTCATGAACTGAATTTACTTAACTAGTTCATTTTGTTCTCATTTACAGTTGCTTAAATCAGCAAAAATCTAGCATTAAAGTTTTTAGACTATATTAAGGGGAAATTGCTAGTAGCAAGCTTTAGGGCCCTTATTAGGCCCTATTTTTCTTATAAAAAAAATTATTCGGAAACAGACATAGTAACAAGTCATGCTCCAGTTGCCAAAAGACGGTGGACATTGTCGAGGAAGATGGCCATACTTTCTTATTTAACATTAACAAGTTTATTAACAAGGAAAAAAAGAGGAATGTTCAGAGAAATTTAAATAGTTCCATGAGTCCTATTTTAGGATTTGGATTTTTACCAGTATTTTTCCTTATATTCCCTCTTTTGCTCTGATATAAGAGTAGAGGATTAGATTTTCCTTCAAAAACTTATAATTATTTATTAATCAATCTATTCACGGTCGATCTCCTTACACCAGAAGCCGAAAATGATATTTTTCTTATTATGCTGACAACATCGTCCTAGTTTACGCGATCGGGACATCCAGGCTGCACTTTATTTTATTTCAACAACCTCTCTTAAAGGAGCAACTATCTTGAATCAAAAAATCATCCAGTCTCTTTCAAAAGGCAAACTTAATTGCCCCCTTCTTGATTTCTACAAATGCAAGATGATATGGATCGATCAAACGTTCACGGCGACATTTTTGCTCAACACACACTTTAAGGCCAAGACGGAGCGAGACGGTTATCCTCACTGCTTCGTCATCCAGCAGATTGTCAATTTTAGCACAAGGATAAGCATTCAGCTATGCACCTTTCATTTCCAAAAACGAAGGGGAAGGACTGAATTTATAGGTGGACAAAAGGATAAATTTTCACGCAAACTTCAAGGATGATATCTCTTCTGACCGAGTTGAATTCGTTGCGCGGATCCAGTTTGAAAAGGACGTTCTCCTCAGCCTCAGATGACATTCTGATAAAGTCCTTAACCGTATGGATCCCACACTTCGCATCCGCCTCTGTAATGGACACAAGCCGGCCGAAATATTCCCAATGACTGATTGACAAGCAATCTTTCCAAAAAGGCAACGGAAAACGTTGCCGACTGCAATAGGACGAATTCCGCTGTTTTTCTTCATTTTCAGAAAATATAAATTTGTGGCCAAAATCAGAAATAGTCCAGAATTCTCCCGGATAGAATTATAGCGGATTGGTCAACAGATTGAGATAAAGGGTACATTATACGTCTGGGTTTAAGCCCATCATTCCCCACTATTGCCTCTTTGGAATAATCGGAGTGCATCAAGAAGATTGTCAGAAGAAACGATCTCCCGAAAAATGATCAGAACGGGTGAGTGTACAAAGATCGTCTGACATAGGATGGTCTTATTCCTTAAGAAGAGAAACTGTCTCAAGGGAGCAATTCATTGGACTAGAATCGGTACAAACAGTCCGAACAGCTGCAGTTAAATCCCTTTCCATCAATTTTTTTCTAACGTGTGAACGAACCTTTTTAGACACAGAGGAAGGTCTCCCAATGAATTAGGTTAGTGCAGCCCCCAAAGGTATAAATAGCTCTACAGCTAATTCCTCCCAAGATTCTATAAAAGTAGTCAACCATGCTTTCATCCGGCTTGATAAAGACGGTTTTCGTAAAGGAGGAGTAGACTTCGATTCCAGGCCAAGTGCAAATAACGTAAAAGAGAAAAACATCATACAATCTTTCGTTGAACCACACTGAGAATTGCGTTTTCGATACAGAAAGCAAGAGCAGAGGCAAAATGATGACGGCAGGCCTTAGGGATCCTAACAGGGATAATCTTCCTGCATCGAGTCTTCGAAATTGTAATTAGAAACTCCAATATTATCCGAGATTGAGTGTGCCATACTACATCCTGGAGATGACTCCAATCAGCAACAAATACATGCCCACCTCTCGATTGGTCTTGAACTTTTTTTCTCATTCTGGCTCAAGGGAAATGGTGAAATCGACGACAAGTATTACAAACGACCCCAAACTTTTTTTAATTACTCGTTGACAGATCACACAAGTTTCTTGGATTTATAGAAAATAAATGGTCATTCGAATGATTCTTCGTTAGAGTAGGCATCACTTCAAACCACAAGAATACGTTTTTAAGACTGGATTGCTTCGAGAGCGTAACTCGATAGATAATTCTAAGGAAATAGGCTTGCCAAAGTCACTTTAAAGTGTTGCAAGAGACAAATGGCGCAGGTGATGTCACTTTAATAGAGTCACTTAGTTTGCAAGAGAAGAATATGTTGGCGCAGGTGATGTCCCAGACAAGAGGTTTTCCGGCTTCAAACCCAGCTGTCGCAATTGATCGACACCATTTACGCCGTATAACTCAAAGCATTGACGACAATGTTTCTTATATTGGAGGATTGCACAATAAAGAGGTTCAGTTCACGCGATCCGTTTGTGTCTTCCCCATATACTTTTGTCTTCTTTCCAAGATCTCTTCTGACTTGGCTAAATCAAATATTAACATATCATAAGTATATATTAGTAATCTTGGCTGTCCGCCATAAAGATGTTAAATTTTATGAGACTAAGGGTTTGATTCTTGCATGACTCCTCTTTTTAGTTCTTCGGATATGACAGATAAAGCCTATTCTCACAAAAATATCTCTTATACAGAAAATTATATATCGCGTGAACTTTTGTCATATCCGCGGTTAAAAAATTAAAATTATTCCAAAGACAGAAATAACCAAACTAACTAACTCCTTGATCCAGACTCGTTCCAGAACTTGTCAAGGTAACGAAATTGTCCCCGGGGAAAGAATAGTGGATCCTCCTGATGCCGGCCAGACATTGGACGTTTCCTCAGTAAGGTGGATCTAATCAAAGGGAGGGAAAATAATTTTTGACATACTAGCCACATATCACCACATAGCCACGCGGCCACAAAAAACAATTTTCACGATTGTCTAAAATTATTTAAAAGATCTTTACTTAATTTAATTACGTGTATCCTAAGATCTAAAAAGAGGAGTCATGCAAGAATCAAACCCTTGTCTGACTCTCAATATTGAATATTCCTTTATTGCTAAATTTATCCAACTATTTGAATTAATTTGGCTAAAATTTTTAAAGTAGTATTCATTGCTTTTTAGCCAACTCCCCCACATTTAGGATTATACTTAGAAAAAACCTTGAAACAAGTGAAAAACAGTCACATGAAATAATCTAGAGGTTATTTTTACCGTTTTACCAGCTACATTTAATTATATAGATAATACCTGAAATATGTGGTGCAGCATCTGAATAAAATAACAAATTCTCTCGTTCGACCTGGATATTTTGGAAAATATCATAAATTGTAAGAAAAATGATTTTGAAACAATAGAGTGGAATCCTCATCAATCCTAATGCGAACGCTGTCTTCTCACTTCAGATTCATTTTTCATGATAAAACTTTTTCATCTCTAAAAAAATTTTATTAGAAAATAAAACTTTAAAATCGGCTTTATGTTTTTAACCAGATTTCTCCACGTGTCATAACAAGGACTAATAATTTTTGCACGTGTTTAATATTTTATTTTTTAAAATAATTAATTTAAATTAAAAATCGTTCTATCATTAATAATATGGAAACTCAATCCCCATGACAGCTCGGTCAAGATACTGGGCGTAACACACGACCCACTCTTGACTATCAGCAAAACACATCGACAACGTTAGCTCCTCGGCACAATGAAAGCTAAATTTTGTAAAAACACTCCTTGGACAATATAAGGGTGTTTCAACTATAATTTGGACTCGCTCTACGTGCAGTATATTCAACCGTCTCTAACTTACGGGTGTCCTGCATGGAAACCAAACTATCAAACGCGAATATGGAAAAATCAATAAATTCCAAAAATGCCAATAAGGCTCTGCAAAGGGTTTCCCAGACACCTCTAAACCCTACACCATTTGAGGAATTAGTGAGAAAAACCGGAGCCTTACTACACTCTAAAAAAGTTAGAAACCCCGCCCAATCTGGGAAATTGCGTTGGATCCGGGAAGAACATCGAGCGAGAATGAGATGGCTAGTCGAGGCGGCCGGAATCACCTGACGGCTATGTAGTTATTTATTTGTGGGTGATTTTTGGTTTTAATTTTTTTTAAAATGACAATTATTTAACAGAAAAACAAATGTTAGTTGAGGAAGCCAGCTGCGTGGACGTCAGAACGAGTTCTCTCGTAGTTATCATTCCAATCTTTTGTCTCAGCCATAACCCTTCTCGTTGATCCCTTTTCTTCCTGGCATTCATTCCTCCGAGTTCCGCAAAAACTCAGTTGTCATTGACCAACGCTCCCGATGACTCGGACGCAACAGAAGTAAATCGGTAGCGGTCCCCGAGGCAGGAATATTTCTTGATTTTTAGGTTTTCCCGCGGTCGAAGCAGCTGCTCCAGGTGTCTGAAACTGATTTGTAAAGATTCGTGCTTGAGAACGTGTCAACACAAGTTGTATTCCAGACCAAAGATCTTCCGGATGTGAAAGGAAAATTGTCATCCTATCAAGTCTCTTTCCATTTTCAAGATCGACACCCACTGGTTCAAGCTGTGCTGGGAAGCCTGTAGCCTTCAGAGCTCTGACAATCATATCGTTCAGAGCAGCGTGACATGGTCCTCTTCAGGCGCTTCTTCTGCAGAACAGCGGGTGCAATCCCTTCGCATCGAAGGTTTTCCCGCATCGGCATCGGTGCTCCTGGCGAACGTCTAGTCCCAGCCTTTGTCCGATTCCTATCCTCAAAGAATCGTCGTCCAAAAAAGTCCCGAGGTTTGGGCAAGGTATTGCCAAATTTATTATTTATTGGATTTAATAAATAATAAATAATCCAAAATCACTGTTAAATTCTCACTAAATAATCTCAGCTTGGAACGATGCTCTTCACTCGATCAGAAACAAGCTCGTATTATCCAGGAAACTGTCTTTCACGATAAAAGGCGGTCATCATAATTAATGACTTCAAAAATACTGGTTACGAGCATTTCTTTCCTGAAAAATAATGTTCCGCAACTCTGAATGCTTTTTCTCGGTAACCGTGATCTTAAAGGAATTATTCTAAAAGATGATAGGCCCCACAAGGCACATGTGTAAGAGATGATGGTTCTATGTAATGTTTATATAACCCAAGGACTGGATGGCTTCCGATTTTCTATAAGCTGCGAGAAGCAAATGCGGGGGTCTTCAGAAAGCTAGAACGTCCTTCGGACTCCTGGTTTCAGAATTGGTCTGATATAGGTGTGTTCCATATAGCCAGAATTGTTATTTATTAGTTGACGTGAATATTTTTATTAATAAATCGATTTTCAGTACAAAGAGGTTGTTTAGAAATATTGCTGGGCTTCCCTGAGACCTGTGGTAGTAAGTAGTTTTTGTATGTCTCAATACCTTTTCCATCTCACTTTTTGTAAAATATATTGATTCTGGTTCTTTCTTTGGTACTTCATGCAGCGACTTTTTGTGATCTTTTTACAAGGACAGGCGACTTTTTGTGATCTTTTTTCAAGACATTGACACAGTAAGCAAGTTTTTAGATTTTTTAAATTATTTGGATCCATTTTGACAGCTGGTGAAACAAATATCTTAATGCTATTATTGGTCCTCATATATTATTTGGTTTTTAAAAAAACTTACTCTAATTATTGAAAATCTATGAAAAAATTTTCCTATGGATCATGATAGACAACTGTGACGCCTTGAATTTGTCGCTTCTGGAAACCGACTGAATCAACTCATTTTTTAGCGTAAAAAATTATTTTATTTGACCAGCACTCATAGAGTGACATGTAAAAATAATTCCAGAATCAAATAAATATTCGTTATTGTGATGCAGGGAAGAGAGATCCATTAATTCAGGAAAAAGAGAGACAACTCCATTAATTAGAGGAAAAGAGAGATCCTTTTAGGATGTCTGTCAGGCATTTAGCGTCTCCTGAGTTAGTTGGATCCCATAACGCCTTTAAGGAACTGAAGAACTTTCGACCAAGAAAGTAACAGTGTGGGATTCAACCCCATAGCTAATCTCGAGGCGAGCGACAGAAATAACCACTTTGCTACACTATTATATATTAACTAGTATATTATTTAATTTATCATAGAAACAATAATTAATAAAAATTCAAGACCAAAATAATGTTCACAACAAATAATTATGAGGTTTAATCCTCCTCATGACACGACGTCCAAATATTGAGTATAATCTGCTGGGAAATGCAAATATCACAAGCACGAACATGAACACCAAAAACACAACCAAAGGCACTTTGACCCCATGTGTTATCCCACGTGTTGTGCGAGGCGATTCAACAGAGTAGAAAGCAACTAAATAATCGAAAACTTTATTATCATTCCATTTTCCATTATCACGACAGTCAGGACAGTCGGTAGACGACGGAAACTGGATCTTTTTATACTGAGGATCCTCTGTGGGGGATCCGCTGATTCTCAAATTCACAGAATTGTGTGCTCTGTGAAGAAACAGTACGGATGATTCAAACGAAGGTCACATTCTGTGAAATTTCGGAATAAAGTTTGAAAAATGACTGGCACAATCTCTGCAGACAAAAAATTCCGTTATATATTCGGCAATACTTAAAAGGGGGATGGTGGGATCTGCTAAAAAATTAGTAAAATACTACTCCCAAAAGGGTGGAGGGCCAAATGGACAGTCATATAGTGAAAAAGAATCCACAATCCACAAGGATATCCTCGGTATTTTGGTTCACTTCCTTTACAATGGATCCAGTCGTGAGAAGTCATTTGAAACGACTGACATGACAAAACATCACGGAATCCTCTTAAATAATTCATTTTCCGCGATTTAAGTCCCTTCATACAGTTCTGCAAATCTTTGTCAAAATCAAGAGTCTACGTCAATAGAACTACTACCTTGTCCATGAGGTCAACCATATTCATAAAGACAGTAAACTTGGTTCCCTCCAAAGGCATGTGGTTAGACACTTCGTTAAAGATCATGTTATGGACTGTCGCCAGAATGTCATCCCTTATTGGGATTTTCCGTTAATGCTAGTACCCCGATTCTCTGAGATCTCACTTACACATTTTTTCATCGTAAGCATCGATGGAAGGATGGCACTCAAGCAGTTAAATATGACTTGAAAGAGTCCTCCGTTTCCGGAACGACTACGTAGCCATCACCTTTGTTTAATAGCAGGACATGATGATCACCATATTGGTGAAGAACAGTCTCATTAACCACGTGGGCAAATTCGATTTTAGAGTATGACAATCCAAGCCAGAGCTAACAGATGGATTAACTAAAATACCTTTATAGCCATATTATCATCCTTTAAGGGACTGACATAAACAACTCCCAAAGAATCAGGTAGTTTGGTGAGTTTTTTCATGGGAGGAACAAAGGAAGGAACCTTGAGTGACATATTTGTCATATGCGATAGGAAGTCAACCTCCAAGTGATCTTTTCTAAGTTCAAAAATGACGCTTCCAAGAATTAGCTACTTTTAACTAAGGAAAGGTACCTTCACGATGGGGACTGCAGTGATTCCACTACATTCTATTTGGTTTGATTCACAATTGTAGAGTTGAAGGATACAAGATGGCTTGAATATTCTATAATAGATGAGTAAGCAACCTGAAGCTTCTTTAACGAAGGCGTTCCAGCGTGGTTCAAATTCAATACAGGCACCACACCAAGAGATAAAGTAACGGTTCAGTGAGGCGCATGCTGTAAGATTGTTGTTAGGATTTATTTGAAGTGAATTTTCACTTTTTTCTATTTGGCGCAATTTGGTCATATAGTTAAATAAAGCTAAAAATATGATCTTATCGAGAATCATGTGTTGTACACTTACGTTAATCGTATTATTCAATTTACGTTTATTGATTTATTTATTGTTTCAGGATAATTTTATTTAAGTTTTTAAAATAAAAAAATATTTAATATATTTAACAATTAATTTAATTGATAACTTTGGAAATATCAAACTGCATTTAATAAATTGCTAACCTAATTTCTTTTCGTTATGTCTCAATTTAAGGGGTTTATCATAGATATTTTCGAATATGAACAAATTAAACAGACCTTATGTGGAATTGATCCTGAGGATATAAGTACTCAAAAGAAGCGGAGATTACGTGAAAAAGCCTTACATTTTCGCTTAGAAACGATAAGCTTTAAGATTAATTCTGATTTAATTTAGACTTTTCTTGAAAGAAATGACAGAAAAGTTGAAATCAAGTTGGAGTGGGACTAACTACACTAGCCCGGTTAGAGGTGCCGAAGATTGGAGTTGTTAAGCTCCTTTGCGGCATAGATACTCTGGCTACCTATGCCAAAGGAAGAGATATCAAATGCGGAGAATCCCACTTGTTGCTAGGATTCAGGAATGAGGACGAAACTTCAGATTTCGAAGCTGAGGTCAATACTAAGGTACCTTTTGGGTCCGGGGCAATAAATTCTTTGTTAAATCTAGCAATTGATATCTGGTTACCATGGAAACACGTAAAAAACAAGCTGCCCATAGGCATCTAGCCACCCATGTGACATATTATAATTTAGATACGCATGAAATAAATTGGAAATGTAGCCATGTGAATGAATAAAATAATTAATTTACCCATTGACTTGTGGAACGTAATAAAAACAAAAAATAGTTAAAAAACAAGAATGTTGCCATTACTTTTTCCACTAAAAAATCAAGATTTCACTAGAAATTGAGATTCACATTGATAAAAATAACGAATCAATTAAAAAATAATAAACCTTATAGAAAGCTGTTATTCAAATCTTAAATATTTTTACATTATGTTGAATATGTTATAATCTGTTATTAAAATTATAATTTTGAATTTATATACGGGTTGCCATGACATATTTTCCCCACTTATCTAGCCTCAGAAATACGACCTTAACCAAAAAAAAATTTTAATATTAGGAGATAGTCATGATACATTGTGGCTTTAATTAAAAGACCAACTGAAGGCATTCAAAGTCGTCTCTTTAATGCCGTGATAAACTCTAATGTGGATTATAAAGCATCCTTAGTATGGGTCTAGCAAGGAAATGTAAACCCTATTGGGGGGATACTTTTGACTTTGCTACAGGACCGGAACTCTCTGAGGTCATACAGTGCTGTTTCCAAGCTGTAATAAAAAAGAAAAACAGTTGAACTAAACACTAACTGCTGCAGTAAGTTTCGCTACGACTATGTGGAGATATAATGAAATGTTATGATGTGTGGCCTATCACATTCGAGAAATCTGCGAACTTATGATGTGCAATCTGTTGTTGAGGATGCAAAAGTACAGATAAAGGTAGATACATCAAGACTTCAGTTGCTGTATACACTAAGATAAGTCAGTTATTGTTAGTTCCATGGGGAATACTTAAATTCATTTTTTCATGTTCCTGCTAAGTCGCCCGATTGTTTCGACAATCTTCAAGTGTTTGGGCCAAGCACTCCAGAAGTCTTGGCAGAAATCGGATGATTAATTCAATTATTAGGATTCGAAGAGGAACAAGTCAATTATAATAGTGTTGTCTTATTATGTTCAATTAACCAAACGTCCTAGGCTTTTGAGGTAAGCGTAGACTTCCTGTTTATCCCTCTAGTTTTCTCTACAGCGATTGCACATTATTTAAGATTATAATTTAGGCTCACTAAAATTATCTAGTCATGCATAAATCATTAACAGAACCAACTGACGAGATAAAGCCCTCCCCGGGAGTTAGCAGACTGTAAACAAAGCTGCTAATCGATAAAATTAAAAATACAAAAGTAATCAATAATTGGTGACAAATTTAATTGCATATTCAAGACCAAATAGCCAAGTGGTTAATTAGTCGGAAGGCTGAGGTTGTGACGTACTTCTATTGGACCAAATAATGACGATTGGACCGAGTTCCTTGTTAATGATGCATTCCTTGTTATAATGACGATGACGAGGTGATGATCTCAGAAAACAGTGGAAAAAATTTCTTAACAAAGGAAGCATCGGGTTCACTTAGGCCTTGGATTCAAATCTCGTCAAATCCAAATTTGAAAGAACTTAGAAGATCACGTGTAGAATTAACAAAAGCTATACGTATAAAACGATAGTTTATATGATTCTGAAATTAACTTCACCCAACTAAATTTCTCTATCTAATAGACCGCCAAGTACTCTACTCTCGGTCCAATTCAAACAGAGAACAATTTTCAACAATTATTTAATTTAGTAATTTTATTTCCAAAAAAAGACGTAGATACTTCCTCTTCAGTTTTAGATTGAAGTCTTCCCTCAATCATTGAGAACACATTTAAATATTAAGCTTTTATTTCCAAAAAAAAACAAGACGTAAGAGTCCAAGACACAGTGCAATCAACGGGTTATTGGATGGAGACTAGAGGCGGCCAGATTCCCTGTCGAGTTAGAACCTCTCGGACTGGCCCGCCAACAAAAGGACTGACGGATAATCTCTTCCCATATGAAAGTGGTAGATACCTCGCTTTGGACACCGCCTATGTGGATTTCCTCTCTCCAACCTTGCTATGATTGCAACTAACCAAGGCTCAGCCTCGGAAAAAGCCGAGGCCCTAAAGATGAAGAGATACGAATGTCTCGGTGGACAGTTAATTTTTGAACCAGTCGTCGTGGAAACGTCAGGAGTCATATGAAACAGGTTACTGACCCTGCTAAACAGAATTGAACCGCTTATCGCGAAGAGGAAAATGATAGAAGAGAAAGGAACTGGTTCATTGAGCGCAATTCTTTACAAATCGTCAGGGGAAATGTGTTCTCAATTCTGAGAGCATCCAATGATTGTTAACTGTTTGTTTTTGTCAATATACTTATTTGGATATCATAAAATAAAGTAAAGCTGATTTTTAAGGAAAATATCGAAAAATAAATAATAAATCGATTAAGCATCAATTAATTGGAAATAGCCCATTAAGTCCTCTTCCTCTCAGAGACCACTTTAACTGAACTTCATTTTCATTACATGTCGGAAGAAGTTTTTTTGAGCTTCAGTGATTTAAATTAATTTATTAAACAGAAAACACCATCATACCCAGAATGAAAAAAAATTCAGGTGATCCGGGCTCCCTCAGCATTCTTTGCATGCTCGGACTTGAAGGAAGTGCCGTTTAGGGGGAACTCCTCTGGATTAAGTGGATTATAAAACATTAATCGTTATAAGAAATCCCACATGAAAGTTAGCAAATATGTAAGGGAATATCAAATAATTATCTGTAATAGATACTCCACGCCTACTGATTAGATATCATAAAATTCTAAAACGGTAATTGTAAAAAAAAGAACTGGGTCCACAAATATTGGTTTAAGGTACTGGCCATTTCAGAAATAAGCTAAATATAGCGAGTTCTAGCATGGACTCATGTGGTTTACCAGCCCTAATAACCTTCATTGGAAGCATAATACATTTCGAAAGAGAACCATTCACTCCCCCTCAGATAACCCCCTGCAACGTGTCGGGATGACGTGATTAGTTATCTTGGTTTTACCTTGGCATTTCTATTAGGTTATCTAATACATTTTATCGTTAAATCCAAAGTTTCTAGTACTGTTATAAAGCCGAAACTATAGATACACAGACTAGATGGCAGCAATTAAAATTAATGCAAGCTAAAAATTATTATGTTTCAGGATTATGAAAAAAATTCAACCTATACAAAATTTTATGCTGCTTTGAAAAGACTCAAATATATTGTGAAACAAATACATCTTTCAAATGAAGGACATCGTCAAGAGAGCGACTTTTCAGCATTTAGCGATATAAGAGGAATCACGGTAATAGATTTGCTAACATTGAGACTGAAGCTTTGCGTGAAGTTGTTAGTGATTTCAAATTGATCGACAAAATGTTTGCTATTTTTATAATTTTTAGTACCTTAAAACGCATAAAACGGATCAGAAGAAAATACACGAGAGTCTGATTATTCAAGTGATTAGATTTTTTAATTTTTGACGTTATCTGAATATGACATTATTTTATTCATTCACAGAACACCAGGAAATATCGAGAAAAAAGTTAATAGTTAACGGCTAATTAAATCCGACGCGTTCAACCTCCTCAAGCGTGACCACGTGATGGACTTATGCGTTTATAGGACACGTGAAATTTCCAAATTTGTCAATTTTGCTTACGGATCGAAAAGTTCGCTTGTCTTAGGAGATCACATTGTTGATTATTGTATGGTGACTGGTGTGTATCAAGGTGACCATCTTGGACCTCTACTCTTCTCACTTACTATTGACCACGTTATTCAGATCTCGCTTTGCTAAATTCGAAGAGGAACAAGTTAATATGGTAACTATACGATGGATAGATTCTTTATCTCCCAAATGGACTAAGATGAAATTTTATTTGAAAAACGCTAAAAGAACTTGGAAGGTCCGCAGATGTCCATCGCCGCGAATGTCTGAATGCAACGTCCACTGAGAATTCTGGCTCCTGACTCGATTCCTTAGTTGTTACTCTGCTGAATTGGAAATAATTCTTGTTGGAGTTTCTCTTCGGCTAGGCATAAATGTTTGCTTGGAACATCGATGCCGATGCGGTGGGATGGTTGACAGGAAAGTACAACATCCACTATCATGCAGATGGAGCGCTGCCACGTCATTCTAAACTCAACTGTCATGAGAGTTATCTAAGACTTGTCATCTGGAACCTGTCGGACTTGTCAGAGGTGATGGCAAGAGGCAGGATGGCGTAAAGACCATGACGCGATCCAAGGAAATGCCTCGGCCTATACAGGTAGGTTCCCCGTGCCATTGCCAATGTTAACTCTCCCGTTAATTACCCATCAACCACGGACCCTGAAACATTCCTACGTCTCATCTCTGAATTAAGTTCTTCATGGACTATCTCTGTGAAGATTCCCAAGGCCGTACGACCTGTTGCTGCAGAGGCCCTTTCCAAAACGACCGAAGATGCCCTCCGGACTAACGCAGTACATGATTGGATGCGCTTTTCAGTTTTGCGCCTTCCGCACTGGGACTTGATCGAGATGGTCACTGAAAGAAGTATCTCGCTACCACCATAAGGACCAACATTCGTTCTTTTTTGGGAGGCATCCACATCCCCAGTTGTCCATGGCTTCTAACCGTACGAGGGAGACACGTAGTCATAATGAGGAAGTCGAAGTGCTCCGTCTCAAGAGAACTGTCCGTTCGAAGTTAATCGAAGATGGCACCGCGCAGCTATCAGGACACTTTCCTCGAGTGGATCACGAAAACCGACTCTAGACGTTTCCAATATTTTACTGAACAAGTATCCACTGCCACCTCAAAACATACCGCCAAGTCGCTCCCCATCCGGAGTGAGATAAATGCAATGGAAAGAGCTATACGTGAAAAACGACTGTTACTCGGAGAGACTCTGAACCGCTTGTGTCTACTTGATATGCATACAGCATTATTCCTCCTGAAAAAACAGTCTCAACGTACAGAGGCTTACATATGTCCTGAGGACTGCTCCCTATTTCACCCTGTATGACTCACTCGCACAGATTAACGAGATCTTCCGATCGACAGCGGAACGTATCTTCAACGTCCGGTTCGAGGATTACTCATGGAAGCAAGCCACACTGCCAGCGAGACTCGGAGGACTTGGAATTTGGAACCCTGTGGACCTTTCTCTCCCTTCATACCTATCATCGCTAGTGGACTACACTCCCTACCCGAATTCTCAATTGACAAGACATAACCGCACGAGAATGCCACCAACCTCCCCCTGCCTCCTTCACAAGACTGCCAGCGAAACCTGGACAATTTATTGTGCTGGAAATCATTTGGACTCTAACTGGAATCAGCCAATCAGCACCGACGCGCTTGTTTGCTTTCGCGGGCTTCTCCTGAGAGCGGAGCTTTGCTAAACGCCATCCCAAATGAAGCTCTGGGCACTTTTTGGATAATGAATGCGTTAGAAGTGGTATCTCTCTGCGGCTGGGACTGAAAGTATGTGTACCTCATCCGTGCCAATGTGGCATCCTGATAGATTGTTATGGCCTGCACCCTCTCGCCTGCAAGAGCAGCGCTGCCAGATCTCCAAGGCACAAGGCTCTGAATGAGATTGTCAAGCGGGCTGTGGATGCTGCTGGATACTCGGTCATTCTTGAACCGGTCGGGTTATGCAGAAGTGGCGGAAACGACGGGGATGACCATATTTCCCTTTGAGGCTGAGAAACAACTTGTTTGGGACGTGACATGTACAGACACGCTCGCCCCGAACAATCTTCACGAGTGCGCTTCAAGGCCATGCTCTGCAGCCGTCAAGGGAGAGAAGGCTAAACTCGAAAAATATGGCGACCATCCCGATAATGTCCAATTTGTTCCCCTTACTATGGAGATTTCCGGATCCTACTCCCCTTCTACACTTGAGTTTTTCGGATGTCTTGGAAACCGGATCACCTCATGCACTGGAGATCTCCGCGAACGCCGCTGGCTGTTTGAGCGAATTTCGCTTGCAATTCTGAGAGGGAACAGCCACGCAGTGAGGGCGGCAGCTAGCTAATGTTTTGTCTTTTTTTTGCTTATAGACATCCAATTGATTTAAAAATTAAAGATGGTACAAAAAGTCATAGCAATGAAGTGGACATTAAAAGCCCTCGAAGAAATCGAAAAATGTAAAAAGTGGCACTAAAATATTCAAAAGCATCCGAATCCTCAACCAGGAAAACTACGAAATGACATCATTGTTCATAAAAAAAGTGAATCAGTTCAATAAGATAATTCGAGACTTGTCACTTTAAAGGCCAGTCACGAAGAAACTAAGAAGGCAGTCACAAACCTTAATAAAGGAAGATCCATATGACCGGATAATGTCTTAGCTGAGTTATTAAAACATGGCACGCCTGAGTTAGCGAAAACAATAACCAAAATTTTTCAATATTTTCATAAAAACAGGCTTTTGCGAATATCTGGGAAAAGGTCTTCTACTTCCTTTGCATAAAATAGGAAACAAAATGGCCCTCTACTACATAACCTAAGGCCAATAATTATCTCTTATCTGTCTTAGCAGAATAAGAGATAAATTTGAAAAGTTTTTCTCGCCTAGTCACTGCGGCTTCCATATTGGAATATCTACGGAGGATGTAATCTGGAGCCATCAATGGATTTCTGAACTTTGCCAGAAATACCAAAGAACGACATATATCCTCGGTTTAGACATTTTACGGGCTTTTGATGCCGTAAACAGAGATAAACTTATGATGGTTCTTAAGATATTTTGGACAAGGACGAACTCAAGATTATCCGTCTGTGAAAATAAAGAACGTTCAGCAATAAACCCTTTCGTACAACATGTGCTGTCCCTCAATTCACTTTTGACTGTCTCATTTATTATCTCGGATCCACTCTTTAAAAATTCGGGAAAACAATAAGAAGCTGATCTTCAGAATATGCGGATGATATTGACTTTATTTTAGATGATGATCACATCCTTCAGCTCATTATCCAGAGAAATCTTTCGATATTTGAAAAATAGTTACTAATCGTCAAACCAGAAAAAAACGAACTATATCAAGATCAATCGTGTAGAGACGAAATCAGATAGCGTTTGAGACGCAAGAAGTTAGGATCACTGTTAGCAAATTCAAATGAGTAATATATAGAAAAAATTTTAGCGTCAGTTACGTTAAAAAACTGCGGTCATTATTTCAGAAAGAAAAATACTCAGAACAAGAATGAGGTTTTAAAACTGGGTGTGAGGACGATGTACGATCTATATGTACTTCGATAACCCCAAACAAGTTTTGTAAACTATTTTTTAATAAAAACAATTTATTTAACGGGATCTTCCGTTCGACAGCGGAGTTTGTCTTCAACGTACGGTTACTCAGGGAAGCAAGCCACACAGCCGGTGAGACTCAGAGGGCTTGGAATTCACAACCCTGTAGACATTTCTCTCCTCTCGTCGCTAATGGCCTGTAACACGTTTTTCAAAAGGATTATACACTCCCTCCCTGAATTTTCTACTGACCAGGAGGCTGGTCATGTTTGTGAGACCTAGATCTGTACCTATCAGTATTCCATACCTTCCATATTCTCTTAGCGAGGTCTGGACGGTGCTGTATGCCGGAATTTATTTGAAGATCTGCTGGTGTCATCTAACTAACATCGCCGGGCCTGTTTGTTGTTGGGGTCTTTTCAGGCGTGGCGGAAACGACCAGATGGGATGACCATCTTCCTTTTTGAAGTAAGGAAACCTCTAGTCTGGGACGTCACCTTCACCTGCACGTTTGCCCTTGAGCCTACTCCACAGTGCCTCTGGAGCCTGTTCTACCACTGAGAGGCTGAGAAGTTGAAACGGTTAAAGTACACAGTCCTACCAAATGATTTTTGTTCGTTCCACTCGCAGTTGAGACGTCTGGTTCCGTTGCGCCTGCGATGCTTGAATTCTTAAGGCGTCTAGGGAATCGGATTTCTACATGATCAGATGACCCTTGTGAGCGCTGCTGGTTATTTGAATTTCGCTCGTCATCCTGAGAGGGAATAGCCACGCATTCAGGGCGGCCGCTATATGACAATTTGCTCAAATTTTCCGTAATAAATTATTCATTTAAAAAATAACTACGTAACAAAACGGTGAACATAATCCAGCTAAAATAATTGAGTGGGTGTTTCCCCTGACAACTTTCAGAAAAATTTGGAAACAGCCACTCGGTTTCCCGATCTTAGAAAAGAGACTGTCTTGGAGTCAAAAACTCCGCTCGTCTCGACAACAGCGGACTGTACATAGAAACTATTATTTTTCAACTTACGCGAGAAAATGTCGGATTCATGAAAGGCCTTATTGATACAGAAGTCAGTAGATGAAATAGAAAATCAGATATTTTTACAGTACTGGTGCTTTCTAAGAAAAACGATGGGATTCACAAAAAACTATTTTTGCAGATACAAATGTGCCGTATATGCTGCAGATCAAATCTCTCATAGAATTCTTATATTGTTTTCTGCAGACAGACAAACCGAGAGTAGCATTCTTACATTGTCTTATGCAGACAAATTGATGACGTCAGGCTAGTTTTTGGTGAGGTGGTGACGTGCCTCGTTTCTTCTCTGTACAACGGTTAAGAAAAATGTCTGAAAAACATTCATCATACAATCGAGAACTCAGGCTAATGACGTTCAACGTACGTGGAATATCGAAAGATTGGACAAGGAAAGTACTTTGTGACGATCTCGAGAAATACAAAATATCTATTGGCTGCCTACAAGAGACGAAAATCGAAAATGGACGCGATGAGACATGGAACAACTACCGACTGATTCTCTTCCCAACTGAATGCAAGCACTACGGCATGGGATTTGCCCTACACGTGGATTACCTCAAAAAATTACATCGCTATTGGAGAGTCAACGACCGAATATGTGTCCTACAAGTCAAACTAAATGAACTATGCCCGTCCAAGAGTCTACTAACCGTCATAAATGTCTATGCACCACACTGTGGACGAGTAATCAAGAACCCCAGTGAACTCGAGGAATTCTACTCAGAACTATCAAGCACATACTCTAACAATGCTTCCTCGTCTCTTGTCTTTGTTGCGGGAGATATGAATGCAAAGGCCGGAATGCGAATGGGGCCCGAAGAATCCTCTATTGGAAGACACGGGCGCGGAAGGAGAAATGCATCTGGAGCCTCTCTGGTAAACTTCTGCGAGGCAAATAGCCTTTTCCTGTGCAACACGGCCTTTACGCACTCAGCTTGCCACAAGACGACGTGGCACGGACAAAGAAAAAACTCTGTCGGAGAGACCGTGAATATATATAATCAAATCGACTACATTATCTGCCGAAAGTCTGATAAACACCTGATAAATGATGCACGTTCCTACCAGGGAACAACAACCGACAGCGACCACAGGATCGTCATTGCAAAACTTTGTGTAAAAAAGCACCTGACTGGGAAAAAATACATTGAAAACGCGAAGAAGGCGAGACAAAGACCCAATATATACTTTCAGACAGAAAAATTGTGGTTAGAGCCAACTTGTAGAGCTAAATATCACGAACAAATCGAGACTCTTATGGTGAAAACCGCACCGGAATCATCAGTACGAACTCTGTGGGATCAAACAAAACAGGCAATCTCCAAGTCGGCCAAAATATGCCTTGGAGTCCGAAATCATCACGCCCTAAAATTGGATCACCACCCGAACGTGCCAAATATGGCAAAGCATTGCAGAGAGCTACGACTAAAAGCGGCAAACACGTCAGACGAGAGTAAAAAAAAGAGCTTAATATCCAACAAAGGGAACTAAAGTGGAAAATCAAAAAGATGAACAGAAAACATTCACGGGAAATTATTACATCCCTATTAAAAGATGTGGAATGTCTAAAAGACAATTCAAGGATGTATGCGGCTTTGCGGCTGCTGCGGACAAAGAAAGGACAAAACATCCTTCACATCAAAGACAAAGATGGAAAATTCGTGGGTAACCCGAAAGAAAAAGCAGAATTGATTGCACGACACTTCGAAACACTGTTGAATAAAGAAAATAATGACTTTCCCCCTTTCCAAGGAAAGCAAAGGCGCTAAAAATCCCAATCACAGTGGAAGAGGTGGAATTAGCGATAAATAAACTGAAGAACAACAAGAGTGCTGGGCCGGACAACATAAGCCCTGAGCTCCTAAAATATGGGCCAAAAAAACTTAGCGACACAATTGCAAAAACCCTAAATGCCGTCTTTGAAACTAATACCGATCTAGGACTTGGAAATGGATTATTAATACCCATACAAAAACCGAACAAATCAAAAGGACCAGTAGAAAATCTCCGCCCGATAATACTTCTGAATTCGATACGCAAGGTGCTGGCAAACATTGCACTAAGCCGGATAAAGGGTATGGCGAATCTATACCTACCAGCAAGTCAAAGTGGGTTCCGAGAAGGGAGGTCTACGGCAGACATTGTATGGAGCCACAGATGGCGCTGCGCAACGCACCAAAGATTCAAGAGCGCAACAACCGTGTTGGGAATAGATCTCTCCAGAGCTTTCGACTCAATAAACAGACAGAAACTGATGAATGTGCTTGAGCAAATATTGGATGAATCGTCGGTTAGGATAATCAGACTACTACTTGCGAACACAAGACTATCTGTGAGGACAGAAGGAGCAACTTCCCGCAGTTTCAAAACAACGATTGGGACACCCCAGGGTGATTCCCTCTCCCCTTTACTATTCACCATATACCTTGAATCTGCACTCCGCGACCTCCGTAAATGCTATATAGGAGACATAGAAGAGACATCTTATGCGGATGATGTGGATTTTGTATCACGGGACGTGACCGCACTCCAACACCTACTAGAAAATGCACCTGCGGAGCTTGAGAAATGGTTTCTCAGCGTAAATGTTAACAAAACTGAAATTACGGAAATCAAAAGAGAAGACGATATTACTCAAGAAAGATGGAGACGTACTAATAAGCTCGGCTCTCTACTAGGAGACGCTGAAGATGTACTGAGAAGGAAAAGGTCTTCTTAAAGTATTTTTATTTTTTAATAAAACATGAATTTGTTAATAAATATTATTAAATATTTAAATAATATGTTTTATCATGTTGTTATGTGTCCTTCATTAATTTAGATTAGCCTGGAACACAATGTTCTTCTTCATCCGAGAAATTTTGGTTCTAAATTATTGGATACAGTCAAAAGACTTCTTTTTTTCGAAGTAGAAGGATCATGCTCAGGAAGGTATAAACTTTATTTCACTTAGATACGGATACATTGTATCAGTAACCTCAATAGACAGCATGGGTGATGGAATTCTCATTCCTGGGAAGGGATTGGCCACATTCAAAGTTATGTACAAAGCCATCGTGTTCCGACCCACCAAAGGACAGGTTCTCGACGCTATGGTGACACTTGTGTCCCCTGCTGGAATATTTGCCAAAGTGGGCCCTCTCAGTGTGTTCATCTCCCGACATGTTGTTTTAGTAAGGAATTGTAGAATATACCTCATCATCTATCCTTGCACACAGACGAGCGCTTTTCGAGTTATAGGGATGTGGATTCGGTTGTTTTTATTGGTTATAGTAGACGACTGTGATTTGTCAGGACTCTAAAATTCGAATGAAGATAATAGGCATTAGATTGGATTCTAAGGAAATCGTATAATTTATCTTAATTCTAGTATGTGGTAGGGTCATTGGCATCTGACTATTTAGGTTATATTTTTGGTTATTATAGGACTTTTGTAATGTTATGATAAATAATTAAAAAAACCCCACTTTATTTAACCAACAATAAAAATTTCGCCAGCCTCCTCAAGCAGATTCGATTCTGATTGCTGAAACAGCTTATTGGCTCCCACCAAATAGACATGGTTCTCTCTGAGGATCATAATATCCATCTCAATATACTTGGGCTCAAACTATACATCACCTATGTAGTAGTTTAGCAGAGAGATAGCATACTCATTTAATGCTGGGAATAAATTCCTTGCATTTAGAGACGTCTTACATAATAACGCTGCTCTTCTACGAATGCCTTCATCTTCGTGTTCTTCTAGGAATCTTACTAACTCGCTACATACCTGCGTGTTAGTCGCAGACTTGGAATAATTCAATTCTGGTCCTATACTCTCAAAGAATTCCCTGGCACAGACCCCCATGGAGTAGAACTCCTCGGCTGTTCGAGCATACATCTTCAGGTCATCGATAAAAAGAAGGTGATTTGATTGAAACAAACGCCCTCAGAATGAATTGGTATTTGCTCAAACCGGTCATTGAGTCTCCCCTCAATGTCGGTAATCTGCAGCAGACTGAGGGTTTTCCAGCTTTGGAATCAAATAAGTTATCCAGGTGCAAGCCCAATCAGGAATCTTTCCGGGTTAGTGATGCTTTTCTGTAATTCACGACACATACTAATGCACTGAATTGGATCTTTTCATGAAGAAATTATAAACTTTATCGACCCCGGTCGTTTTCCAATGAGGGAGATGTCTCATATCCGCCTCAAATTTCTTGAGGAAATCGAAAATTCCGCCAAGAAAGGAGCGGTGCTGTATGGGACATTCCACGTATTTCCTCTGCGAGGTTTAGCCTACTACATACTACCTCATGTGAAAGCATTTCCGCGTCCTGCTGGGAACGTGCACTATGGTCATTTTCGTGTAGGCGACGGTAAAACAATTTGCAATTAAACTCAGACGTATTATTTTCTCTCCTTTTCTTACACCGACTTTCATGTGTATAGTTTCCTCTTATACACAATTAATTGCCCCCTCTAACTCCACCTATGCCCTCCTCAACTCTTTGAGGTCCCATTTGGGAACACGGAGTTTACTAAGTAACCCTTTAATATGAGCGGTGCTTTTCCTTTAACCCCTCTCGCCACACTACTTATGTTCCCCTTCAGATCATTTGAAAATAGCCGCGTGGCGCCATGTGGTGCTTCGTGGCTAGTTGATTGAAGTTTCTGTTTTGTTCATGTGTTCCTTTTCTCTCTTCCTATTAGAGTGGTGTCATGTGATCCACCTGTCTAGGTGGCGCCCAGTGCCAGGCCGGCACGAAAAAGGATCATTTGCTTTCCCCCACTCCACTGGAGGGGTTTCCACAACTGCAACTATGGACGTCGTTTACCCTTTATGCAGATTCCTGATAGACTTTTTCTGTAGAAGTGGACACTGGATACATTTAATTAGTTGTTTACTTTAACTTCTTCTCGGTGTATCCGGACTTAATAAATTAAAAATTAAATTCAGTGCTTTCAGCTCTGTCTCCAAACAATTTTTGCACAGATCTGCTCTCCCCCCATTTACTGGGTGGTCTGGGCCTGTACGTTAAATCCTCATATGTGATCTGTACTGCACACAGCACTAGGGAGATGTCATCCAGTGACCCTACTGGCTTAGCCTCCACCGCATAAGCCACAGCCTTATTGATACAAGTTATTTTTCTTTCAACATTTTTACCAACTCGAGAGAGTTTTAACCCCCGAATCAAATGCACGTTGCATGTTTTATTTTTTAAATAATTTAAATATTATTATTAATAGCTCCAATTTTCTTTTTCAAATTTGTGATGTAGTCTACCAAATAGTTTATTAGATGATGTTGTTGTAACACATAGTCATTCACATGTGGCCTTAAAGTAATAGTAATATATACAAGTCATTCCTTTCCTCCATCATGGTACCAAATTGATATTTATAAACATCCGGGGGATCTCCATTTCTGTTAAATTTTATTATGCAGGCTGTCAAGTGATAATTAAAGACTACCAAGTTCATTTATTGTGACAATCAAATTGAAAATGATTCCTGCTATAATCAGTGACTTTGCGACTATGAGTGAACTTGAAAAGTATAAAACTAAAAAAATAATATAGGTGACTAAATTATATATTACTTAATACTTATATTTCTAGAATATAGTCGCAATTTGCATAAAATATTCATTTTATTTGAAAATTTGAAATATCACAGTAGACGGATATTTTTTTGAATAGACTTGTCAATTGAATATGATAAATGAGTGGCTATTCCCGCCTAAATTTAATTTATTTTAGGTTAACCACTGATTGAATCAATAGTAAATAGTTTAATTCATTCTTTTTAATAGTGTCTGTCTTCAAAATTTTGTTTTGCAAAAAAATTAGTAATAAAAATATGGTCTGTAACGATAAATATATATACAACTTCAATTAAAACGTTCAAGATCACTGATATTAATGAAAACCGATAATTTTTCCTTTCTTGGAGAGTCAACGGAGTTGTCTCATTAGTTGACATAATAATTTTAAATTTAATAATATATTTAATATTTTTTTTAAGTTATTATATTAGGTTGATGAATTCCATGAATCTTTATTTTATTTATTTACTCCGAAGAAAACCGTTGGCTAACAAGAACGTAACTACCATAGGATGACATTCCCAGAGATCTGAAAAATTGATCCCGTGTGGAGGAGAAACAGATTGCAAGCCAGGACACGAGAAGAATTGATCTGTCCCGTGTCATCAAGTGAACATGAAAGGCAATGACGACTTTGCTTTTCGGGTCTTGTATAGGTAGGCATTGAGATCCATGCGGTGATCGCAGCGGAGGCGTGCCTGTTTACCCGATTTTCACAGGCTAAAGAAGATTCACTAGCATCAAGAAACTTGTTGAATCCAAGGCTTTGAATCGTGTTGATTGATACCCACTCGTGGATATTTTTGAGACGGGTGTATTATCTTCCGTTTTAGAAAAAAAAATTGGGACGCGAGTAATATCTCTTGTTGATATTACGATCCTTTTTTTAACGGAGAGCCAAACGCAGTAATATGAGCGGTCCAATTTTTTTACATTTTCCCAAGAATTGGACTCCTAGCATCTGGAATTGATCACTTATTGTGAGTATTTTTGACGTTTGTTTAATAAATTGTCTGTAGATAATTGATAAACTTTCCTCGCTCTGGCTAAATGACGCCCTCGCCAGCCCCGGAGCATGTCGAACCTCTTCTGAGATTTGTCGCATATATACGAGAACTATAAACAGGTATCAAACACAAGTCCAATATTTGGGAGTTTTTAAAAATAGGAAGACAAGTGGAATAGGTTATAGGTTGCACTGACGACGGTCATGAATGATTTGGCAGGAGAAAGATCTAAGAGATTATGGTCCATCTTGAAGGAATGTAAAGCAGCATTATGATGACGTAACCCAACCACAATGTCATCACCATATAAAGTAGTAATGTATTCGTCGGTCGCCAAGCTGGACAATTGTATGTTAAATAGAGCCGGGGAGAGAACTGAGCCACGGTGAACTCTATTAGGTACATGTTACTGATCACACTAATTGACTGTAACATACATATCTCTACGTTAATGAGTTGGCGTGATAAAGGAAATTCCAATACGGCCAGACAGGAACTAGAAGAACCATGACTTATCTAATAAGGATCTCAGTGTCGAAGATCTTGTTGCTAAATACGTGCCTGGATGTTCTGTCGATAGCTTTATCAATGGATGCAATGATTGTTCTCTCCGGAGGATTGTGATTATTAATTCCATCTGCAATAGATAGTTGTGTAGTAGTCGAGTGGAAAGATCGAAATTCGTGCTGAGAATCTGAACAACGAGTTCTATTATATTCAAAACAATTGGCAGGAAAGAATTCGGTCGGAATGAGAAAGAATTAGGTTTGTAATTAGACACTGCATTATAATGCTGAAGTCTGAAGAATTGTGAACATGGCGTCTCACAGCGGAGGCTTTTGGTGTAGAAAGTGGCTTATCTTTGAATAGTGACCAATAATAAGTCGGCTTGATCACGGAAAGATAATAAACAATTTTTTTTGAGGGACCAGTTTAGTAGGATCGAGGGGACGTTTGTCTAGAGTGTGTCTTTTTGAGGATTCTCTAGAGTAGAAATAAAGTCATTTCATTCATTGATCTTGTATTGTATGATTAGGCCGTCAATACGTTTATTGCTTTCAGGATAGTAGAGGCCACTATTAACGATAAACCACGGAAATAAATTTTTTGTCGGAAGCAATTAGACAATTCGTGAATAACTCGACAGCAGCATCTAAAGAGCGGAAAATATAAATGAAAAGTCGTTGAGTAAGAATCCCACTTTCCGCGTTTATATTTTATAACGTCTTCGTGATTCTCCTCTTCGTAAGTTGATGATTGAAGGTAATTGAAATTGGGTTGTTGTCAGTCGGGAAATCATAAATGACACCTCATTGGGCTTCAAGAGTGATATTCGAGAACAGAGGGAAATATCCGGAAAAGTATTAGAATAATCTGAACGTAGAGTACAACGAGCATACAGAACAGGGTTATTTAGAATAACAATATCATGCAGATTTTGCACTCTACGTTTATCAGCTTTGTTAGAGGATAACCAGGCAGAATGATGAGCATTAGAATCACGACATAAGATACAGTTTTCAATATAAAAAAAGTGGAACTTCTGTGTATAGTTAGGAAACATAAAAGAGATCTTATTAATATTGACCTGAATACACGTAACTTCCAAATGAGATAAGAGGGATTTAATCGAAAGGGATGAATCGGCAAAATATATTCATTAACAAGATTAGGTAGTCAACCCCCAACTGTAGAAGAATGATGGAATAGCCTTTAAAACAAGGGAAGGAAGCTTGACGCTCTTCCCGTTGCCTCTACCGGGCGAACTGGCTACAATTGTAGGTAGTTTTCTCCAAGAGGAGGTGACCCATATTATTTATTTGTGACATTTTCCGGCCAGTTATACATCCTTGGTTGAACATAACCTCCATTGGATAAATGATTTTCCTTCAAACTATACCGCTATTAGGAATTTTAATGGAATAATTTTCCAGCTCAAAAAAATTCATTCAGATCGATCCCAACACCCTACGCTCATACCTTATGGGGACAATTCAAAGGACTTTAACAGTTAACTGAGCGAATGAAAGATTTCAGATCTATAGAGAAATGCGGAATATTGCAAAACAAAGAACAATGAAAAGTCTCAATTCTCTGGTAATCGATAAATAGTCTCAAGTCGTTTTATTTGACTCAAACATAACATTCGTCAGGTCTAAATCCTAATAAGTTTACGAAGGTTAATCTCTTCACGGAAATAGGTGAGGATAATGGCTTAGTCAAATTGAACTACTCTCAGATCTTAACCAAGAACAGATATCTTCGGAGTTATTCTTGATCAACTTTGGTCATTTACAAATCAAGTGAATCTAGTAACATCACCTAGCTATCGACACAGAGCAAATTTAGTGATAGAGAACAGTTATCTTCTAGCCTTACTAGAACAACTGAAATGGAAACCACCTTGCTTTTACGAAAACGATAAATATCCCGCCAATTCCGCTTGAGTTTTTCAAAGTTATCAAAATAAAAGAAAACTATCAAATTAACGGAAATTTATTAACAATTCTTTAATTTTTATTTATCAAAAAGGAGACTTCAGGGCTCGCTTAACAATTCCGTTCATCGCCTTATGTCTTGGGAATCACCCGCACTTCTTCAGCAAAAAAGGGCATGACGTCCATAACAGTCCACGCTACCACCGCACCAGCACTTGTCAGTCTGGCAAATCTTCAGTCCAAGTCTGATAAAAATGCCTGTACAGACAGTATTGTCATCAAGGTGGGTCCCGACGCTACTGACCGGGAGGGCATTGATCCAAGCGCCACTCCATTCGCATCTTCCAGTGACTAGACAGGCGATGATAATTACTTTCAGCATAAAAAACTTTATCTTTATATTCGATGAGTCATTAAAGACACTCTCGGTCGATATTTCTCACTGATGTTTCCATCATGTAGTTACCCGTAGTTGTAGAGTTTTCACCAATCTTTGATAATTTTCTAATTTTGTAGTTGTAAATTTTGTCCTTGAAGTCCTCCGTGATCATTGATTTTCAATAGTAATTACTTTCGATTGAACGCGTCCATATTGTAAGTTCATTCTGTATCCCCAAAGTTGTTTAATTGGTTATCCTCGTGTGGGGAAGATCCCATGGCGGAGAAATTGTGGATCTTTTTGTCGTTGTGTAAAACATAACGTCCAATTTCGTCGCAAGGAGGTGATCCACATCAAAAATTATGCTAGTGTGATTTATTGTTAGAGAAATCGGTGATTCATATCAATTATTAACATAAATATTTTAATAATTATACCACATTAATCAAATAATATATAACAACCCATAATAGCTTATTTATCTCCACCATTAACCCACTCATTCTCATAAATCTCTGCTGCCTGATTTTGACATAAAAAATTGTATTTAAATGAGTCCATTGTGGGATAGAAAAACTCATCTATTACTTCAAGAGAGGAACCCATTATTCCATAGTTTGAATGAACTAATCCAAGAGTATGTCCTATTTCGTGAACACCACAGCCAAAGTCAGAATAAAAATCAGCCCAGTCACGTGATAAGGATAACTCTTTCAACGAAGAAGGCCAGTTTTCAGGTCCCTTAGTAAAAATAACGGCCAAATTGTCCACAGCACAACTACAAAACTTCAATTTACCGTTTGGAATTAAACAAACGTATTTTATTGGTAATCCTCCGCTTATTTTCAGTTTCCGGTAAATTCCGTTGAATAATTCCGTAATTTTACCATCATCCCTGTTGTCTTCAACGTGGTCTAACTTTTCTGAGTTTAACGTATAGTCCAATTCAGATTTCCATGAAAATTCTTCGTCCAGTAAAAAAAATACGTTAATATCGGCGGAAGACTCAAATTTCAACTTTGAAGACATAAAACCATGTTCTGAGAGTTGAGAATCAAAAAAACACGTTAAAAGTTCGCAAAAAAATCGTAAGCGATCCACATGATTGAAATTATTGTTTTTATCAGGCGACTTTGGGATGAAATACACAAGTCTGAATAAATATGGTTGACAATTAGATGTTCTATACTCTATCACCAACAATATCGAGTAATCCCCTGAGGTAAGTCTGATTAAGTTGACGCCAGGTGTTAATTCAACAAAACAAGTGAAGACTGTGTTTGTTGGCCAAATTAATGAATTACCTGTTGTCTCGTTGTTAATCTAAAAAATTATAATATAATAAACATAAATAATATTAGAAATATGACATATTCCAGAAATACTGTGAATTTTATGATAAACCACACGTTGACAGTTTTCTATAAATATCATTTTATTTTTATTAATTACTTTTTTTATAACTTTATTTGTTTTAGATATTGTCTGAATTTGTTTTAGATATTAAAACCAAATTAACTAATTCCTTGAATTTTCAATGTGGTTCACCTTCACGTGGAGAAAATTGGATACCTGTATCAATCTGGCAACTAAAGAACCACAATTATTCTTCTGTCAACTTTTTCAACGACCTCTGGGAAGTCGAACTGGATGATGGCGGATATTGAGCGGGCGCGTAGCTTTCGTTCCCAAAGATCAGATTGACTACTCCTAATATTTGCTGGGGACATCGAACAGAACCCCGGGCCCCATAAGAACGGGAAATTCCTCAATATCATGCAATTCAACATAAACGGTCTCACACATAAATCAAATGAACTTTTTGCAATTCCAACGTCCCACAAAATTGATATTGCCATGCTACAAAAAACAAAACTATCAAGAATGTCAGTGGTTCCACACTACAAGGACTACTCAATTGTCCGCCGTGATCGACCGAATTCAAACAGAGGAGGCGGTGTTCTAATACTCATACACAAATCTATTCCATTCTCCGATATTTCCTTTCAGACACAAGCTCTGCTTGAAGATGACGATCACATCGAACTTACTTCCGTCTTGGACAATTACTGGATGTCTCAGATCAACTCCTGTTGATCATTTACATTGGGAGTCAAAGATCCTCCAATTGGAAACCATCTGGAAATGAGAGCCCTGCAGTTCCTTTCCCAAGCCTACAGCCTAGAACAGCCCTGCCACTTTCTATGTAAACCGCAAAACAAAAGGAAAATTATTAGGACAACCAGTGACTTGTCTCGAATGTTATCATCCATCCCTTCCAGCCCCAATGATAGGAGTCGTCTGAAACAGATACACGATTTCGTTTCTACGAGAAGCATCTAAAGACTTGGAGACAATAAAATACTACAGATACCCCCTCCTCATATAGAATAATCAGAATCTTTTCTTCCGAAGGACGTCCTAGTAAACCTGGCTTGTCTACGATGTGGGCACCACCCATATCTACCAACATATGATGTCTTCTGTCCCTTTTGCAACTTCCACGTGTTGACAACAAATCACCTATTTGAATGTCATGAATTGGCACAACGTTTCTTCACAATCCCGGAACATCTGCTGCGCCCTACTTAAGCTGCTGGCCTCCTACAAGTTAGTGAGGCTGGGGTTACTTAACTAACTAACTAATTCCTTGATACCGAGGTGTTCCAAAACTCTAACTCAAGAACAGTGATCCAGTTGACGTTGTCCGGGAAACTGAGGTCGAAAAATGGAGAGAATTCTAGGGTCACCAAATCTCACTTGCAGTGAGGCCTGTTTCCATTTTCCTGAGAATATATGCAAGCATCTGTTTTGTGATACTGCTTCTCAAAAGGAATAACGAGGTATGTAGTTGTTGCGGAGGACTTAACTTGCGAAGTTCGATTCGCTCACTGCCAGATAATTCCAGTGGAGAAAGCTTAATTGTTTTTATAATTCATAAGAATATGTTGGACATAACAACAGTGAAAAGAGAGGCCCAGTCATCTGAATAAACATGGAAAAGAGTGAGGAAGTTAGACTAAAAAATTGGGAAGACATTAAACGGAGTAAAACTTTAGAAAAATGACACTAAAGAAAATACAGTCCAAGTGGATGAATAGTCCCCATATATCATTCAAGACAAAATTGCTGCTTTACAACGAGTTTGTCATTCCTGTGCTTCTTTACTATTCTGGAACATGAGCGTGATTCAGTCACACTGGGAAAAAATAAACTCCCACAACAGAAATCAACTACGGTCGCCAATGAAAATCAGGATTCCAAATAAGATTTGTCACAAAAAGCCGTACAAAATAAGCAATTCACAGTCGATCGAATTAACGGTCAAAAGGGAGAGGTGGAAGTTATTTGGACATATTCTAAAGATGGATCGAGCAGTTCCGAAAAACAATGTTATGGAACCTTATTTCCAGAGTAGTAGTAGATACCGCGAACGTCCTCGCTACTCTCTTCTTATTGGAATTTATGAATATTTTGGGACTGTATGGAAGAAACTCAAAAATGGAGACAAACTTGACTTCTTTTAAAAAATCGCCTTCTCAAGGAGAGCGTGGAGGAACCTAACATTGTAGATTATCCACGGTGTTGCAGAAGCGACGAGGAGATAACTTTCTTTTATTTTCGTTTAACAAAATAATAATAAAAATAATAATAAGTTTTGTTTGCTTTAATTTAGTATTTTATTAAATGTTAATTCACGAACTTAATATTCAAAAATATTATTCAGATCTTTCCAAAATTGAGGAACAAATTATACTGATTTCATCAAACCCTACCTGCCGTTTTCCAAAGCCCGACATTGTTTTCCTGATGGCGAAAGACTAGGACGAGGATCAGCATAAGTGAGAAAAATGTCATTTTCGGTTTCCTATGTAGGGATATCGGCCATGAATAAAAATGAGATAAATGAGATAAAAGGGATCCTGGGGAACATCATTAGGAAGAGCCGAAAAAAAAATTTTGATTGTCTGATGCGAACCCTTCCAATTGTTAAGGAGATTACTAACCAGAGTTTAATCTTTCCAACGATTCTGTTTGAAAAATTTTCCAGGTATGAATCTTATTTGACACCTAGTAGAAAGCCTTGAAGAAACAGCCTGCGGGAAAATCCATAACACATAAAGTTAGTTAAAGCTGATAGGTGGGTCGAAGTAGACCTATCAAAAATATGAATACTCTGGGTTCCGCTTGTGCCATACTCTTCACCATCCTTCTACCAATTTGCTCTATGTAACTTTCCTCCTCGCACGTCTCCGCCGTTCATCGAGGCATGAAGTCTCTGTTTAGTATTTGAACCGAGTCCTCTATGCATGAGGTCTCTGTTTAGTGTTTGAAGCGAGTCATCTTACGTTGAAAGTTGCACTTGTAAAAAAGGTAGAATAAACGACTGAGAGTACGATAAAGACATTATTAGAGAGGTGTCTACCATTAAACCAACTGGTCGAAAATAATTTATAATTAAAAATTTAATTATAATTTTATCAATAAATAATTTTTAATGGTGAACCAAATAAATAATAAATTTATTTATATTTAAAAAAATGAAAAATGAATATATTCTCTGTTATTTTAACGATATTTGGTGTCAAACGCTTCATTCATTTTGATAATTCCATAACTCATAAAGTAAATAAAGATGAACCGTTAATACTCACTGATTACTTGAATAATGGTCAGATCGATCTTGCAAGGGAATTAAGTAGAGTTGAACCATTTCTCGATCGCATCGAAAGTTATTCCGGATTCTTTCGAGTCAGCGATGACTGCGTTAGAAACATGTTCTTTTGGTATTTTCCAGCAGAAGTATTGTTTTTATTATTTTTTAGAATGGAAATACTTCTGCTCCCCTTTTAGTGTGGCTACAAGGTGGTCCCGGAGCATCTTCATTTTATGGTCTTCTGGTTGAAAACGGTCCGTATGCTTTAGACTCTGATGAAAATTGTAAAATGTTGAAGTTATGGCAGTGGTTTTGAGATCTTTAACATGGACGCGGGATTACAATGTTATATTTATAGACAATCCTGTATTACCCAGTAATATTACATTAAGGTTGGTACAGGATTTAGTTTCTCTGAAGAAAAGTGTTATTTAACCAACGAGGATCAGGTCGGTTTTTACTTGTCACTGTAACTAAATCATTATATTATAGATTAATGCAACAATTTTATCAATTATTTCCATTTTTGCGATCAAACGATCTTTACATTACCGGAGAGTCATATGCCGGAAAATATGTTCCTACAATGGTTTATGCAATCCACAAATACAATCAGAATAATCCAACCCCAATAAATTTAGTAGGAATGGCCATTGGAGATGGAATATGTGATCCATACACTGTTGGGGATTTTAATAAATTTAAGATGCTTAACCTTGGGACTTATTTGAATAGAATTGGACTCATTTTTGACAATCAAATTGTCCACTTTGACAAATTATACCATTTAGCTCAAGAAAATATAGATTCTGGGAATTTTTATCAGGCAAGTGAAGTAATTTTTAGTAATAATTTAAGTATAAAGACCAAATATTTAAACTTTTTCACACAATGACTGGTCTTGACAATATTTATGACTATTATGCAGACGATGTTATCTATAATTTTAAATTTAGGATGTTCCAATGGAACCTCTGACAAAATTTGTTAATAATATTTCTCAAAAAGTTCATGCTGGTAATTTAACTTTCGAAATGACATCGTCTTCAGTTTTTGATGCCCTTTACCCAGACAGGGCAATGTCAATGGCTCCAACTGTCAAGAAAATTATTAATGCTGGATATAAGGTATTTCATATCTTTATATTGTAGAGTCTCTTCTATTCAGGACAATTCGATGTAATAGATCCTTATCCATCAACATCCGCATTTTTGAAAAGTCTTGATTGGAATGGAAAAGAAAATTTTACAAATGCACCTCAGATAGTGTGGTACTCGACAAATGGACACAAAAGAGTAAATGGCTATTATAGATCGGCTGGAAATGTTATGCAGTTAATCGTAAGGAATTCTGGGCATATGGTCCCCATGGATCAACCTGAAGCGGGTCTAGAAATGCTCAGATTATTTATTTACGACTTTTAACCTAACGTGGATTTTCTTTCCTAATCAATATTAGAATATTTTTGAGAATAATTAATGTTATCATTGTTGTTATCGAATATGCTAGATAAAAATTTCGAGTATGTTAGATAAAAATTTAGATTTTTAAAGTTGTAAAAATCTGACAATTCTTTAAGAAATTAACTCCGAGCCAATTTGTTGGATGATGCTGACTGAAATTGATGGGAATGCTCTGGAAGAACTATCGCATCATTCTAGGAGCCTTTATGACAGTCAAGTTTAGCATGGGGTAACAAGGGAATCTCCCGGAGCACCATCTGCATGACAGCGGATGTAGTCCTTTCCTTCAACCATCCCACCGCATCGGCATCTGTGTTCCAAGCAGACATTGAGACCTAGGCGAAGAACAACTCCAACACGGTTAGTATCGTCATTAATCAGAGTACCAATGCGCGTACCGAGCCAGGACCCGAACTTTTAGTAAACAACTCGTTTAGACATCTGCGGCGATGGGCGTCTGCGGACCTTCCAAGCTCTTTTAGTGCCTTTTCCTTTTTGAAGATAAATTTCTTGAGAACATTTAGTCCGCTTGTTTTCCACTGTTGCACAACCTTGTAAAGCGCAGGCATATTGTCGTCACATAATAACAGTATTGCGCTCGGACTCTTAAGAAGGAAGCTTTCCATTAAACGTTGAACAGTGGAAGGTCGAGGATAAACCCTTGCAGGAATATACTCCCCAGCTCTACTGAATTAGACAAGTTGCATCCATGTCTCACATAGGAGTTCCTTCCAACTCATCAACTTCAGTGAAATCCTCTTCAAGGATAACTGGAAGAGCAGAGCTTCATGACTCACGTTTCCAAATACCTTCTAGATGTCCAGACATATGACATTCAGAAGACACCTGGAATTTTCGGCTTGGCTTTTTTAAACTGAGGTGGAACAAGAAATCACACCATGAACGTGATTGTTTCTCCTTAAGAAGCCCTTCTCTTCTATTAGGTTTAAAATTATCACGTGATCCCAGAAGAACAAAATAATGTCAAAAGTTAATTTTTGAATAAAAAATCAAAACAAAGTTTATAGTATAAATTAAAAAATATCAAGTGTCTATTTACAAGGAGGCCACAACATCTTAACTTCAGAATGCAACGAAGAAGGGATGTATTCGAGATATTCATCAAGCAAATCTAAAATTGAATCAAAAGCACACATTTTGGCCTTTCATTCCACACAGCCGTCAGTTTCCTAACATTATCAATCTTGGCAGTGCAAAACGCGGAAATGAGATTATGTGCTTTCCTTTGAAGACTAGCAACAATGAGAAACAAAAAATACGAGGAATAAGTAGCGGTTAACATTGACGAATTCCCAAGCAGAGAAGCACGGTATTTTGCCAGTTGTGGACAAACGGATCCCTCAAGGAAGAAACGAGCAAAGTAACAAATACTAGGCAGAGAATTTGGGAACACAGTTTCGACGACTCCCAAAGGCCAAGACAGAGACCCTTAAAATTAACAAGGAAACTACCAAATGTGCATTCTCTATGACACAGAACGTCTCCATTGAATAATCTAGGAGGGGGATCATCTCTGACTGATGAGAAAGTGCAAAACGACGGAATACAATGAGGGACAAAGTTAATATTGACGGAACAAACGCCTTGAAAGTTATAGATGTACTAACCTTTCATATATAGCTTTCCAGTATCTTCAACAGACATGAAGAGCACATAAAGCGGTTTTTCTGAGAAAACAGAAGATCCGGGATGAATAAAAAGTTCTTGGTTAACCAAGGACACTAAAATAAAATATACATAGAAACCTCATAAAAATGATCAGATTGTGTGTTTTTATCACAATTCTCAATTTTGTGAGAATTTCTATAAATTTTCTTAGCTAAGTGATCTGGAAAACATGAGATAAGCAGTTGGGTCAACAAGTCAATCTGCTCACAGTTGATAGGCTCAAGTTTGTCTGTTTTCACGGAAACTCCAGTGATGGAAGAATTTGCTAGAATTATTAAATTAAAAACCAATTTCAGTCAACTGTTTCCGTAATTTAAGGGCTTCAAGAACAGCTTTATTACGAAATCCGTATTTTAGGCAAATATCTGAGAGATCATTCGGTGATTTACTGACATCACATATTAGTTGCATGCCCTTGATCAATAACATCATATCTCCGAATAACTTTGAAGAAATCTCTGAGCCAATCAGTTCTTTTCGAACTTCCAACATCAACTTAGGAATTCCTTGAGAAACCGAAGCCGCGGTTTCGGGTGAGAGAATAAATTCGGGGACGGAGGAAGCCGAGACAAAAGCTATAGCATGCTCCAGAATTCCGTTTTTACTTGCGTGGACAATAAGCTTGCCCAATCGAGGATGCACAGGAAACAAAGTCATTGCAGATCCAAGGTTTGTGATCTTGGTCTCTTGTCCTTCTTTCTTGAGAGCCCCGAGGGACAATAAAAGGCTTTCAGCGGACTTGATGGCATCAAAATCAGGTTGCGAGGGGTACGCAAACGTCTGGAGGTTGGATACATTCATTTTCTTTAAATAAAAAACGCAATTACTTTTAAAAGAAGAACAACCTCTTCGATGGGGACGGTCATGATTTCCGGTTCAGAAAAACGCGGAAAGTCGGCAAATACTGCAGAGGAATACAGTCTATAGCAGTGACCCTGAGCAACTCGTCCAGCACGACCAGCCCTCTGTTGAGCTGAGGCCTGAGATATCCAGTCCACAATAAAAGTACTGATCCCTGACTTTTTATCCACAAGTCGTTTCTTCTCCTTTCCGCAATCAACGACATATCTCACGTTTGGAATAGTCAATGACGTCTCAGCCACGTTGGTGGTTACAATGCATACACGTGTCCCCTCTGGAGGCTGCAGGAATATTTTCCTTTGCTCAATTTTAGGAAGCATTGAATAAAACGGCAGAACATAGAGGGATTCTGCAGAATCTTCGTTTTCATATGAAGAAGAACTGTCGTTCTCCTGTATTTTCAGATCGTCCATCAAAAATTTGGGATTCTAGTTTGATGGATAAACCGAACTTTGGTAGACTGACATTGCCTTTTCCTTGTTTGAAATTTTTCCTGGCTTCTTTTAGACTGTCGAAAAAGTTACGTTCTTTATTTTTTTCTAAAATTATCACTAAAATCAACTTTCCGTGTTGTCGGGGTTAAATTGAAATCTCCTTCTCAATTTTGAGCAGAGTTTGTTTACTTCGTCCCTCCCAGTCACAAAAACGAGGATTGTCCCCATTGGTAGTCGACTGTGGATCTGGCATACTTTCTTGTAGGCAGCTTCTAGGTAGTCGACTGGAGTCCTTTTTAAAAATCTGCTCGTAATTTCATATTGTCGACTTTTAATCTGAAGTAAACAATTTATATACTTCGATAATTGGCGGTGAAACTGGAAACAAATTAGTGTTGTTAGCGAATTGATCAACATTCATAGTCGCAGACATAATTATTAATTTCAGAGGGTTACAGCTCTAAAAAATAAGCACAAGTTTTAAAAATATTTAAATAATTATGTATATATTAAAAATAATTGTATTTAACTTGGCTGACTAAGCGCATATTAAAGCTGATTTAGCGCTTTTCCATAGAAATCGTAAGATAGAATTCGCTCTCAATCACGAGAGTTGTTTACTAATTTGTAGCACTGAAAATTGTTGACTAACAGACTAACATATATTAATTAAGCATTAGTATGTAATAGCCATAGAATGCAAGTGTACCCTAAATATAGAAAAACAAAGCAATGGAGCCATTGTTTCATTCAGACTCTCCAAAAATTAGGTTTATAAAGTAAGCATTTAAAATAATATAATTAGTCAACAAACAACAAAAGAATATTAAAATAGTAATAAAAAATAAAAACCTTGTTTCTAAATGTTACTATCATTGATAGAAATCCAATGAGAATATCACTGTTGATGCTTCTTTCATGAGCCTCGTCGATTATTATGGCAGAATAGTCACTTAGTAACAAATCCTAGCAATTATTTGAAATACAACATTTTCAAGCTCTCTGATTAAAACTCCGTCAGTTACAAACTTTACACGTGTCTTTTCTGTGACATTTCCTTCATATCGGATTTTATAAGACACAATTCTACATTAACTCAAATATCGACTCGTTTGATAGATTCATCTCATAAGCGACTCTCTCAGCCAAGGTAATAGCCGCCACTCTTCGGGGTTCCGTGATCACAATGGACTTGTCCCTTAAATTTTAACAAATAAAAACTTTGCATATCCAGCTTCATACAAAAACTGAGGGATTTGAGTGCTTTTCCCAGATCCAGTTTCACCACAGATAATGACGACGTCATTAGCAGAAATACAGCCCATAATCGAAGACTCCTCTGACAATATTGGGAGGTTGAATCGATCTTCCTGAACTTTGGGGTCTCTTTCCAGCAATACGAGCCGTTCGTTGTCCCTGGGTATCCTAGTCAGTTTAGGCCTCTCAGTATTCGTAGGAATAATAGGAATCGGAAGCTCAGATGGATTTATGATTAAGGGATTGTTAACACTCTTCTGAGGAAGTTCAATGTCAGAGTCCGAAGAAAAGTCAGATGTATTTGGGGAATTTAAATCTGAGTCCTCATTTACTTCCTTTTTATTTAAACGTGATCTAAAATATAATTAAAAAATATTTTATTTAGAATTCAAAAATAAAATGTACATTTGAACTTTGTCGAAGTGGGGATTCTTCAAAGTATTCACTATGACGTCATCTTTTACAGTCTGATTGTCCATTGTGCTTAAATTAAGAGGATTTAATACTTTGAACATCTTGCGTTTGTCAAAGTAACAGAAGAAAGTAGCATTTTCGATAGTTCTGACGGTGCCTTTACTTGACTCAGAGAATTTAGTAACTCCTTTCTTCGTTCCTTTTTATCTCGACGTGAAATAATATCCAAAAGACGTTTTCTCTCCTTTTTTGTTAATTTCTTTGATTTTTCTGATTTTTTTACATTCACATTTGCACATTTTACTTTTGCCATTCCAACACGTGATAATTTTTTAATTTAATTTTAAATTATTTTAATAATTAATTTATTATTAATTATTTTAATATTAAGCGTCAGTTTATAAGTTTTAATATTATTGGATAAAATTAACTTCCCCTATAAATCTATAATGATGTCCATCCATCAAAAGTTCAGTTCCGCTTCAGAATAGAGGTGAAGAATTATGTCCGTCCTCTTCCATTTTCATCACATGTCCTACCGTCGTGGAAATCACTTCATTCTTAGGCGGAAGAGTTTTCATAGTGATAATCTTAACCATTATATTTGGTCAAGGAGAAGGTAGGAAAATCCCTTTCAAAAACTGAGTCGTGCCAGAATGATGAGAATTGACCTTCGTTTGAGAAACGCGCCGATGAGAAAGGAAGCCCAAGAGATCCATTACTGTCATGTCAAGCCTCGGTGGTCCAGATAAAGCAAAGAGATCCCGAACTTCTACAGCGAGCATCAGAGCATCGTTGCTCCTATGGGAAGGTATGTCACTCATAAAACGGTTGAAGAGAATGGGTGACAGTGGAGATCCTGTGGGACCCCATTCGACAAAAATTTGGTGACAGGAAATGTTGAATGTGAAATTACTCTTCCTCTTCGTCCGTTGAAAAAGTTTGCAAGCTAAATTTTTAGGTTGTTCGGAATGTTAGAGCCATAAATCTTCATAGTGAGCAGTTTCCTCGGAATCGAGTCAAAAGCTTTCTGCATGTGAATGGGACACATAAGGGTCTTTTGATGCCGAGGTTTGCATTGTAGACCCCTTGATGAATTTCGTTAAGCATGTAAGGTGAGTAGTTGTAGAGCGGCCCTTCTTAAAACCATGTTGGAAGGATACGTCCGGGAGGTAAGGTTTAATCTGATCGAGATGAGTTTTCCAGAATTTTTGAAGAGGCACATAGAAGAGATTTAGGTCTGTTAGAGGCCGATGAGTCTACGGCCGTCCTGGTTTTAAGATTGGTCGTATATCGGATAATTTCCATAGGGTAGGAGTGGAGTTCCTGCTGATGGAGAGGTTGAAAATTCGGGTGAGGGCCATGATAGCAAAAGGTAATTCATTTAAAGAAGTCAATTATAGTAGTTAAAATAGATATTCCGTCGAAAAAAAAGGAAAGGGGAAGACATTGGAGAAGGCCAACGAAAGGGACACGATAAAAACCGATCTAAATTATTTTCAACGTAAATACTGAACAAAAAATCTACAGAGTAGCAAAAAAACGGAGAAATGATCCCTCCCGACAAAATCACTCAATTCGACTAAAGGTAATCACTTACATCAACTCGTTTTAAAAACATCAAACGGGTTCCCACAAAAAACAAGGAATCACGTCCCTTGATCTTTATCTCAAACAAAAATCCCCTTGAGTAATCAGTCTCCGTCTGCAAACACCAATGGTCATAGTCACAATCCACGTGGTTTGTACACGTGGTCCTGTTTCTAATAACTTTTCCCGGGTATAAGCAATAGTATTTCTACTCTCCTAACAATTGACAACCTCAGCTGTCTCCACCGTGGTAGAAAAGCACAAATCCTTTCCGAATAGAGAACAACCGCAGGAATTCAGCCTATGGGGGAACGAATCAACTAAGTCATGCGATATATTCAAACTAACCGGTAATCCTTGGTACACAAAATCCCTGAGAATCAGGCCAAGGTTTCGTAAGACAATCCATCAGCTCAGATTTACTTCCAAACGTGCATTTATTGATGCCCACGAGAACATCTCCAGCCTCAATTCCTGTGAATCGTCCACTGTTGTACAAAACGGTGACACCGAGTCCAGTGTAGGAGACACGTGACCATATCAAAGTCGTAATCGATAATGAAAGGTAGAAGAGCACAGTCAGTACTAAAATTCATATTACATGGATAACCCAAGTTATGCCAGATCCCTGCGAAGTAGACTTGTAGTTTGATAATATTCCTGGACCTCTACGAAATGAGTACAAACAAACATAAAGTGAGAGACCACATAAATCAACGAAAGCGCTTGGGAATATTAAAAGTAAGGAAAATCCCACTCCTTTTACAGTTATTTGATGGCTAAGCTCATTTTACTCCAACCAAACCACATAGAGCAGAAAAAATGGCCAACTCGTGGAAAAACACTGAAATGACCAAAGAGAAAATAAACAATAACAAATTTTGTATCCGGAACAACTGGGAGAGATAGTCCATTCCGATTTTTTGCTATTTTTAGTAGAAACTATTACTTTTGAGAATATTTCTGATTTATTAAAATTACTTTTTAAATATGAAATTAAAAATATAAATAAAATAAATAAAATCGCCGCGTAGAAAAATAAGGAGATTAATGTTCCAACAAAAAACCATAATTTTAGAAATCTAAATATAAGAAATTTGAAGCAGACAATTTCAGGTACGTCGGTAAAATCTGATTTCTGTGACTCAATGAGATATAATAAACAAGTGAATATTTGTTAATATATATTCCTCTTCGTTGTAATCTTTGTTTAGGGAGACCATAAATGTATAAAAAATAAGTCAATAGACATAAGACTATTCCACAACAAAAAATGACAAACATCAATTTTATATTTTGAAATTTTATTAAAAAATATTAAACCAAAATTTTTTTAATTTAATTATATTTATATAAAGTTAATTTTCTCCTTTTCGAATCTTCAATCGCAAGATGCTCAATTCTAAGGTTGCTCCGCGTGGCCATGTGGTGCTGCGTGGTTAATTGGTTGAAGTTTTCTGCTTGCTTGTCTGTTCCTCCTCTCTCATCCTAATTGAGTGGCGTCATGTGATCCACCTGTCTAGGTGACGCCCAGTGCCAGGCCGGCACGAAAAAGGATCATTTGCTCTCCCCACTCCAGTGGAGGGGTTTCCACAACTGCATGTAATGGACGTCTTACCTTTTATGCTGATTCCGGATGGACTCTGTTTTTCTAGAAGTAAAAACTGGATACACTTAATTAGTTGTTTACTTTAACTTCTTTCTCGGTGTATCCGAGGTTAATAAATAAATTAATTTATAGGTTAATAAAGTTAACATTTTAAGGATAATTTTTTTCAAAGGACCAAGGGATGCTTTTCACTTCTTTTATCTTTATGTTGGGTGTGAGTCTGCAGTGAGATGTTCACTGATGACGGCGTCACTCGTCAAGCCGAAGCTTCGTAAATTTCTGGAACCTTCAGCCAGAATGTACAGCAGCAAAATTAGAACTAGGGGCCAGGCCTTTTGCATTGCACTCATTACACTGCACCACACGTTATAGAAATAATAGTTAATTAAGATTTTCTTGTTTTCTTTTGAGTCCAACCACAGATCCGACCAAAACTTCTTTCATGCTCCTCTGTTATGAGATTGTCGAGATCTTCTCGGGAGATGAGTTGTTAATTTTTGATGGATCGGCGTTGACAATAACCGGAAGGATTGTTTTATGTCTTCCTTAGAATTTGATTATTCTTCAGTGAAATAAGCATCAATCGCACAATTGTCGGGTTGATAATATAGGAGCCTTGGGAGATTGAGAAATCTGAATTTAACGCAAGGATGGATATAAAAGTTTAAAGAAATGAATTTGGTGAGCCATAGATCCAAAATTATGATTCTGCAGTATAACGAGTGCTGAATGAATTGTCCTGATGGCCCCTAGTTCGAATCTCACTGCTGCACATTCCGGTCGAAGGTTCCACGCATCTACGATGCTTTGGCTTGACGAGTGACGCCGTCAAAACAATATATGGACTCATCACACATTCAGGAAGATTTTAGAGGCCATCGCTTTGTTTCGGCTACATCTTTTTGGATGAAACGGATAAAAATGAACGAATAAAAAAATATCAAAAACCACGGTAACACCAAACTAACTAATCACGTGATCCCAGCACGCTCTAGCAGAGATCTCAACTTGGCTCAATGCTCCTCCTTCGAGACCACACAAAAACGTATCGGCCGTAAAACTAAATTCTCGTAGAACGTTCCCCGGTTCTTACGTATTAAGGATTCCAGAGGCATTGGAGACTGAAACTTTCTAGAGGTCAATCGTTCCATAATTTTAAAAGCCCTTGTTTGGCTAGCTTCGATCTGATGCCTGGTCAACAGGCAGTTCTTCATTTGTTAAGACGAAAAAATCTAAATTCCGATTAAACGCATTCAAGTGCATCGAATTTTATATCTCCCAGGTCCTTCCATTACTGTTTGGGGATTGGTGAGGATGACTTGACGTCAATTTAAAGGCACCCAAAGGGCCATCCAATGAAAGAGGGATATGTGGCATTCGGTTTCTGGATGAACTTTACGTCACTTCCAACCCTTACCATCACCTGTCTCAGGCAATTAATATTCAGAAAATCAGCACTCTTCAACTTACTTTCTCTGATTCTTTTGTCGTATCCCGCTTTTGGTGATGGGATCAAGAGATCTTAACCAAAACACGATAACGATGCCATTCGTGTGATTCGTTCGTTGTGTCAAAACACTTTACTTGAATCCCTTCCATAGACAAATTCCTCAGAACATATACTCAAAAGGGAACTATGCTGTTCCTTCTCCCAGATTCACTCTAGGTATTTCAAAGTACAAACTAATTCGGACAGGTAGATCACTAAACCTACCTTTCTTGAAAAAATCTTCTTAGGTTTGTGACCTCCACTGTCTTGAAGGATTTTTTGGAGAACCCGGTATTTGTTGTTTGGCTTCAGAAGGCTACTTTGATCTCAATTGTGAAGCGATCTTTAGAGTCTGCTGGATACCCCCTCCCCCAAACTGGAATCGGTCATCCTGGACATGGAGATGGAGAACTGGTTATCCAACAAATCAGGTCAAGTACACTATCGGAAAAAATGTTAGACTATGTAGAAGAACCAAGAGTAAAGTGGTCTGTAAAAAAAACGTCATGCACTTTTTGGACTAAGAAAACGTGGATATGACGAATTTTGATGGACAAATCCCTAAAATCTTCTACATCTGAAGGAAGAATCCTGGAGTATGTGGACCAGATCGAGCAATGGTGCAACATGAGAGGGTTAAAGCTTTCTGCTGAAAAAATCAAAAGAAACAATCAGATTCGATGCCACAAAGAGAAAATCTTGAGTTTGTGTTAGGAAACTTTATATATTTTTTTCACCAGATTGAAAGACAGAGTTCCCGCAATCAACTCCGCCATCCGTTCCCACTGCCGTATGAAAAAGTCTTCTCTTATTCCTACAGAGAAATCCAATTGGAGAATGGAACTTTTGCATCAATCGGTTTTCTTTAACCTATGGACAAGCGAAACGGGTAGAGTCATCCAAATTTAAATAGTTCTTCTATGGACAATACCAAGAAAGGAGTAAACCAACTAATTAAGTGATCCCGGTATCGAGAAGTTTTTCCTATGTTCCTCCAGAGTACCCACGGCTTTCCTGAATAGACGACGATCATCTTTCATTAGAGTTTGAAGAGGGATAGGTTTTTTCCCCAAATTTCGTGTATTTGAGGCCTCTAGCCTTGAATGGAAGAAACGACTTGTTTCTTGACCACACAGACCGATTAAGCCGGAGCCGTTATTTTTGATTGCGGTGTGGTCAAGCATTGGGAGGAAAAGATCGGGGGTAGATTTGTTATGCGCTGTCGTCTTGTTCAATCAACTTCTAAAACCGACGGTAGAGTATGCTTGTGCCTCATGGGCCTATGGAGCTTCAATATCCAATTCATACAAGATCAACTCCCTAACAGGCAAACTTGCACGTCTAACAAAATCTACCCCTCGATCTTTCCCCCCATGCTTATTAAATTAAAAAAGTACTGCCGAGTAAACATAAAATTAGTTAGTTTCCCTTGTGCAGTATTCCGAATCATCCTCTCCGTCAGCTTCGACCATGATCTTCTGTTGCGCACTAGTTCTCCTAAGTAGTCCAGATCGTCCGCCATTTCCATTATAATATCAGATGATGTCTACACCCTTGTAACGTAGTGAATCAGGTCCTGATGAACTGCAAATCCGAGACCATAATGTCGGCAGGCCAACGGGAGGATAAAAAGGTGGAATTTTCCAAACAGTTCTTTACATTGTAGGGTCGTATTTGTCTCTTGTAAACAGCAGGCAGAGACGTCATATTTGGTTAGATCGCATACCAGTTGGTGTTTCTTGTAAGGTTGTTTAAGTCCTCTGCAATTGAAAGATCCCAGAGTGAACGGAGAAGTCGTTAAGGAATACGAATAAGACATAGTGCAATAGAGGTGTCGTCACCACCCTAATGCTTGAAAAAATATTTTTGTTATTAAATAAGCAAATTCCTTGAGATTGTGTTTAATATTAGATATATTTAGTAATAATCGTGACTATTATTTATTTAAAGTGATAATTAATTTCAAATAATAAACGTGTAAGGTGTAATGGCAGATAACACAACATATGACCATATGTTACTATCGATGGCTCAAAACATAGAAGGAAATGTTGAATCGGTACAATCATCATCACTTATTTAGTTTATTGATGTCATCTTTTCTTTTCTTAGACGAAAGACTGACTTTTTTAATGCAAAGCAGATGGCTTTTAATGTATTTCTTATTATTATTCAGATGGTTAACAAATATATGGAAAAACATGCTGAAATTGCCAATCGACAAAATCATGATATAAATGTCTCTAAAAAGGAGGAAAAACCAACTATTAAGGAAGAGCCTATAAAGGAGTTGACGGATGAGGAGTGTGAGAGACTCGCACGCGGAGATAAAGGTTATAATTATATTAAATCAGAAAATAATGAAAAATTGGTAGAACTACCACAGGAAGAGGATGACGATGGTAAACTGAAGCCAAATGCCGGAAATGGAGCAACTCTGGAAAATTATTCGTGGACCCAGACTCTTGAAGATGTAGAGGTGAGAATATTGTAATATGGTAGTTATCGGTTCCTATTAAAACTGAGAGAAAACTGCGTTCAAAAGACATAACGGTGAAATTATCAAAGAGACGATTGGTTTTGGGATTAAAAGGGAGTGAAATGATAATAGATGGTGAACTTTATGGGGACATAAACACTGATAATTCCACGTGGATGTTTGATCCTTCTGCGAATACAGTGACAGTATCTATATGTAAAGTGAACAAAATGGAGTGGTGGAGTCGGCTTGTAACGACAGATCGTGAAATAAACACACAGAAAGTAAACCCAGAGAACTCAAAGGTGGTGTAGTGAAATATCATAATAGTTGAGTGATTTGGACTCTGAGACTAGGAGTGTGGTGGAGAAGATGATGTTCGACCAACGACAGAAGGAGATGGGATTGCCTACTTCTGAAGATCAGAAAAAACAGGATGTCCTCAATAAGTAATGTTTATCATAATAATGATTTATGGCACAACATCCAGAAATGGATTTCTCTAAGTGCAAGTTCTCTTGATGGTTTTTTTCCCAATCAAACGTTTTGTTATTCAAAAGTGTTATAAACTAGTAAGCAACTATAGGAGGACTTTTAATCCTTTAGCGGATGAAACCAGGTTGATTTTAGGACTTAAATCATGTTCTCCCTGCGTTCCATTGGATCGCTGATAGTAAAGAGGATGAGGGACAATCGAGAAAAGGGATGGCTGATTGAGGGAATTTACATACACATTGTAAGTAGGAATGCGCTACCAATCACTAGAGCTGCTTTTCCCATAATTCCGAGAAATTTGAAGCGCAATCTCCTCAAGGTGGGCAATCATCGAGAGCGGCGTTATTTCCGTGAACGATTGTTCGTGGCAATGCTTACTGTCTCTTGGCAACTTGTGTCTGATTTATTTCTTTTGTCTAACAATCAATTTGATTACTAAGTTACAAGCATTATTTTTGCTGTTTTAGCTTATCAGTGGTATCTTTTTAAACAACATTTTTATTGTTGTGTTATCTCCATTTTATGATTCTAAATTACTTATAAGATAGTCTAATTTTTTTTCGTATCGCCATTTTGGAATTTTTGTTTTATAAATTCATAAATACAAAACATTTTCCGACTATGGCTATTTCAGAGACTATACTATGAGTTTTTTAGTTATGATTTAAATTCGTTAAAAATTGAAAATCTTGTTGCGTCGATTTTTAACGATTTTTAATTTAATACTTAAAATCATTAAAATTTAGTCTCCAAATGACGATTAAATTTTTAAACCTACTTTATTTCTCTCTGAATGGAGATGGTATCTTGATATCTGTACAGAAGGCGAATAAACCAAGAGCTAAGGCGGAGAACCTCCGTCCAGTAATATTAATGAATTCACTTCGGAAAATTCTGGCGAACATAACATTACAAAGGATGGAAGGACGCCTAGATACTTTTCTGTCGCTATACCACAGCGGATTCCGAAAAGGAAGATCTACTTCCGATGTTTTGTGGTCCCACAAGTGGAGATCTGCGGCCGTTCAAAAGTTCAAAATGTCTACAACCATCCTCGGAATCGACATTTCGAGGGCCTTCGACTCTGTCGACAGACGGAGGTTCTGAGGAAAGTTTCCTAGACGCTTCCACTGTCAGAATGGCCACTATCCTCCTAGCTGATACTTGGCTCACTGTAAGAGTCGGGGGAGCCTTGTCTCGCCAATTTGAGACGACTGTTGGCACTCCACAGGGAGACCCGTTATCACCTATCCTTTTTGTCATATACCTTGAAGCTGCTTTACGGGAATCGAAACCGATAATGGGTAAAAAGACAAACACTATTGCGTATGCTGACGACGTAGACTTTATTTCAAATGACAAAATATCTGGAAGACAAGCCGAATGGTTCCTAACAGTAAATCCGAACAAGAATGAGGAAACAAGGACGGAGGAGCACTGCCGCAAGTGCAAAAAACTTGGCTCCTTCCTAGGATACCATGAAGACATTACAAAAAGGAAAACCTTAGCACAAACTGCCCTTTCCAGACTGAAGAACACCTGGCTCCACAAAAAGGGCCTTGACATTATAACAAAAACTCGATTATAAAACTCGCTAGTGAAACCCTTACTACTGTATAACACTGGTACCTGGGCCTGCTCAAGAAATGAACTGAAGAGACTTAATGCGTTTCATAGAGACCAACTACGTCATATAATGTTCGAAAGAAGTGATTCGAAGATATCATCTAATCTTCTTTATAAGAGGACGAAGACCTCAGAAATTTCTAATGAGATTCTAGATACACGATGGAGGCTTTTCGGGGATATTTTTCGACTGGACCTAGATGCCCTCGCCAACGTAGCCATGGAGGATTACTTCATGTTGGATGCCCCCCGTTTCCGTAGTCTCCCAAGGACGACACTGGTTAATAAATAAATAATAATAATTAAAAAACACAAAAATCAATCAAAAATGATCTCCGTTGACATGATCGACATAATGTGATCTCATAGAATCCTATTTTATTTATAACATATTACGAGTTATTTTAATTTTCTCAGTCCATGTCACAGATTAACTCAGTAAGTTAAATTTTTTCGTTTTTTACTTTTCATTTCAACTGACGTATGTCTTATATTATAGAGTTGTTAGTTTTTTTTTAATTAACTTAAATTTGGACGAATGTCTTGAAGATCGAGGTTTTTTCGGAAAAGAGCATCCAAAATCATGGAACGCTGGATTTCTGGAGAGTTCAGCTACCACTGCCACTTTAAGCCTTGATACGGATGAACCATGGAACGCGCCGTCGTGACTTCTAATATCCAGTAACTTGACCGATAAGTGCTTGTGTGGGGTTGAAGGAGGAGCATCGGGCCAAAATGAGGTCCCTGATAGAGCGTGCTGGGATCACGTAATTAGTTAGTTTGTGTAACCGTGATCTCTGGTGTTATTATTATTTAAAAAAAAGAAAAAAGGTTCAACACTGTAATGTTTATTTTAGTTTAATCGAAAAAAGGTTCAATACTGTAATGTTTATTTTAGTTTAACCGTTATTCATAGTACATAAGCAAATTCTTAGGTTTGAGCTTAGAAATAATAATAACACCAGAGACCACAGATACACAAACTAAAAAATCACGTGATCCTTAGGTTTGAGCTTGATATATGTAATTTTTAAAGAATTTTATTAATTTTAGGTATTTTTGTCACCGGGACAGAGTGGGTTCAGAAAGGACGCTCGACCGCAGATGCTGTTTGGTCCCACAGGTGGATATGTGCTATGTGTCAACGATACAGGAGTGATTTTAAGATTTTGGGAGTGGTCATGTCCAGTGCGTTTGACACTGTTAACAGAAAAACATTGTTGGACGTTGCTGGGAGTTTTCTTGACGAGGATGACACAAGACTTGTCCGTTTCCTATTACAAACACTGAATTAACTGTACGAGTTGAGAACACAACATCGAAGCATTTCGGGACAACATTTGGAATGCCTCAGGAGACTCTATCTCCGGTTCTATTCGTCGTATACCTGGAAGCGGCATTGATAGCTCTTAGAACAAAATGTGAAGGATGCATGTCGATGGAAGTTATATATGCAGATGACATAGATTTTGTGTCAGAAAATGATCTGGAACTTGGATTTACTTTAGATAAATTCCTGGAGAATTTAAGAATTGGTCTCTGCGAGTTAATCAGAAAAAGACTGAACACATAAGAATCACAAGGGAATTAAAATATTTTGATGAAAATTGGGATCCTTACTTGGTGATAGTGAGTACATGATGTATAGAAGAGTTCTAGCCATGTATAATAAAATGCAGAAGATATGGAGTCGACTAAAACTAATAAAAGCAAATCTAAGAATAAGACTATACAACGCATATATAAAGCCGGTGCTTATCTACAACTCGGGTACATGGGGGTCATAGAGCTCAAGAAAATGGATATATTTCATCGAAAACAATTACGCAATTTAATGGGCCTAGGTTGGCCCAACAAAAATTTCAAATAAGAAATTATACTTTGTGGCACAATTGAGGCCAATAAGCATCGACATTATTGAATCAAGATGGAGACTGTTTGGGCATGTGCTTAGAATCGACATAAACACCCTTGAAAATACAATAATGGAAAATTACTTTAACAATGAGAACAAACCATCTTTCAGAGGATGACCCAGAGTCACTCTACCCGTGCTTTTGAACAAGGATCTTAATGGAATTGAAGAAAACTTAAATCTGCAGAAGACCTAAAAGATCTAAGGACAGATGCGCAAAGCAGAGGGCGATGGAGATGCCTAGTGAAGCAGATTTTAAACTTGTGGCACAAACGGGACCTTAGTTAATATTTATTTATTAACCTCGATACACCGAGAAAGAAGTTAAAGTAAACAACTAATTAAGTGTATCCAGTTTCCACAGAAACAGAGTCTATCCGGAATCAACATAAGGATGAAGGACGTCCATAGTTGCAGTTGTGGAAACCCCTCCAGTGGAGTCGGGGACAGCAAATGATCCTTTTTCGTGCCGGCCTGGTACTGGGCGCCACCTAGACAGGTGGATCACATGATGCCACTCTAATAGGAAGAGAGGAGGAACAGATGAACAAACAGAAACTTCAACCAATTAGCCACGAAGCACATCATGGCACCACGCGGCTATTCCACAATTTTTCGTACTTTGGTTCTGTGAATGCTTTTTAGTTAGTTAAGTAACCCCAGCCTCACTAACTTGTAGGAGGCCAGCAGCTATTAAGTAGGACGCAGCAGATGTTGGTCGCTTCCATAGATCGGTCAGTTCCGGCATTGTGGAGAAACGTTGTGCCAATTCATGACATTCAAATAGGTGATTTGTTGTCAACACGTGGAGGTTGCAAAAGGGACAGAGAATATCATATGTTGATAGATATGGGTGGTGCCCACATCATAGACGAGCCAGATTTACTCAGACGTCCTTCGGAAGAGAAGATTCTGATTGTTTTATAGGAGAAGGGGGTCGCTTTAGTATTTTATTGTCTCCGAATCTTTGGATGCTTCTCGTAGAAACAAAATAGTGTATCTGTTTCAGACGACTCCTGTCATTGGGCTGAAGGGATGGATAATAACATTCGAGACATGTCACTGGTTGACATAATAATTTTCCTTTTGTTTTGCGGTTTACATAGAGTGGCAGGGATGTTCTAGGCTGTAGGCTTGGGAGAGGAACTGCAGAGCTCTCATCTCCAGATGGTTTCCAATTGGGAGGATCTTTGACTCCCAATGTAAATGATCAACAGGAGTTGAAAGTGCTTTTTGATAATTTATTTTATTTATTTATTTAACCCCAAGACCACCAGGAAAGATAGGTCAAAATTAACTAATTAGGTGATCCCAGCTGGTGGCTTAGTGGTTAGGTGTCGGGCTTAAGTGGCTTAGGCTACGGGTTCGAATCTCGCTGCTGTTTACCTGGTGGAAGGTTCCACGCATCTACGATGCAGAAAGGGTTTGACGAGTGACGCCGTCATCAGTGATACTCACTGCGGAACTGGATTGTCTAGAAAGGACACTCACACAAGAAAAAGAACAAAAAGAAGTGAAGATCATTCCTTGGTTCTACGATTAGTTAAAATTAACTGTTCTTTACTTAAATAAAGTGTGTGTCCTGCCTATGCGGAGCTATAAATACTATGGCTCTCGTGAAAAGGCTTTATTATTATTATTAGGTGATCCCAGCTTCCAGCAACATCCAAACTCTCTTCAATTGGTCTTCTGATGATCCAATCGCACTCCGGAAGCGTCTTTTCTTGCTTCTGCAAAGGAATTCGATCGGTGTGCACTTTTTTATTACCGACCGAAATTCCTCTGCATGGGACACCTTTTCCTAAAATGGGTTTCCCAGTTCCTTGCAGAAACGTAGGAAACCTTGGCCATTTTCAACGTTGCCTCATCAGAAACGAGGTCGCCAATGGGGATGTCCGTGCGGTGCATAATTCTCTTCCTGAGGGAGTTCAAACGGTCTACTCTCGAAAGGGGAATCGCAAACCTCCAGGCGGAGCAGGAAAATTCAATGGTCGGTATGATTACTTGTTGATAGACTTTGCTGATGCAATCGGCCGGGGGAAAGGGCTTTCTTTATCATCGCATTCAGAATGCTCCATTTCCGAAGACCCTTGGCGAGCACCTCCTCTACGTGACTCGAGAACGTCAACAGAGAGTCGAAAACTACACCAAGGATCTTCTGGGTCCGCGTAGAAGGGATGGGAGTGTTTCCGATGGATATCTCAAGCCCACCTTTAAACCTTCTGTTTGTAGTGAATAATGTGAACTGAGACTTGGATGCTGATACACATAACGTATTTGCAGATAGCCAGTCACAAATTCGGTTTAGGTGTGTCTGAACAGTTGCTACAGCCATGGAAGGAGATTTATTTCTTGCAGTGATGATTAGGTCGTCCGCATAGGATAGTAACATAGTGTCCTGGTCATTGGTAGTAGGTAGGTCATGTAGAAATAGGTTGAAAAGGAGCGGAGATAAAGGTGAGCCTTGCGGACTCCATTGGGAGTAGTCTTGATTTTGAAGTGGTTTTGTCAATACGGACCCTTCCGCGTCGTCCAGTTAAGAAGTTTTCCAGCCATAGCTTGATGTTTGGGTGTAAGTTCGAGTTAAAAATCTTTTGCGTTAGGAGTTTCCTCGGAACAGAGTCAAAGGCCTTCTGTATGTCGGATGGATACTAAGGCCGTCCGTAAGTGTGTTTTCATGTTGAAGCCGTCAGTAATAAACTGGGAGATAGAACCCAAATGAGTCGTTGTAGAACGGTCTGCCCTGAAACCATGTTGAAACTCTGGTAGATGTAGAACAGGAGAGATGCGCATTAACACAAGCTTTTCCAGTACTTTTGATAAAACACAAGTTATCGAGATGAAGCGGTAAGAAGAGGGAACGTCTTTTGGTTTTCTGGGTTTTAGGATTGGCGTAATCAGGGAGTTTTTCCATATATTAGGTAGCGTATGGTAGTTGATCGAGTCGTTGTACAGTCTTGATAGTATGGCCCGTGCCTGAAGTCCAAGATGTTTGAGGTGAATAGTGCATATACCGTCGGGACCACAAGCACGAGTGGGACGTAGCAATTTAATAACCTTTTCAACATCATCGGGGGTGAAGAAAATGGAATATGGATCTTGTTGTGGCCGGCGCCGTTCAACAAGTGTAGAACGAGAAAAAATTTTATGGCTGATCGATACGTAGTACTTCATAATCTTGTTTGCGAGTTGCGTGCGGGTTCCAAAGCGTCGCGGGTAACGGCCTCAGCTCCGCGGTCCTCCTCATTGATAAGGCTATTGATCCTTCTTAGTGTTTTCCAAAATGTGGCACAAGAGTTTTTGTGACATAGTCGTCCAACTAGGCGGCTCCATTTGAGTCTGTTGTTAGTTCGGATATGCTCAAATAATTTGGTATTCAGTGAACGTATGGAGTAGAAGGAGTTATTAGTCTGTGTTTTATTTCTCTCTCCAGCGCATCTCGTTTCTTGATGAGTGACACAATTTGCGATGATAATCTTAGATTGAACTTCTTGTAAGAGGCGACAGGTATAAATAGTTTATCAGCTTTCAGAATAATAGCGGACAGAATCTTTGCCGTCTCCTCTACTGTGCAATTAATCATAGTAAGGTCAAGGAGACTATTGTCCACATACGTCCTGAAACCATGCCAGTCGCCTTTCAAGTAATTTTTGAACTTTGTAGAACAACACGGTGAACAAATAGGCCTTCTAAGTCTCAACACAATGGGGTTATGGTCGCTTGAGAAACCATAACGAACATTCCATAAAATACATCCAGTCATAGAGAGAGAGCAGAGGGACAGGTCCGAGGATGTTGGAATGTCCCTTCTGCGGTCGGGGTCCTTGTGTGAGCGTCTGGGTCATTGAGGATAGTCAAAACATTAAGTAAGGAAAGGATGTACTCGCCGCGACTGTCGGCTGATTGTGTTCGAGAGCCAGAGTGGATGTTTGGCATTTAGGTCTCCGCATAGTAGCAGATCCTTTAGTCCACACAGGCTCAATAGGTTGGGGATGTAGGAAGTAGTACATGACTCCTGAGGCGGGATATAGACATTACATAATGTAAAACATCTCGTCGAAGAAAAAAGAACTTCAATAGAAATCTGTTCCAGAATAAGATCCCCTTCGCAGAGAGAAGATACAGAAGGGGTGACATCCGTGAATTTAAGTCCATCCTTAATGATAGCCAATAATTCTCTCCCGAGACTTCTTGTTCGGTCCTGCAAAATACACAATGTCCATGGAAACAAGGTGTTGGGGACTTTATAGAGAGCTTCGATTCTTGGAAGAGGCAATGTCCACTCTCAAATGGGATAAGAGAGATCGTAATCCAATACTTTATTGCGGATTCCATTTACATTTAGTTGTGGAATACTCAACGTGCAGTTGGGTCCCGGATTAGGTTCTACATCACCAGACAGAAGTAGTAGAGAGAAAACGGAGGAGTTGGTAAGCCACCCTTCTAAAGATTCTAATCTTTTTATTATTATTATTATTTGAGCCAAAGAAACACCGTCTTAACCAATAACTAATATTCAGGTGATCCCGGCATCTCTCAATAATCGGGGCATTTTTCTCGATGCTCCGACCGTGATCCACGCATTTTCTATACGGACGGGGGTCTTTTTCCTTTCCTCTTCTGAAATTGCCTCCAGTTGCCTCTATGATAGACTCGAGTGCTCTGGGGGCAATTTCTTTATCTGTATATTTTTCTAGTAATTTTTTTGCTCTTGACTGGATCTCTTGAATTTTTGTTAGGTTCGTTGCCGACAGGTTAGATCCCCATGCAGCACATTTATAGTTTATTGTTGGCTTGACATACTGCTTGTAGAGGGTCCCGATACCTGGCGGATAAATTCCTCCACAGTTCCAAAGGAAGACCTTTACAAAATTGATCTTCTTTGCACAGGTTGATATGATAGATTCCACATGGGCTGAGAAGCAGAGGAAAGTATCAAAAGTTACTCCCAGTATCTTCTGCGATTTCTTTTGTGGTATAGGTACTCCATTTAACGTGACATCAATTGTTTGCGTTCCCATCTTTCTATTCTTAGTAAATAGAGTGACTGCTGACTTTTCAGAACGTGCATTTAATCGATTTTCGCACAACCATCCAAATGTTATTTAGTATTCCTTGTAGTCTTTCTTTAGCATGTTCGACATTTACGTCTCTAGATGCGACAACTATGTCATCGGCATAAGAAAGTAGCATGTCATTATTATTCATAGGTACGGGGAGATCACTCAAAAACAAATTAAAAAGGATTGGTGACAGAGGAGATCCTTGGGGTACACCATTGGGTAATAATCCCGATCTGGAACTCTTGTTTCCGACGGATACTTTCCCTCGGCGTCCACTTACGAAATTTGCTAACCATAACTTTAATGATGCATCAATTTTTGTCAAAAATATTTTTCGTATGAGGATCTTCCTTGGAGTCTTTTGATAATTAATAATAATAATAGGTATAGAAACAATGAGTCTTTTGATAATTAATAATAATAATTAGGTATAGAAACAAGTTTAATTTTTGTAGTTAATTCAATTATTCAAATAAAAAAAAAAATTCAAAATAATTAAAATTCTTTATTGTTGGCATGTTTAAGGATTAAACACCCAGGATTTGATTACAATGTCACGTGGAAAACAGGAGACAGATAGACTGCGCAAGAACATTCAAAATCAGTGGGAGAGACTAATGCAGGACTTTAAAGAAATTGAAGACTCCAGGTGCATCTCTCATATCATCATAGAGATGAACTGGACGAGGAAGAATACAAATCAATGAGGACTGACATTATAGAACAACTCCAGGACTTTGAAAAATACTTAAAGAACCTCTCAAGAGGGGATCTGACTTTGGTTAACAATTGTGATGCCATGCAATTGGTAGATATTAGACTTACTTTCAGGCAATTCAGGCAGCAGTGAGCGATGCCTTTTCAACCCCGCAGATAATTCAGATGTTTGCCAACAATGAGACTGTAGATTTGAGGAACAAACTTGAAGAGGTTCGGAGGGACTCTAAGATTGGTCTTTTAAATAAGAGTACAGCCAATAACCAAATGTTGGAGATACTGAAGGCTTTGAAACAGCTGAATGAGGAATTATCCCCGAAGATGAGCTGTTTCTAAAACAGAATATGGGTGACAAGTTTGCTAGGGTTTCTGACAATGGTTAACATTATTTGTTTGATCTGATAGTTTCCGAGGACAAGCTCATGCAGAAATCAAAATTATCTTAGATTGACATTCTAATATTACTTTTACATTTATTGTCGTATCTGTGTTTATTATATTTGGTTCTCTCTTATCTCTCAGGCCGTTCTGGTTTTATTGAATTCCTTACGGTAAACCTAATCATAAAGACTTGCTGGTAGGTGTATGTTGTCTCTGATTATCTATATGCTTCAAAATATTTGGGTTGAGTGCCAAAATAATAAAAATATACAGAATCTAATGACCTCAGAGTTGGCCTAGTATCCATCTACCGGGAATGAATTTGGTTATCCAAGACTGGTATTTTGACGACAGCTGTTCAAGTACAGTGAGCTACACCAATATTGGAGGGTACACACTCATAACTCTCTTATGTTCACGAGATTGGGGGTTACATTATATCGGAGGACTTAAGTTTATAACTGGTGACAAATATCAACTTTTTGAATAAAAGTTATAACCAAATTACTAAAAGGATTACGTATATTTATTCCTGAGTTGACTATAAAGAAATCCTTAAGTAGAATACAAGTAGAATACCAAACAGCCTATTGAATTTACTTAAATAGAGCATATTTTGACTCATTTAATGACGTAAACCCAATTTAATCAAGCCTAGGTACTAAGGAGTGCCTTTCCGGACAATTTCCAGAAAAAACTTGTTCGTATTATTTGTTTAGCTTTAACGTGAAAACAATCATTATTCGTTTATTTTATAAACTTCTTAACGGAAACATATAGAAAGTAATATTAATTCAAAACAATAAAACAAATATAAATACTTACGACGATGATGGTAATCCTAAAGCCTCTCTAGTCTTCTCATATAGCATATAGCTCAGACTAACTGAGGGAATCACCTTCAAAAAGTTAGGAGTAATCCCCCTATATAATCCCATAAATCCCTCCCGTTTTATAGTTTCAGCAAAAATATCAGTCATTCCACTTTTCTTTGATGAGCCTTTAATAACTCATCATAAGAACCTGTTGCCTGCAGTTTTGTCTTCACTAAGGCTAAGGGATATGTAAGAAGCTGTCCACATGCTGAACTAGCACCTCCACAAGCTAGGAGAACCCAATCAGGTGGCATCCCCGACTCACCACGTGCAAAATTGTTTCTTACTATTCCTTTGAAGGTCTACCAATCAAAAACATCCAAAACCTCATACAAAGCCAACTCAGTCCCGGCATATGGGAGAATACCCAATAAGTTTGGGACATATCCCCGATAAAACGATCTTATTCCCTCTCGTTGTAATATCTGACTGGCACATTGAAAGATTGTGGAGATTTCCCCCGTCTTTGCCAAACACAACCTTGTCTTTATCACCTCCATGGGATATATAGCTGTCTGGGCAACAGCACCAGCACACGAACCCGCCACAAACTTTTCGTAGACTTTGAGTTCTTCTCTATCTTTGTACTCACGGATCGCTTTCTTTATCTACCAAGTCACAAGGGTCGTCAACCTGCTCATAAACCATAAACTTTATTGCTGATTCGGGGACAATTTTGGAGATATTCACTCCATTCCCTCTCCACAAAGCAAGAAATCCACCCTCCTTCTTCAAATAAGCGAGTCCGGATAAAAATTTGATGTCTTTCGGTCCCCCATAGACCTGATTATAAGATGGAAACAAACCTGGAGAATAACTTTGATTCTGTCTAAAGGGGCAGTGCACGTGCGTGAAACTGCTCCAGCGATTCCCCCAGCAATCAAATTTCTCCACCAAACACCGGTTTCCAAGTCATTCTTGTCAAAATCCTTAGCAATACAGTCGTGATCACCAGTATCGATGATCACTGGGTGATTCCAGTAGTTCATAAGATCAACAAGGTTGGAGTTAACGGGACTAAATATGAAATAATCCCTGAATTCGTCAAAGGACAGTCTCATGTTGCCATTTCTGTCAGCTCTAAAGGTTACGAGCTAATAGTTGCTTTTTAATGAGATTTTCGACTTCTTTTGGCGTCATTTCTATATTATTGTCAATGAGGGATTTGATTAGCTCATTAAAGCTAATTTCGCCTATTGAATGATCATTATCAATCATACCGTCGTTGTTTTTGTCGATATTTCTAAAAATCGAGTCTAATTTGTCCTCCTGATTCTGCAATATCTCTGAGAACTGATCAAATGTAATCCTCAACTCGTCTCGGTCACCTTTTCCTACTAACTGTAGAAATTCTTAAATATAAACAGAATACCTGATCTATCACCTCGTCGGGACAGGATTTAAAGGCAGTTCTTATCTCTTCTTTTGACAACTTACCGTTTTTATTTTTGTCAATTTTGTCAAACAATTCTCGATGTCTTACAACAAAACTAGACATAAATTAATAAAATTTTAAACAATTTTAGTGACAATATTTATAGTATTTATTTACCACAACTTTGACCACTAGATATTTACGTTTTTTTACCGCTAAATTATTTATTAATTTATTATTATCTAACGCCGGAAAATAATAATATTAATAATAATAACCCCTAAAATGGACACCAAGAAAGAAGGAGTTAAACCATCTAATTAAGTGATCCCGGTAGATTTCAACAGGGTCTAGAGCTTTTTGCTGTGCTCCTCCATAGTACCACAGCTTTTCCGAATCCACGACGTTCCTTTTTCATGAGAATTTGGAGAGACGTGGCATGAGAATGAATAAATTAAAAGATCAGTAAGAATGAGGTGTTTGTATCTTTATTTAATTTTTAAACAATAAACAAAAAGTCACTTACTTCGATATCCAATCGCTCCTTTGCTGCAATAATCATTGGGCAGAGTTAAAACATACAGGTAACCAAGGCACAATACGCTTCGCACACAAACGGCGCAAGCGTGACATCGTCGTCATAACAAGGAGAACATAACTGACTACGCTTTATCACGAAGAGCGGTAAGGGAATTCACAGCGAACAGGCACCTGCCATCTATTAAATCCCGTGCAGGCGAAGTCTTCAGCGCTGTTAATAGAACACAGTGATCTCTAGCAGACGATCTTGCCTATGATGAAAAAAAATTGAGAAAAGGTGAGTATAGCTTAATAACGTGAACTCTATGGCTTGAATCTGCTGTCCCTATTGCCCTCATCTAGAAACGCCCTTGCCTATCGGTCTCCTGAAAGTTAGTGAGGCCGGAGTTACTTAACTAACTAACATCCCTACTATGTTGGAACGTCATGTTGTTCACCTCCAAACGATGACGTTTGGACATTTCGCTGATGAAATGAAAAAAGAATCACGTCTTTTCTCCTCATCAAAGTTATGCCTGCTGAATATATCCACAGAAAAAAACAAACTTCTTCTTATAACCTCAGTTTTTTTGATAACAATCTCGCAGAACGTGAACGGTATTTATTCCCTTTATACTTTTCTCATTTTCTGCCGCGGATAATGCGTTTACCACACATAATGTTGGTTTAAGAAAAGGAGTCAATACACGTGGCGTCCCATATCAACGGCTTCTCCTTTACGAACTAAAAAGCGTAATTTCATCAAGCCGTTTTTAGTCTACTATGTCAAAGCCAACAAATTCCAGTACGGACTGAAATTCTGAATTTAATTCATCTCAGCAATTTTTAAATGAATATTATTTACTATTCTTCATATAATTGAACAGAGTAGCCAGCACATGACTGATTAATGTGGCATCGATGGGAATCACAGTACGATGACATGCAATCGCCTGGCTTTTAACTAAAAACCCCAAGGACATGATAATTTCTAATTTATTTCTCAAAAAGCCTCATGTCTAGACCAGCTTAAAAGACCTTCACAGCCGTCTCTTGTCCTTTTGCGAATGCGTATAGTACGGTTCCAGTCTGGAAATATAAACCCTCGATCGGAAGCGCTTAGTAGACGTAGACATTTTCTGTGGACAGTGGTGTTTACACGTAAAAAAACCATGAAACGTTTAGTCACTAAATACGGCAGTATACTCCACCATGATTACGTGTGATGGCATAATATGGTTGCAAGGTCTATTCATCTACTCTTGTACAAGAATAAGATATCACATTTCAGAAAGTTGCGGACTCATAAAGTGTAGTCTGATGTTGTTGATGTATACCATAATATTCAAGAATTTGTGCTCTATGCTGAGTTATCAGAAAATATAACTATCATAGAAATGGCCATTACTCACCAGGAGCATTTAAAAACAGTAAAAGTTAAGAAGCGAAAGTACGCCCTTGTCGAAAGCAAATTTTGGAAAATGCATAAATGAAAACTCTAGGTTAATCTTTAAGTGATAAAGTTTATTTTCCTTAAAAATGAAAAATAGAGTTAGCGAATTATTTTTTGAAGAAATTTTTTTCAAATTCCTTCTTTTCAGATTCCTTTTTTAAAATTTTATTAAAATTTGTAACGAAAATTGGTATCGGAATTGCTATCGTAAAAATTCCACATATCGCGCAAATTGAGCAGACAATTTTCCCCAAAATACTCGTAGGGTAAATGTCTCCGTAACCGATTGTCGTAATTGTCACTACTGCCCACCAAAAAGAATTTGGTATGCTAATAAATTTCGTGTTCGGTACATTCATTTCTGCATAATAAATTATACTTGAAAAAATGACGACCAGAATCGCCAAAAAGAAAAATATCATCGACAACTCCCGTAAAGATGAATATAAAGTTTGGCCGAGGATTTGGAGGTTATTTGAATATCTCGAGAGTTTGAAAATTCTCAAAATTCTCACCAATCTCACAACTCGTATCGATTCAAGACTATTTGAATCCCATTTAACATAATTCTCCGTTATTAAAATATTTATAAAATACGGAAGAATCGACAACAAATCAATCCAATTTAAAAAGTTTTTGAAAAATTTACATTTTTGTGGGGACAAAACAAATCGGAATGAAAGCTCGAATATAAACCAACCAATACAAACAGATTCAATATAGAAAAATATATTCTGGGTATTGTACTTATCTCTGAATTCAGGAATCGTTTCTGTCGAAAATACCGTAATTGACAGGATAATAATAATATTGGAAAATAAAGCGTAAATTTTTGCATAAACTGAACTATTTGGATATTCGGCGAACATCCAAAGTTTTTTAATGACAGGATTCTTCGGCATTGCAGATTCCGACGTATTAGTGATATTCGAGTTTGCCACGAATTCAAAAATAAATTCAGCGTCAAAGAAAAAAGAGACTTCGTTTCATAAAAATATCAATATGTACCTCTGGAGGGATCTTGATGATCCCCCCACTTTGATAGAAATACAAAATGTTCTCGAAGCAAATTCGGCTTCTATCAAAAAAGTACTCCTTCCGTAAAATAATTCAATTATTTGGGACTTTGTCAAAATATAAAATCTCGTCTTCGAAAAATTTGTTAATTCAACATTCATTTTTAAGAACAACGTCGAGGGTCATCCATTACGAAGTATCTGCTTGCGAGTGAATTTATTTATTAACCCCGGGATCACCGAGAAAAAAAGACAAAAGTAAAGTCAACTAGTTAGGTGATCCCAGTTCTCGCAACCAAACGTGCCATCCGAAGCCTGTGCGTCTCCGTTGTTCCCACTGTCGAACGGAAATGCCTTCTTTGATCCTTGCAGAGGAAGCCGATTGGGGAAGAAAATTTCTTAGCCAACCGATTTTCTTTTGCGTGGAACAGTGAGAGGCTTAGTGGGCAAGTGAATTAGCAAAATATGTTCGAGTTCTAAGAATAATAGTGACAAATTAAAACAGCTATCTTTAAAAAAATATCGATTCTTTTTTATTAATAATTAATTGTTTGTTCCAGTGCTATAATTGTGTGATATAATGAGTTGTCCGCTCTTCCAGTCGCCTGACTCAATTTTTGTGCTCGACAATCATACTTTCTGATGTTTTCGTAAACCACTGATTAAATATAAGCTCTTATTGACACATCAATCGACAAAGTTTTTAAATGATTTCTGTACCACGTGGAGATAATCCCGTTCCATGTTAAAACCACAGGGATAATTCTCACAGGAGCATCCTATGGCAAGCTCAATTCTCTAGCAAGCAAGTCATAATTGTGTAGCTTTTCCACTTTTGTAATATTGAGTGCTTTTTTGAGGTGATTCCATCTTCTATAATCACAATCTCATTCTTCATTTTGGCATACACGAAAATGTCTGGTTTATTGCGCTGACTTCAGTGTCAGTCATGATGGAAGTTTCCACTCAGATTTCCACTCTGCGTCGTAACAATTGATCAGACTGAATGCGTTTTAGACGTTTAGATTTCTTGCTGTCATAAATTCTACATAAATCCAGATGAATGCATCTAACAACTTCGTTGTGCCTCCTCATATAGTCACTATTGAGCAATCTGCTACAACATGTAGCCAAATGATCCACTGGTTTCTTAGCCTTCTTGCAATGACTACAAACTGAATCATTGGTATTAAAAACAAGTTCCTGTCTTGAAGCGAACAATACATGCCCTCCGACCTCGATCTATTATTTCCACTGGTAAACCACTCCAAAGAAACCATAGCTGCATTCAGTTAAGTAAGCATATCCGCTTTGACCAGCCTGAAAGGGATTTTCAGGGTCGAATCCCTAGCATCCCGTGGACTCAACAAATTTTCCATATATAAATATTTCTTTCGTGTGACTATCAGCCATAATCTCCTTTGTATGAAAAATTCCAAATTCAACACTATTCTTCATAGGAATCCCTCCCTTAAGCAATTTCTTAACATTTGAAATGATTTTGCTGATTGAAAACCTCTCGTTAAAAGTGTCGGCAATCAATTGCCAGCCACTACGAGAAATCTTCTCGAATCTTGCTTTGGAACGACAGACAACTTCACTCTTCCACTGGCACTTGTTACTATGACAAACATTGGCGATCACTGTCCTCAGAGGTAGTAGATGGTCAGGTAAAGGCCGTTGTGGTCCAGCACTAATTCCATGTGGTTCATGCAACCCTAGAGCCAAATGTCATACTCCGGATAGTATATTTTCTTTCATCAAATCAGTAAGAAGGTAAAGGATTTGTTTTTGTACTTGAGAAAACAGACATACAATCAACCACAAAAAATATTAGTAAAGAAATCCAAAAGTTAAATAATTAAAAATAAAATTTGATGTGGATTTCTAAAGATGTACCTGTCTATAAGGACCTCGATGGAGAAACCATTAATAACGTAGATCGAGAGGTTTATGGGCTGTGTGGAAGGCAAAAATCTGCTATATTACGTCCTGATCTGCTGTTGCTACAATCTCATATCTCTACAGGAAATCATTGACCAAATGAAACGGAAAAAACAAGGTCTAATGGACGTCTGAAATCGATTAAACTGTTTGACCAAGACTCAAAAGAATGGAGGATGGAATACATCCAAATCTGTGGTAAATTTGGAGAGTCTGACGAACGTCAAAAAAACAAAATCTACCTCTTCAATGGATCCAAAATATGAAAAGAAGATTCACTACGATTTTAAAGATTGTTGAATTAATTTTGTTATCAAATACAGCAAGTAAAGACAATCTCCCATAAATCATGGAAGTGTACCAAAAAGTACCTTATCGGCTGGTGAGGTTGTGGAGATACTAATAGATAAGACAATAAGCGCAGTCACTTAATAATAAACCGGCTGTTCTCGAGTTTGAGAAAACGATCAGGCCTTAAAGCAAGTAAAGAGCGTCAGGTTTCCTTGCTCCTTCGACGCTGGAATATTTTAGGTCATCTAGGGAATTTCTACACGAGCAGGAGATCTCGTGATTGCTGGTGCCTATTTGAGCGAATCTCTCTCACCATCTTAAGGAAAATAGTCACACTGTATAACTCTCGGTTGATTGTTTCTTTATTTGAATAAAACTTTAGTAGATTACGATCCACTGGGGAGTGAATTAGCGATATAGATTTTTTTAGCAATAATACTGATGATAGTGGTGGCGCAGTGTGACGGTTGCCGGGCTAGAGGCCTGAAGGTTGATAGTTCGAATCTCGATATTGTACATTCGGTTGAAGGTTCCACGCATCAATATGCTTTGGCTTGACGAATGACAAAGTCATAAGTGAACACTTACTTCACTGCGGAACTGGATTTTCTGTAAAGGAAATACACGCAAGAAAAAGAAAACAAAAAAGTGAAGAGCATTCCTTGCTTCTCCCTCTACGATTAGTAATAATAACTGTTCTTTACTTAAATAAAGTGTGTGTTCTGCCTAAGCAGAGCCATAGCTGATATGGCTCCGCGAAAGTGCGGTGGAAATTCGTAGCTGTAGATGCTTTAAAAAATCACAGGAATTTTAGAAATACTAAAATATTCAAATAAAATTCTCACATCCTCAGTATATGTAAATTTTTGAATTTGTATTTCCAGTTCTGTCTCGATTGAAAGAGCTATTTCACTAATATCCAAAATTTTCACAAAAGATCGAAATTTTATAACCGTAAATATTAATGACTATTTGATTTCATTCTATAATATATAATTTTTATGGACACTTACTATTTTTAATTGTGTCGATCGAAATTAGATGCTATCCATTATAAAATTCTATTACTTGACGGCACTCATGTTTGAACAAAAGTTTCCTCTATTTTCATAATCCTAAAATTTCATTTTGTTGAAGACAATGCTGCAAGGTGCTATATTTTCTGCACTAGGATTGTAAACTTCACTACTCTGCTAAGCTCATCTCAAATATTAGCGTTCCGTTTATGACAAATGTTATATTCACTTTGACTCACGCTTTTTAAGCTTTGTCCAGGTAATTCACTAATTTTCGTAAATTTTTGAATATCGCAAATAGAAATGGGTGTTTATTATGAAATTAAGTCATCTCATTATAAATTAGTAAGTTTGTATGTCTATAAGTATCCACTTTGACAGTTATTGGGAATAATGTACTCAAGTGATGCTCAGTGCTTTCAATTTTTTTTCTGAACGAGATTAGAACCCAAATTATCCGATACTTATTTTGTTTATAACTTTAGGTTTCCCGAGTCTCATGTGTCAGTCACCCCTTCACAAGAAAAAGGCAAGGGTTTTCGCCTATCATGAAGCTAAGTAGACAATTTAGGTGAGGTAGGTCGCGGCTCAACCTGTAATCATCAAAGAAATGATTCTTCCCCATGTCACTTTACTAGGCCATAGACTTAACTTCTTCATATTTGCTGTTGAAAAATGGTAATTTTATAAGGATTTTTGCGTCCTTTTATCTGTTAGGAATTTATGTCTGTTAGGAATCAGTCGCAGGTCTTGGTTTTCAACTTCAGTTTACCAATGACCATTTTATGATCGCTGCGTTAGTTAAAATAGTATTGTCTCTATACCGGAACATTATGAAGTCAATCTGGTTGCATATTTTGATAACTTGGCATAAGAACTTGTCCTGTGAGCTGAACACGTAGTTTTGTGTCTGGCGGAATGCATAAAAGCCGTAAAAAGTTCTCAACTACTCAGACCGATAAGAAGGATGACGAGTCCGGTGGGGTCGAGAATCCTGAACAGCTCTTTTCATTGGACATGCTATCGGCTCAAAATTTCTGTATGACTGTAGATATTTCGATAGTGTATGGAATAGAGGGCAGCTCGGTAAACTAGCCACCTTTATGAGTTTTCGTTGTAATTCGATTAAGAAATTTTCAATGGGCTGGATTTTGTGCTCTGGTCCAATTATCCTTATTGCGGTCTCCTCAATTGCGGATAGTTTCAATGAGGAGATCGTGAAATCTGCATTGCCCACGAAAGACTTGCATATGTCATCGTGGGATAAATTGTTTATAAATCGTGGCAAAGCCACCCGTTTGGTCTCTAAGTGTTTTTGAGAGCACTTTTAAATTTCCATTTTCTTTAAAGCAGAAGTTAGTATGTTCTCAACATGCCGGATAAAGGAGACTCCCAGAATCTTCGGTGTTTTTTTAATAGGAATAGCCTCGGTCTTCATAAGGATTTTTGGTTCGGCACAGAGCTGTCTTTTTTAAGTGGTAAACAGCGTGACAGAGGACTTTGTTGCTGATGCGTCGAGTTTCCGTTCGAGAGCCATAGTTCCAGTTTGTTAAGCATTTGTTGAGCGGACTGAGTCGCTGATTGAATGCTTCTGTCCTCGGAAGCAAGAATGATATCGTCGGCATAGGAGAGGATTAGGCAGTTTTCATTACAGGTTTGTGGCATGTAGTTTATGTACAGGTTGAAAAGGGCTGGCGATAGTGGGGATCCTTGAGGAACTCCATTTGATATGAGACGGGATTTTGACTTTATGTTATTGCAATTCACTTGTCCACGTCTCCCACTTAATAAGTTGGCAATCCATAGTTTTATGTTTGGGTGGATGCATGTATCCCAAATTTTCTCAGTAAGGAGTTTACTAGAGACTGTGTCGAAAGCCTTTGTTATGTCAACAGATATAACTCACAGCCCATTATTATTATTAAACCAAAAATCACCGACAAATTAAATAATTACATATCTGTCAGGTGATTCCAGCCGACTAGCCGTCTCATTCTTGCTCGGTGTTCCTCCTGGGTTCCAACGCATTTCCGGATTGGGCGGGGGTTTCTAACTTTTTTGGGGGTATTAAGGCTTTGGTTTTCTTCACTAATTCCTCAAATGTGTAGGGTTTATAGGTGTTTGAGAAAACCTTTGCTGAGCCTCAATAGCCATTTTTTGAATGTATTGATTTTTTCCATATTCGCGTTTAATAGTTTGGTACCCCATGCAGCACACCCGTAAGTGAAAGACGATTAGATATACTGTCGTAGAGCGAGTCCGAATTTGTGTTGAAACACCCCTTATATTGTCCAAGGAGTGTTTTAACAAAATTTAGATTTTGTTGTGCCGAGGAGATGACGTTGTCGATGTGTTTAATAAGTTTTTTAATATCACCACCCTATTAATAAGTTTTTTAATCAAATTAAAAAAAACAATTTAATTTTTAATTAAAATTACAAACTAAATTTTAAATTATTAAATAAAGATTTATTTGAATTTTCTCTTTGTGGTTAGTTGTATGGTTTCAAATTACTATTATGGTTTTATGTTTTGTATGGTTTTATGTTTATACTAATAGATTATCAAATGGAAATAAAAACAGAATCTCAGGAGACCTTAGTTGACATAAGACAGAAGCATCTCAACAAAATGCGAGATCTTCAACTAAAAAGAGTAGTTATTATTCTCATAAACAGAACGAAGCCCGTAAAATAAACCTGGCAGAAGTAGCCGAGGAGAACAAACAAGCCAAGCTCCCCCCAAACTGGGAGGCCAAACAAAACGTCACGAATGGCTTGTCAAGGATGAAAAACTTAGAAAGGTAAACCTCTAAGTTATGTAGGAATGTGAGGAAATTGGGGTAGAAATGGAGAGGGTAAAGTTCATGGAGACCTCAGTTGAGGACGTTGAACGGTTTGACCGCAAAAAGAAGAGAAAGTGCCCGAATATAGATTACGTGGACTTTGATAAGGCCTCTGGACATAAGTACAACAAGTTGGTGTCTCAGATGTGGAAGGACGAGTCAGCATACAACAAGCAGAAGGAGGCACTGTGAGTATGTGAATGTTATTATAGTGGAGACTCCTTTTATGCGGATGGGGGAACTTTGGGACTGACAGAGGTGGTGGACTCTGAAGAGGCGAAGGACGGACTGGTGTCTGACCTGCAGAATCAGTAAGAGTGTTATTGATATTAGAATTCGTGTTCGTGAGAGACACAGCAGAAGGAGGGAGAATAATACAAATATAGATTATATTAATAAGAAGAATATGAGGTTTAATAAAAAGTTGGAATACTTTTATGGTAAATATACGGCTGAAATTAAACAAAATTTGGAAAGGGGTACTGCTCTTTGATTACTTACTTTTACTAATTAATTTGTTTTTTATTGCTTGTTTGATAATATGGAGGTTTTGTGTAGGTGTTCTATGATAATGTATTGTCTTAATTGTGAACTTTGTTAAACGTTATTATTGATGCAACACATCGTAAGTACATGATAGCGATAGTCTTACCCATGTGGCTTAAAAATAACCAAGTTAATTAAGCGGTTCCACTTTCCTTGGTCGTGTGCAACCTCTCTTGGGTTGTCGAGGTATTCTTCACATTTTACTTTTCTTTTGATGCACGTAACTTTGATGTCTTCAGGGAGGATTAGGAGGAGCTAATCCGATCTTTGGGAGCGAAAGATTTGCTTCCGTCGAATAGCTGCCATCATCCAGTTCGATTTCCCTGAGGTAGGTTGATAGGGATATAATTGCAGTTCTGTTAATTGCCTAAGTGAAACTAGCATCCAATTTTTTCTTCGTGAAGGTGAAACCACATCTAATATTATTTTCTGGATAATTCCACCTTAAAATTATTTTAGAATCTTAACATGTCTCTAATCTAATTTTATCTTTATTCCAACACCATCAAAAAACAAGCTAACTCTTGGTTTGGTTCCTACCTCGATCCTACACAAGCTCTTTGGGGTCGGGTTTTCTCCATCACGCTGGATCAGACCTTTTTCGTTATTCCTTCGGATTATGATCTACAAAGATGTCAGCATTATGTTCTTTTTGTCCGTAGATTACTTCTCTGTCACTCTAAAACCCGATTTTCTGAGCATTAGTCCAAGAAATGTAAGTCCTCATAAGGGCAGATGCATAGGAAATGCATGGCTCAATGTATTGAGAGTTTTTAGTACGGGATAGTTCCCGAGTTTCCATATCCCCGTTAGGCTTTTCTGCATGTTAATTTTTATTTCATATTTGTTTTACAAATTTCCAACATGCCACGAGAAACACATATGCGTATCATAGATCACTCCCAGAAATTAAAAACACACATCCCTTCCGCAAGAAGTAGATATGTTTTTATTACCTAAACACACCTTAGGCAGAACTCACACTTAATTTCCACAATAATAATACCAGAGACCACGGTTACAAAAAACTAATTGATCACGTGATCCCAGGTACTTCATCTTGGCCCGATGCTCCTTTCTCGACCCCACACAAGCACGTATCGGTCGAGTGACTTGACCTTTGCAGTCACGACGGCGCGTTCAATAATTCATTCGTATCAAGGCTTCAAAAGGCATTGGTGGCTGGAATTCTCCAGAAATCCAGCGTTCCGTGATGTGGAGGCTCTTTTCAGGCTAGCCTCGATTTTCAAGATATTCGTCCAAGTGAGAAGACCGGCTTGGAAACAAAAATGTTATTTTCAATAAGAAAAAGGCTGTATGCGCTTCGACGGATTTAAGTTTTTCCGTAAGGTGCCGGAACGAATCAATCTTTCCCATCTGAAATTTTCCAATTTGGACAGGAATAATGAGCATTCAAGGAAAACCATATCAAGAATATTGACTATCCTTCCACAAAGAAACAAGGACTGCAGGTGGTTTTGAAGGATGAAGAACTCGTCCGGCGGAAATCTAACATTTATCATCTCCGTCTTCTGCATTTTTACATACAGGCGAGGTCTGACAAAAAGGGATTAGTGGTCTCCAGAGCTTCGATAATTGAGGCGTCTCTCCCCCTATTGTTCCATCGTCAGGTACAGTATATTTAGCGGGACCAAGATCTTCTGAATAACGTAGAAATGATCAAATCTAAAACTTCCTCTGATCTCCGTTTCTAAAAAGTGTAGAGAAGTTTTTACTAATACTAATCTTCCTTCTCTATAATATCGTCCTTCCAATCAATAATTGGTAGATCTAATAAAACATATATCTCAGTTTTGTTTAAAAATAGTGGCCTTCCAAAACCAATTGTGTTGATTAACAAACACGGTTCTTTTCATTGTCCTTGTCAAATATTCCAGCAAAACATCGAGTATGTTTTTGTTGCGTGGAGATTAGCGCTAGTGGACACTACGCTCCACAGATTCAATTCATTTTACCGAATAACTATTCGTATATTGGGCCCTCATACTGGATCATCAGTCACTTCCCTACTAACGAAAGCTACGCCTGTAGTCGCGGATCCAGATTCTTTCGCGTCTTTGAGATTGATGGAAACCCACTTCTCCTGTTTATAGCCAAGAAAAAAGAAAGACGGTTGGTACAAAATCAGATTCCTCTACAGGAATGAGAGGGGGCTCTTTCGTATGCTGTGGGAACAATGGAAGACCACAGACGTTGGATGGCGCAGTTGATTGTGGGAACTGGGATCACCTAACTATTTGAGGATAACATCTCTATCAATATCTCTGTCCGAATCTGTTTACTCTTAATGGAAGAAACTATTAAAAATTAGTAAGGAGTACTGCGCAAGTGAAACCCTAAATGTTCACATTCTATGGGGAAGTGGAAAAAGCTGTTAATTAATTAACTGAAATTAAATTTTCGAGTGATATTAACCGATTGGAGCATCTTAATTTTTGTATCTCTGTTGAACCTGAATATGCTTGAAAGTGCAATGATACGTTTTAATAGTTTCATATAGCGCTATCTTGTTCTTGATGGACTCATTGCTATCATTAAAAACCTTCGAAAATTAATAATCTAATTAATAATTCCCTTATTTCTCCTCAAAGTAGACTAACCCAATGAGAGATTTGAACCAACACCATAGTAACTCGACAGTTCATTGACTCACGCGCAACAAAAAGAAAATAAGAATCTAAGAGCATTCATTTGTTCTCTTTCAATGATTAGTTAGTATGACCGTTCTTTACTTTAAAATAAAGTGTGTATCCTGTCTATGTGGAGCTATAAATATTACTAGACACCTAAGAAGGGCCTGCCGGGAGCTTCGATTGTTTGATAAACGACGTTAGTCTCTTCTGGGACTTCCACAGCCCGGACTTGTATACTTATTAAAGCTCAATGTTGTGTGTATGTATATATGTGACACGATAATTCAGGTGTCTAGTTTTGATTTAAAATGCTTAGGAGACTTGAAATAAGTATTTTATTAGTTTAAATTAGCGGTCATTCACGTGGGCTGTCCCCCATCTCCTGGATCTCTGGGACTTTTATTAGTGCCTAGAAATGATTAAAGTTGAAAGTTTTTAAAATTATTAGGTCACGACACTTGACAGGATGATATTGATCGAAATTATAAGAAACTCAAATTCTTCATATCTGGTTAACTCACTTTTCGGCGATGTTTTTATTTGTTCAAAACATTTTTTAATTAAAATCCGTCCATTTATCCGCGATTTATGGTGCCATATACATACAGCATTGAGCTCTAATTAGTATATAAATGGCTCTCGTAAAAGGGCTGTATAAAAGTACATCCAATCTTAATCATCTCACCAACTGACCCTTTATCTAGCTTGGTAGACCTGTATCTTGAATCTGGAGAGTTAGACTGTCTAAAGTGTGGAGGATTATTATTTAATCGATCTCTGTAAAATTGAGTTAATACAATTAAATTTACGCTCTGAAGAAGCTAGTAGATAATCTGAGCTACTATTAAGAATTATCGATTCTATTCTTAGACATAAATGTAAATAAATTTGACAAGCAACTTTATATCATATAAAATTAAAATAAAATCAAAAACGAACTAATCTACTAATACCAACTACAGTCTATTGAATTTGAGACGTTTTGTCACTTTCTTGACTTCTTTCCCCGTTTTCTATATTTGAATTAATCTAACATAAATAAAAAAAAAAACTTGTCTATTTTCTGTAATAAACTCGATGATTGTTGTTTTCCTGAATTCTGCAGTTTTACTCTCCACCAAATATTGCATGTAGTCATCGAAAAATAATCTCATCAAATGAAAGGATCCAAAAGTTAGGCAAGATCGCAAGGTCAGATCCCTAATAACAATGGACCTTAAAATTATGTTAGCCTTTACATGTGTGTCGACCATTTTAGCATTAATTGCTGCCCTGCTTTTTGAAAATCCTTTTCTGATGTGAATGGTGCAAGAACAATGTTGACAATTTCTTCCAACCACGTGGTCCATTGCTCGATTTTTGAGAATTGGGAAAGTCCAGTAATAAAATCAGTTTGGATTTTTTGTACAAAGTCAGTCTTGCAGTTGGAAATCCAGTACATTTGATCCTAGAATGAAAAACAAAATAACCTGAATTTCCCCGAGGTCGATTTTTGAGATGTCTGAGCACATCCCTTTAAGTAGTGCTTGATCACCGAGAATTCCTCGTGTTGCTTGGGAAAGATGTTGAAGTTTAGTGTATCTTCTTAGCGTTTGGACAAACCCAGAAACCGCATTGATCTAAAAATCTTTTGAAAATACAACTTTTTTAGAAACAAGTCTTTCACTAAACTCACGAGACGTCAAGGCGGAGAATAGTTTGGTCTCCAAGGATTTAGAAAACGTTCTGATATTTTGTGTGTGAGAAGCTAAAATTTAGTTTCCAAAAAAACGTGTGGTATCTTGCAAAATGTCTGGAATCAATAAGGAAACGAGATGCTGATATAGAATGCAATCGGAAGTGAAGATATAATCCACAACCTCATCAGAATTTACAAGTTCTATCATATTTTCAAAGGAATTTCTAACATTAACATCAAAAATACCTTTTCTTAACAAAATTTCCCCAAAAATCAGTCCATATTGTTGGCACGAGTTTGAAATTAAATTGATTCACAGCTTCTTTGATTTCCTAAAGATATCTATATATTTATACATTGCAGTGTTTTCTGTAGAGATTCTGAAAAATATTCACAAGATCATGGAGTTTATTAATATTTATGGTTATCTTTTTAACATCAATTTGCCCGAAAGATGGCATTTCAGCAGAAACTCGTGGAACTCTTCTTGTTATGACAGTATTTTCGTTAGAAAAATAAGAGTCAGATTTTCCGAATAAGATGACTTCTTTTGAAAATGGGTTTTTATGATTTGGTCTATGAATATATTATGTGAACAACTGAGTGAGAATTTTAAACGTCTGAAGTTTCTGGGAGTTTGAATTTCGTCTTTTATTATCCTATTTAATTTGGACCCCATCTTTATTTTTATTCCATAATAATGGTATTTTGAATTCCCCCTTACAATGCTAAACACACTAAACCTTGTTCCTAGTCTCCTCGTTTTTAATAAAGGAAATACTGAACGGATCAGCTTTCCAAACGACGCTTGATTCATTGGAGGATGACCACTTTCATTGCAATATCCCCTGTAGTGTGAGTAAAGAGTGCAACGAGGTAAGCTTACTCCTTCAGCTGTTTCATAGTTAGCAAGAAGCCAATTGGCCTGCAATAACTCAATTTTTACTCACCGTGGCTGATGAGGCGCGTGAAGATAAAGAGGAGTAACGTGGGTAGTTATCGTCATATTGCAGGCTAGGATTCCTCGAGTAACGTATTTCCTGTTGTACATTGTACATAGGTGCGGCACTCTTAAATTACATTACTACTAAATACCTGTGGATAAAAAGAATTCGAGTAAATTATGGGCTGATCAAAGTCATATGAATTTCTAAATTGAAATAAAATTTAAACCTTTTATTATTGTCAGGGAAAATTTCGGATGCGGAATAATTTTGTTTGCTATCCATTGGGGACGTTGTTACTAATAACTAAACGTCTAAGTTGTACATTGTTTGACGTAATGAATCTCAGAATGTTGGAATGGCTGCCGATCACGGGGGGAGTTGGATCTTACAATGTTGGGGGTTGATCTTCCCTACACATTTATCATTCAAGCTACTATTGATAAATTCGACATATTTGATTGCATAATGAAGGGCCTTTTCTAACCTGTAAATAATCATTGTTTGCAAAAAAACAAATTTCACGCATTTATATTGCGGGCAAATTAAGTATGTTGTTGAGGCATTAATATAATTTAAGTAACATAGAAATAGTTGCATAGATATTGTTGGTAGATACTGTTACCGTTTTGATATGGATCTAAGCAACCATATTTTATTTGTTTTTAGGTATCTCCATTTTAAAATAATTATTAAAAATTAATTTTATTTTAAATTATTTTTTAATTTATTATCATTAAATAACTTCACATTAAATATTTTTTTAATTTGTTACAAACCAATTTTTATTGCATTTTCTTAACTTTTTTCTGTGATTATCTTTATCTTTAAACATTTTCTGACTCGACTAATACAATTTCAAATAATTTCCTTAGATAAGTAATCAATCATAAAAATAATCCACACTTAATTATGTGGTTAAGAGAATAATGGAACCCTATTCATTTCAAACTAGCACAAAAGTGTGGTTCTATGAATAATAAGTTTTCATTTCTTTGTTGGTGAATTTGCAGACTAATAAAACTATTAATTATTCTATTTTGAATTGGTTCATTGTGTAGCTATTGTTTCACAATTATAGTTCACTCAATTTGGCCAATTAGTGTATTTTAAAATTGCTTGCATTTCTCACCAATTAATGGTTCTCTGAGGCATTCAAGTTTTTTGCAGACGTGCGGTTTGAATGGGCCTAGACTTGTTTATTGTCTTTCAATTTTATGGATAATTAACGATTCGTGAATTTAAGATTTTTTATTGTTCTTCCAGATCAAACTCTGATTTGAATAACTTTATTCTTAAAATAGTCGTTTCTCTAAAAAAATTTAAGGCATATTTTTGAAAATTTTAAACACATCATTTCCTAAGCGTAGAGCAATTTCAAAAGTCAATCGATTAAAATTTTCGAAAATCATTTTTAACTCAGTATTTTTCAAGCGTTAATTTTTCACAATTCAGATCAGACGAGATTTCGAATCCAGACATTGGTCCAGCCTAACTTCCTTAATTATTATTTTGGGTTTCTCTCCAAATTCTACTGAAAGGGAGAATCGTGGATACAGAAAAACAGCGGTTAGTATGGAAAGCCTCACCCGCATAATGAGGTCTACCGAGATCACATGATTAGTTTGGTTTAAGATTTTATTGCCAATCAATGAATCAGATTCTAATTAAGGTAGAAGCAGCAAAAGGAGAGTCCGTTAAAGATCATCACCAGAACCGCCCTCGAGTGTCCAGTACTTTAAGACTGTTACCATGTTCAACCATGGCCGATGTCCCCACTCAAGCCCTTCGATTTCTGTCTAGATAGATTAGAAGTCTAAAAAGTCAGTTTTTGTCTACATTGGACACTTATTAGGTGGGAAAAATTAATTTTTACCTCCCGAATAAAATTACACATTGAAGACAAAGAATTTAGTGTTACTGAGTATGAAAATAAAAAAAAGGATTTATATAAGAGAGGCTGTTAGTAAATATTGGCCGCTTGGTGTCATGTGATTGAAGATTGCTCCTCCTCCCCTCTGGAGGCGTCATTGGATCCACTTTACTCAGAAGACGCCTAATGCATGGCCGGCATTCAAATAGATCCATCTATTCGGTTCCTTGTGACGAGTTCTGTAATCGACCTCAGCTCCTCGGATAACGCTCTCTGGATCACTGTGCTTGGGCGAGAGGTCATGCTGGACGCCTCAGGATCGAGGAATTAGTTTGGTTTTAGCCTTGGTCTTTGGAATAATTTAATAGATATACTCGTCTATACTATATTTACTTAAGTAGAACCTAAACTAAAAGCATTTTTAATCGGCTAATCTGGTCGAAGATGATGCTGTGGCTCTCTTACAAAATATCTAAGCTTTATTGGAGACCTATCTTGTTTTAGTTTCTTCTGACGTGGAAGAACTAAACGGAACACTAAGAAAACTTCGAAAAGTACCAGGTTCTGACCCTTGCTGTTCAAACTAAAAGAACATGAACAAAAGTCTCACATCCGTCACCTCCTATATGCTAAGAGAAGAAAGAATGAAAGTTTTCATCCATTGAAGTTAAGTAGACGTCACATCTAAACATCTCAGGCTTCCAACCAATTAACCACGTGGTTAACTGGTCCATGTAGTTCACTTTAATCAAACAAATTAAAAATTCTACTGAAATCGCTTTAACTAAATCAGTTGAATAAAATTAAGTTATTTAACTGGAAATTAATCAATTATTTGAAAATAAATCAATATTGATATTTTTTTCTTTGTCACTAATATACTTGAAATTAAACTTAGGCCTCTCAGCTTGAGATCAATTTATGTTTGATAGTCAATTGTCATTCACTCAAAAAAATCTCTGATGTGGAACGTCACTTGTGTCGGTTCCTTCTCTGTCTCTCGTATTGCTTTATCAGACTCCCCAAATAATGACTTAGCCATGAATATGAAGCTAAAAATATGCTGAGTCTGAAATCTCCTTCGAAGCCTCACTAAAGAACCATTACCGAGAATCGAAATGGAATCATGAAAAGTTTCAGAGGTAGTAACTTATAATGACTATTATCCGCTGAAATGCTCTCTTTTGGTCTTTTAACTGCATTAAACTAACTGATTTTATTTGGTTTTGTTTTTAATTACTTACTGAACTGTACAGGATTTACCTCAAACTTTTTATACCCCACATGTTCAGGGCAGACACTTTATTTTAAGAAATTAATTAATTGTTGAGAGGGAATTCTTAACTTCTTTCAATTTGGAATTGTAAAAGAGGGCCAAGGAATGTTATTAACATCTTTCTTTTTAGTTGCATCTGAGACCCACCAGACGATTCGGTTCTCCAGTGAGATATCTTAGTTGTGACCTTATTCGTCAAGCCAGGAAACAGTAGATGTATTGAACTTTCAGATAGACTGTACGGTATTGAGATTTAAATTGGGATGCATCTGAATTTTGTCAACCACTTATGACCCTGAGCCATCCCGCGAAAATATTCTTATGAAAAATTTTCCTTAGACAAATCGGACAACTCTAAAAGTAATTTGATATAATTTTGGAGGTTTTTACTGTCTCTTTGTTTTTCCCCGTTTATTCATCGGCTTCAACAGTGGCCTTCTAGCAAATTCCAATGAAAAATTCCAATGAATTTGCTAGAAGTTTTATCTAAGGTTTGTTTAGTCGAAAAGAATTACGACTGGAGTTATTAATGATAAAGAAAATTTCCAAATTTCTCGAAATAGACACTATTTTAAGTGAAGAGTCTAGAATACGGAGCACCGTCTATATGAGAGAACGAGATGCACCTTATGTAACTCATGGGGATCGACGGAGCTTTATCGACATATACCATAAATGCACTTGGAGGCCACAGTGAGGTCATATCTTCCGTGAACGGAAAAGTTTTACTATCTCTTTAGTTGTGGAAGAAGACTTCCGAAAAATTGGAAACTATCTTAAGGATGAATGTGACCTCGAAAAGCTACTCGTTCTAGTGTGAAAATAGATAAATAAAAATCCTGACCACGTGGATAGTTATGACCATGGCATCTAAACATCGTGTTAAAACTAATTCCCTGAAACTAAATCTGTTATGACTTGATATCGATTTCATTTAAAACTCATTTAATCAATAATGCCTTTCATTTTCCTGTCTACTTTTAAATTTGACCGACATAACGTATTATTTTCTTTTATTAGGTACCTCTCTGCCTTAGCCGAAATGGCTCAGTGTCATAAGTGTAAAGACCTGATTACCCCTGGTTCGAATCTCGCTGCTGTTCCTAACGGCTGAAGGTTTCACGCATCTTAGATGCTTTGATTGACGAGTGACGTCGTCATGAGTGAATACTTCACTGCGACCCGGATCGTCTATTAAGGCATACACGCAACAAAAAGAAAAAAAAGAAGTGAATAGCATTCTTCGGTTCTACCTATCTACGAATGGTTATCATAACTTACTTTACTTTAAAAATGTGTTTCCTCTCTGGGCAGAGTTATAGGTAATATGGCTTTCTCAAAAGTGCGGTTTTATTATTTTTATTTTTTCTGATTTTTTGCTCACCATAAAATTGGATTTTACTTTAAAAAACCATTGATTCCATAAAATCAATCCATCACTTTCAATTTCTGACAACTTTATTGAGGAATTCTGCACATGTTAGCGCACGTTAGATCAGGTTAGTTGCTTTCATCCTTTCATTAATGGAATTACGAGAAATTGATTTTTTAATCTCTCAGAAAAGATTTCTGACACGTGGGAAATGGATGCTTAGTCATTCTGTTGAATAAATTTTATAATTTGAATTTTATAATTTTTAGCCACGCAGTCAGGGCAGCCGCTTTATGACATTTACTCTCTTTTCCTTTTCAAATAATAATTTTCTATTTGAACTTAAACACGTTTAATTTTTATTTAACTAACGCGTGAAAAGAAATTCTCATGCAAACCGCGTGGCGCCTTGTGGTGCTTTGTCTCTGGAGCCCTCATTAAACAAAACTCCGGCATGCGGGAAGGTGGCCCTGCAAATACAGTCAGCCGCCCTATACGAGCTTGTGTGGGTACGAGAGAGGAGCACCGGGAAAAAATGAGGATTTTGGCGGAGCGCATCGGATCACGTGATAGTTATTTGGTTTTACGTGGTTTTGGGTGTTAAATAAATTATAAATGTGGCTAAAAAAAGTATTTTAATCGATTTGATGGCGGATTGAGGGGATTAAAAAATGAACTCGAAAATACATACAACCTAGATGTCCTTCGAAAAAGCCTTCTCAAGGAGAGAGTAGAGGAATCTATCATGGAAGATTATCAATGGTATGCATAAGAGACGAGAAGATAACTTGGACTCATTCTCCTCATTAATTAGCAATCAAATTGATAAGCATAATGGAAAGGCAAAAAACCTCATAAGTAATTTTCTAATTTGTGACATAAGCTCTATAATGTTACCAGCATTAAATCCTTATTTATTTTTTACAGTTTTAAAATATCTTTTATAGAGAAAAATCCCCTTTCTTTAAAAAAATTAATAGAATCCTCAATATTTTTAGGTAGATTAAAGAGATTAAGTTGTTTCCACATGAACAGTAATGACAACGTGGAGTATTTGTAGATAAAAAATTAAAAAAATAATAAATAAAAAATAAAATTATTCGTAAGAAATCATTATTTAAATATTTACTTTTTAACTAAAAAAGTACCATATATTGATTTTGTTGCAGGAAAGTGGCGGTCATTATCTAAATAAGCACCAGATTAACTAAAATGAATAATAGTCTCTGCAATCTCGCGGATGATGCGCTTGACAAGCATGATGGAAAGTCTCTGGACATGTATTGAAAATGGACCTGGAAGCCACAGCGAGCGTGATCATGGATGATTTCTTAAGTTCTCTTTTGAAAAAAACTGTCCAAGTGATGTTTTTGGTCTTCAGATTTTTATTAAAATCAGATTTGATGCAAACAGCATAGCCTATTTTTATATTATTTTTTTGAAACTTTTTATTTGCATTTTCTTGCACCTTTCTTTTTAAAACTTTCGAAATGTTCCGATGTTTGATGATCTAATTCAATTTCTGAAAGAGAACAAGTTTTTGAATTTCATTTTCTGAAAAATGTTCAGTTCTTTGGGTTGGTGTTCAATGTTAAGTACTTTGGTTCTTTATTATCAGACAGCCAATCAAATTATTAGATCTAGATTGAAATAAAGTTTTCGCTAACCAACGCTTCAGCGATTGAGTATAGCGTTCTAGTTGCCGTGTGATTGAGGGTCTCTTGGTCTTCTATGAATCGCCTTTATCCCTAAATCACATAATAATCTTGAAACTTCAAAGTTACAAAACTCTTTTCCATAATCCGTATGTAAGATTGCAGGTGGCCCATGCGGCATATTCAATCAGATACAATATCAATCAGATACTTCAGTCTCCTTTCAGAGGCCGCTATGTTGAGAAATATGCAGGACTTCCTACGTATTTGCAAGGAGCTAGAAACCCATTCAGAGAAAGGGCGGTCCATGTGGATGGAATTCAGTCCAATAGAATAAAAAAGTGAACTCCGGTAGAATTTTTCTGCAGACATAAAAGAAGACACACTTCTGTGTGCAGTTGGATCGCTCGAGGATAATTCGAGAAATGTCGAGGCTGTGATCACCTAATTAGCGAGTTAATACTTTCTTGGTGGTTTTGGGGTTTTAAAAATAAATGACAGCTGTCAGATTACAAATGACAGGTGATGGTAACCAGTCCAGCATGCTACATATTATTATGTACTTTTGTTTCTGTACTTATTATCGTATCTACACTAACTTCCACATCACATTAGTGACTGAATTGTACTGAATGGGTTTCCAACTTCTAAGACTGTTTTAACCCGTATTATGGGGGAAATGCAGACGTATACCTTGCAACTTAGTTATAGAAGAGTCATTAGTTGTTTCATCTAGTTTCTGGATGATTACTAGTTTTTTGGTGAAATTAGTAGTTACAATTTGCCACATCATTTTCAAAAAAGTAAATTACTATCATGTATCAGGTATAATACTCCATTAATCTGAATTAGTTGTTCCCACGCATTAAAAAAGAAGACTCAGTTAAGTCGACATTGATTTTATCAAAAAATTCAGCAGGAGCACGTGAATGTTATTCTTTTGTAATTCATCTAACATTTTGACAGAGAATGCCAGAATTTTATTTTTTTATTTTTGACTGATGAATTCTACGATTGTAGCCATATTTATTTTTCTTCGATTAAATGGCCCGTAAAATTCCAATTTCTCCATGTTCCATTGGAGAAGTATTTGCTTACTTTTATTTGTAACGGACGCCAACCATCTTCTAAGAATTGGAGAAACATTTACTTACCTTTATTTGTAAATGATGCCAGCCCTCTTCCAAGAATTGGAAAAGCATCTATCTTCCATTGATTTCTCTATTGGGCTCATTCATAAGTAGGTCGGATGGAAAAACCAACAAAAACCGACAAATTAGGAGCGAATACGTGGCCATCAGGTGATCCCGGCCTCCTTAAAAGCTATCTCACATTCGGTCGGTGTTCGTCCCGAGATCTGTACATGTTATTTTTGGAAACTTTGGAGGTGTCAATAGGCTTCTATTCTCCTCACAAGTACCTTGAAAGAAGTTAATGTATCTGTCAGTCTGTCCGGGTAGCATTAGATTTTACGCGTAATCCCAAAATGATCTTGTAAATGATATTTTTTGCCTTAGATTGAGGTACAGGAGCAGTAAGAGGATCTCTAACTTATAAGAGGTCGAAAATTCACTTTCACAAAATGAACTATAATTAACTTTGTTTCGCATAGACATACAGTGTGGTTATTTTGCGCAAGCATTTCGAAAAAAATATATTTCTATTTTGAAAAAAGCAGAGAATAGTCTGAAATTGGAGGAAAATATTTCTATTCACAAACCAAATTGACGACCCCTCCATATTACCAAGTAATTTTACGTCGAGTTAAATAGTGCCGATTGAATTTCTCTTTAATCTTGGAATGAGATAATTAACCTGGTGCTTCTTCAGATACTTATTAAAATCATCTTTTTGAGGTGTTCCATACTTTTTACGAAAAAACTCCATGATGGAGACTATATAGGTTTTTATTAGAGATTCACATCTTTTATTATAGAAAAATGACTATCCGACTAATTAAAATTATCTCACGTGTCTTCGCTTATACCTCTAGCGAAGATTCTTTCCAACTGTTTACTATTATCCTCGTGTACTGTAGGTTACACAAAAGGATTCCCAAGGCGTGCGTCAAGTTCACTCTCTCAAGGGTTCTTTGAGAACAGTTGCTTATATATTCATGGATATTTCTAACTACTTCTAACTGTCTCAAATACCCCCTATGGAATGATTCCACAACTTTCTGGAATGTCATATCCCATACTTGTTGGACAAAATTAGGTGATAGACCTCACCTCATTATGCCTCCACACGTAGTCGGGGTTTAGTATACTGCCTCACTTAGTGGCTAAATGTTCCATATTTTTCATTCAGGTTCACATAATAATATTATTAACAGATTTTGAGAATCAATTCGAGGGGATGTCCCCAAGTCAAGAAAAGTCGAAATTTTGATTTTTAATATTAATGATGAGGATCAATTCATGGTTAGAGACCACGGTGGAGGTCTTAAGATGCTAAATATTTGATTTCTTATATTTTTCGCGAGCCCCAGACGTAATTCGTCAATGTCAATCAATGTCAAAAAATAATTTAATTAGTTCAAAAAACTAAGATTAATTAACATAAAGTAAAGTTGTTATGACAGGTCTCAATTGTGGTCTGCAGGCATTAAGTACGCAATGGGAGCTACCTTTCATAATCGCGAGCCCAATGTTCTGGAAAGGCCATCGCGTCATAAGATTAATTATCAACTATTTTTTATATATTTTCAAATGAATTTTCTGAATAGATTAATTGAAAGTAGAATACAATTACTCCAACAGTTTTAAATATGATTTACTGGGGATGGTTTTTAATTAACGTTTTAATAATTAAGAAAAATTACTCCAACATTTAAGGATGTTAATGTTAAAATGAGTATGATTTGACCTTGATTTTTATTTGATTTTTTTACAGGTTGGCTACATCAATAAATTAATTTTTTGATAACCTTGAATTTTATCTAATTGTCATTAGTTTGAAAAAGTTCAATTATTATCAAAATTCATAAAAGTATTGACTATCATATTACAAACAAATGAGGCATAAAGTTATTCCATCAGAGTATCTCAAAATTTTGGACCAGAATGGGTAATCTAGCATTACCCAATGAATGCATGGGTTGATCACTTCGATTATGCACAGGACTAGAAAGGGACGAAGATTCCAATCGTCATAAAAAGATGAAAACTTTTAATTCAGTGGAATACGTCACTCACAGTTTTTTTGCTTTTTGGATTTCAAATACTATTAATATCAGTTTAGGACTAATCTATTGTCTGAATCAGATTTTCCTAAAATAGCAGTACTGTACAAAGAGACACTATATTATTGACATTTTACAGTTGTTGCTAATAATAGTTGCATTCGCTCAATTAATTCCCAATTTTATGCATTATTTGATTAATTTTCACTTATTTATCTCCTTAGTAACGGACTCAGTATGTTGGCTTTTACACCCACAGCTGACGATTTAAGTCGATATTAAAAGTGTTCATACAGAACGGTAGAATAAGTGATATTTAATGAACTTGTGAAATTAATCTAAAATTTAATCTAATTTGTAAAAAATAGCAAATTAAATTTAGAGTCAATTAGCAACGTTCAACACAAATCAAATATAATTAAATCAAAATTTCTATTAATAAATTATTATTATTAAATTGTTTTTACGAATTATTGTTTAAATTAATATTCCGTAATAATTTTTATATTTAATCAGCGGTCATTTATTTTGCGCGTAATTCGGTGATGCCTGTACGTATCAAACTTGTTGCAATCGGAGACGGAGGTTCAGGGAAGACAAGTATTTTTTCTACATTTGTGAATAATTTATTCCCAGAAGACTACTTGCCAACAGTATTTGAAACATACTCGAAGCCAATATATTATGAAAATGAGATAGTAAGATTAGATCCTCATTCTTAGTACAACATGGTTTTGTTCGATACTGCGGGACAGGAAGACTACGACCGTCTCCGTCCTCTTTCCTATATCGACGCCCAAGTCGTCATCATCTGCTTTCCTATAAATGAACCTTGTTCTCTGGTGAATGTCTCAGAAAAGTGGATGTCAGAGGTCAACAATTATGCCCCTAACGCAAAAAAAATCATCGTGGCCACGAAGTTTGACTTGGTCGATAAAGAGGAGTGTAAAGTTAATTACGACTTATACAAAGATGTTATGAGCAAATGCAAAGCAGACGGGTAATTTACTAGCTAATTGGATAGCTTTGTTATCTGCTCAGCTAAGACAAAGTATAATTTGGATGAGATCTTCTTTATGGCGATCAAACTCCACATCTCATCGAAGAAGAAGAAAATCAAGCTGTGCAATATTTTTTAAATTACAACTTCAATTAATATATTTTATCTACTTTGTCTTGATTAATAGAATTCGATTATTTGTCTGATTATTGTAGCTATTAGGCGAATAAAGAATAATTTAATGTAATATATTCTCACTCCACGTGTGATCCAATGATCACAAATGTCAATATTGATTGTCTAGTGAGCAATAAAATTATTATTTTGATGAGAAAGCACGAATTATGATAGATAAAGTTGTTCACGCTAACAGGCATTATTGGAGATATCCAGATGATGAATGTCATTTTTCTGTTTGAGGGTGGGAAGTTTTTGATCCTAGTTAACATTGATCTTTTTACAGATAGGCAATTTCACAAATTGATAACCTTGAATAATTTTTTTAATTAACTTTATTTTTAACAAAAATTTGAATAATTATTTTAACATTTTTGTAAATATTAATTATCATTGATAGATAATAAAGTAAATTTTTGGACAAAGGCTCCATTATGGCTATTGAGCACGAAATGGGAGTTACTCCTCGAGCCCAATGTTCTGGAAGAGCCATCTTGTCATTCTAGGCTTTTCATTCTGAAGTCCTGCAAGCTACAAAATATAACAATTGTATCAAACATTCAAAATTATATCAAATCATTTTCACTCTTTAGAATTTGTTCTGTGTTAAGGTGACTCTTTCGTTATAATTTTTCGCATATTTGGCTGTATTAGCAGTTTCGACCTTGATGTGGCTGAGTTCGCAGTAACAGAAGGACATTGGTTTGCTCTATTTTTGTAAAACGCCCCTATTACTGTGTCAACTTAGCCTTCAATTCGTTGAGTCTTGAAACACACACTAGGCAATCGTATTTATCGCAAGATCGATAGTTAATTTCATATTGTCTTTGTGAGTTGAACTCTTTTGATGTGGCAATGCTGTTATTGCAATCTAAACAATGTATCTTTGCATTAACCACTGTACAAAAGTACTGTAGTTTCCATTTTTTGAAATACCTGTCTTTCTTCTTCAAATTTCCTCTTATTGTTGAAAATTTTGTTATTGTTTTAAAATTTGTTAATTTATTGCCAATAAATGAAAGAATTTCAGCATCATATTATGGACTTAAGCGCCTAGTGCTCCGCCAAACACGTGGAAGCATTCACATTGTAAGACAGTATCTTTTTTCTGGGAATCTTCTTATATAAAGGCGAGGGTAAATTTTAAGCTTATGAACGTATTCTGACCACTGACCACACATAACAGCGGGCTGTCTATTTGAAGCCATTGACAGAAATCCACTGCTTTTCTTTGGTGGTCTCATTTTAATGACGCATTCCGCCCATATGTCGTCCATTGTATAACCACGTTTGACATGCCTGTACTGGTTCTGGTTCTACTAGAAATCTCTCCTGTCAAAAAAATGTAACAAAATAAGAGTTAATCACTAAATATGTAAAAACCATGATTGCATGGCTAATTCCTCTCAAAATTGCAAGCGAAATTCGTTAGAATAGCTGTGGCGCTTGCTGAGATTTGATTCTCAAGTCGACCCAGAAATTCTAGCGTCGAGGGTCCAATGGCACCAAAAATCGCCACAGCAAAAAAGAGTAAACATCACTTAGTCTGTTAAGTCAGCATACTATTTTATTTTTAACATTTCGGCTTTTAAAGTGGTCGAACAATTTTTGGGTACATTCTTATGGATGTTGCTTGGCCAAAAGTATCAGTGATGGTAATGTCTGACCATAGGTTTCCCGACTTTAAACGGAAAGATGGACATCCATGTGCAAAATCGTACAAACAACGTTGAGAATCTTGGGATGGAGGAAGGAACGAATGAAGATGGTTCCGAGTCTCGACTAAGTGGCCGACGTGATTATTTCATTAATAATACTATCAACGTGAGAGATCTCCAAGTTACGATGTGAGCGAAGATAACTGCGCTTATATTTTTAAAGCAAATAATAACACAAAAAAATTAACCATTTTGGGTTCACAAATCTAAGAATACTTCTCAAGAGCAGCATCTATGCATGGTAACTGTGAATTTTTTGGAATATCGAAGATTCCAAGTTTATTTTTTGGATCATAAGGATTTTTAGAATAGGCTATATTTTTTACTAAATCGAAAATATTCTTAAATAAACAAAAAATGAATTTGCACTTTAGTCGACAAATAGTAGTAAAATTCTTTTCCAAATTGATTTTTAACCTCGACACCGCAAGAAAAAGGATCAGAGTAATCGTTTAAATTAAGTGATCCTGGTGTCCACATCAAGCTATCTCTCGTGGTTGGTTTTGGATTCCTGAAATAACGGTTGAGTTAATCTCATCCAGCGTTTTCTATCCCTCGCCTTTGTCCCAAGTGTATCTAGATCTTCACTTGTCCTCAGACTCGGACCCAATTTTGAGAGGTCTTTATTCAGAACTATGGGTAAGGTTGTCGTCTCTTCCACCGAAGCCACCGATTCCACAGCAATTGGAGTAAAAATCCGTTTTTTTTGGCCAACGAATTCTAATAACTAGTCGGAGTTGTTTTCTATAGAATGAGTCCGGTTTTTCTAGCTCACTCTTAGAGGTATCCTAAATCCCAGAATTTTAAGTTGGACTGGGAGAACAAGAGTTATAAATAAGTTTATCCCGCAACCATGGACGCGCGGATGGTGTCGAAATAAATAAGTAAGTTTATCTCTGTTCACGGTATCAGAAACCAGCGACATGTCTAAACTGAGGATATATGTCGTTTTTTTGTATTTCTAGCAAAGTGCAGAAATCCAGCGATGGCTCCATATGGCATCCGCTGTAGATCTTCCAGTCCGGTAAAAAAAAGAAACTCTTCAACTTTATCTCTTATTCTAGAAAAGAGAAACTCTTCAACTAGAAAAGACAAACTCTTCAACTTTATTTCGTATTCTGATAAGACAGATTAGAGATAAGAGGATTATTGGCCTTAGGCTATTTAGAGGGCTTTTTTGTCTCCCCGATTTATGCAAAAGGAAGTAGATACTCTTTCTATCTGTGACTTTTTGAAACATCTTTATTTTTTAGATAAAATTTCTTTCTATTTTCAGTGCTCTTACATTGTCCAAAGATTTAGAGTTCTCAGTCCTTAAACGTAGGCCTTTTTGTTTGGAGGATAGTTTACAATTACTGGGTCTTTTACCTGTTTTTTGCAGGTTCATAGAACTTCTTTGCGGTCATTTTTATACTTCAGATGTTTCGTCATAAAAAGCTTCTATTGGTAGCTCGCCAGGTATATTATTGAGATTTTTGAGAGAGTTGAATTCTGAACGCGTCTTTGTCACCTAATTTCTCGACATTATATCTCTCAGACTGTTTGTAGTTCTTCTGGTGGATCTAAGAATGCCAAAGTTCTCTTCAGTAAAAAACAGGCAGCCACCAATTTGTGGTCAGTGTTTGTTGGAAATGTTTCGAATTGTTTTCTTATCTGTTAAAATCATTTTTTAGTTTAGATATTATTTATTTATTTTAAAACCTCAAGACAACCAATAAAAAATGAATTAACTCGCTAAATTAAGTGATCCCAGCCTTCAACATCTCTCGAATTCTCTTCGAATGTTCCGCCAGTGAACCAACAGCGTTTCTGAAGTGTCTTCTTTTATTTCTGCAGAGTAATTCTATCAGAGTGTACTTTTTTAATGCCAATCTGAATTTCTCCGCATGAACCACTCTCTGAATGGGTTTCCTAGCTCCTTGCACATACGTAAGAAGTTTAGATATATATAGAAATTAGCCCACTTTATTTAACCAACAATAAAAAGTCAATATTTTATAATCAACAACCTTCCTCGCCTGCCTGTTCGCCAGCCTCCTCAGGCAGGTTCGATTCTGGTTGCTGAAACAACTCCGAGAGCGCCTTGTCCGATTGAATCCTTTTCCCTTATGGCATCTCCGGGCTCTGCCTCCTATACTCCAGTGCCAGGCTCTTTAGGGTCTGCTTTAATACAGTGGACTGTAGATAGGCCTGGAGCTTCCTATCTACCCCAACTGTCTTAGATAACTTTTTTAGTATTGTGTTTCAATTCCTTCCCACGTCATTACTATTAGAATAATGAGGACCTTGCAATCAAGCATCTTCCCCATCTCGTTTGTAAGCAAGTCATACTTCCTTTTTTTCTAAACTTCAACAGTCTGAAAACGATCTCGAGACGTAATTCCAACTTCTATGATAAGGACATGGCCAGATTCCTTATCGAGTACCACAATGTCGTTCGGCTTATTGTGCTTGACTAGCACCGAGGTACGGATAACACTGTCTACCTTAATTTGGACCCTGCTGTTCTCTACTACAGATTGCACCTTATGAGTCCGCAACTTTCTGATGTGGCTAATACCATACTTATTGCATAGTAAAAGATGAAGTCTCATTACTACCTCGTTGTGCCTCCACACATAGTCGTGACAGAGCATAGATCCGCACCGAGTGGCTAAATGATCAACCGACATGCTCCTTGACTTACAATGGGGACATGTATATGTTGATCGACCCCAAAAAATTAGCCACTCAGTCAGGACGGCCACTATATGACCATTTGCTCACTTTTTTACTTAAATTGAATTATCAAATAATTTATCACGCATAATTTAAAGTAAAGTTGTTATGACAGGTCTCCATTATGGCCTGCAAGCATTGAGGACGCAATGGGAGTTACTTTTCATAATCGGAAAAACCTAGGTTCAGTCTTTTGCTTCCCTGAGCCGTAAGAGCTATGGTCTTCTCGTCGTCTGTGCAGCACTATGGACAATTTTTATCGAAACGCTTTCATACTCCCTTCGAGGATGCGATTTTGCAAAAAATCTGTCCTCTGCTTCATCTAGCTTCATTTTAGTTTTTTGATTGTAACGGGTAGTTTGCATCTAGTTTGTCCTCTATATCCTCGTATGTACTCGAAGTATTTTTCATTACATCTTTGGCAAGTACCGTTGGATTTATTCTGAGGATCTTTCCAGACGGCCCCCCTCTTATTGTATCTTCTAGCGGCTGAGACTTGCATACCATTGTTGCTGATCTCTCATGAAGGGATCTCTAACAGCAAACGTAATTGTTTTCTATTTCATGATCCCAACTTCTCATATTGTATCCGATTCATTCCCACCGTCCCACAATTGTAAAACAATATAAGGAGAACAAATGCACTATAGAGACGTAGTTTCGTTGATAACGATACATGCAAACTTGTAAATCATTTCGATTGTAATTTTTTCAATGCTATCGTCCCCGGATTTTCTTTGTAGAATTTTACAGTCTCAGAGTAGTGAACCAATCAATTAAATAAACTTACTAAAATTATTAAAGGTAAAAATTCTTACAGAAAAATTTTATAATTGAAAAAAATACTAATAAAATTTAATATTTGTTAATTTTATTAAAATTTAAACCAGAATTTTTAATTGAATATTAATGAACTGTGAAATAAGCAAACTATGATTGAAAAAATTGGTCCGAGGTTTGTTTCTCTGATTTTTTAAAGCGCTGAAGTCACATACAGGGACTCAATGCTGACTCTTGCAGAACTTTGTGGTGAACGAAATCTTTTTACTTACCAAATAAGTGAACAGAAACTAAAAATCGAAGAACTTAAGGAAGGTTTGAAGATCCTCGAGGAGACTTTGAAGAAGACGTCGAAGGAATTGAATAAACTCAGTTTAACCAAAAAAGTGCTGGAGGTTCAATCCGATAAACTTTCCAAGATGATAAGCCTACAAGAAAAGATGGTCAATGTCGAGTTTTTTTTAATTACTAAAGGAAACTGGCCTTCTAAAAATAATCGGAAAAGGGAAATTCAATCGGATTAATTTCAAATGTTTTGGCGCGCAATTTCGATTGTTTGACGTTGGAAGGAAGTTTTGGTTTTTATAAATTTATAAAAAATAGAGCAAATTTTGACCAATTTAATTGATGAAATAGGACACTTAAAAACTCGAGTGAGTTATCAGTTATTACTTAGGCAATCATGCTTGACCTTCCTCAAGAAAGTAGCCACGTGGGCTTCGAAGGTATTTGGGATCTTTTATTTATTAGTGGAAGGTGAAATAGAAGATGCATACAAAGAAGTGATAAAAATCAGCAAGGATGTGAACCAGTTGAATTGCAAGGTTTTATTTCGTATTTGAAGATAAGATATACCGACTCGAAAATAAGATTAGCCGGAAAATAGATAAGGAGGACAAGGATGAGTGTCAGAGGCTTAAATATCGGGTTATTATCTCTTATGAGAAGACAAGCTGGCTGAACTGAACCAATTATTGGCTGTGACTGAGGCAACCAGCTTATCCGTCGAAGAGCGACTCGAAGATGTCAAAAAATCGTCAAATATGTGAATTAAGCGGTAATTTGTTGCTAATTAACTAAATTTCATTTTTTCTTAACCCAAATATTTTTATTCTTAAGTTGATTTTTTGTTATGAACGACAAAAACTAAATGAAGGTTGAGTCATTTTTTCTGTTAGCGGCAATCATAATTACTATCCTTCCTATGTTTTTTTCAATTTTTGTGTCAGGTTGGATTTGAGCCGTGATTCTCGTGAAAGTTTGTCTTCATGCCCGATTTTGAAGGCTTTACAACCTTCCCATTTGCCAAAGGGCGTTCTATCGTGTGATATGTTACTTATGTTGGTACCTTTTCCATGGCGAATATGATAGTACAAACTCAGACCGTCCTGCCGCTAACTAGGAGAATGGAAGAAGCTGGCTACATATTCTGAACTAGTGAACCGTTTTGTCCTAACTGCATTTTTAGACTTCGGGTGTAACCGATCCTGTCACCAGAGGTGTTCTCAGAAATATTGGAGCCGAAATCTCGTCCAGGCATTGGATTCGCGAATGTCCTGGAATTCCATCGTTTGCGGTAATACTCACTGTCGCTTAGCAGCTGGTTTGTTTCTTTTGACTAATAAATATGATTTATTGATTTACAAAAAATAATCCTCCTGTTATTAATTTTATCTTCTACTAATAATTTAACGAGGAACCATGGCCACGGATTCCTGTGTTTTTTCAAAGAACATGGAAACCTATTGGGCGATACGATTGCTCGAGTAGAAACATCGAAGGACACCCGGTGAGTTCCTTTGCAGGCATTCTCGTAGGCGATACGTTCTAGAGAAACGAGTACCGGGAATGAGGCCTGATGGTCCCTAGTTCGAATCCCACTGCTTTACATTTCTGTTGAAGGTTCCACGCATCTACGATGCTTTGGATTGACAAGTGACGCCATCATCAGTGAACATTTCACTGAGGAACCGAATCCTCTTTAAAGGACTCACGCAACAACAACAACAAAAAAGTGAAAAACATTCCTTGGTTCTCGATGCTATGATTAGTTGTCATTACTGTTCTTTACTTAAATAAAATGTGCGTCCTCTCTTGGCGGAACTATTTGTAATCTGACTCTCGCGTAAAGTGCGGTTTTTTGTTAACTGAATATTTGAAAATTAGTAACTAATTAATAATTTGCCCGTTTCTTCTCAAAAAGACTTTGGGCCGGAAATAAAACTATATCTGTACGCCTACCGATATACAAAAAGAAACCTTCCCCTTACGGGAGATTAATCCAAACTCCATGACTAACTGCAGGAGAAAGTCTGATATGGAAACCGAGATCACTTAACTTAGAAAATAACTCTTATCCTCTTTCTTGTGATTCTGTGGTTAATGAAATTAGATTAAATTAAAACAGACATGCTCAAGTTTCCCTAAATTTAGGCCAGGGGGATGCGAACTCAAGTAAAGGTGCATCAGATGCCTTTTTATTTGATTCCTTCGTCTCCGGTTTTAGTTGTTTTTTCACATTTTGAAGATCTTTTTAAGAGGAATTGGCAAAGTTACACATTATCAGCTATGGAATCCCGATTTGCCGTCCATGGCTCAGTTTCCAGGAGCTTAATAGCACATGAGATATTAAGCCCTTCTTAAATAGTTGATCTGAAGGTCGTGGATTGCGTGGATCTGATCTTCACAGTCAACTCGTGGTCGCAGTCAATTCAAAAGCAATCAAATATTATTGAAAGGGCCATATGGTTGTAATATTAATTAATTAATCCAAGGAATATGCAAGACATTGAAAGTGTTATTGGCTTCCCTTTTTTTCTTTTTTTTGTGTGTGAGTCGCAGAAGACAATCCAGTTCCGCAGTGATGAAACACTGATGACGCATCACTTGTCAACCCCAAAGCATCGTAAATGCTTGGAACATTCAACCGAATGGACAGCAGCGAGATTCAAACTTTGGACTCATGATTTTGGTTTGGAATTTATTGCACTGAACCATCCGGTGTCGATGACGAGATAACTTGTTTTTTGCCTGTGCCTACTCAGAAAGCTTTTCATTTCTGATATTCGAAAGTTGAGAAGAGTTTAACAAATTTGAAATGTTTCATTATTTCCCTCGAGATTTTCTTACGCTCTATTTTTTAATTTTTTTTATTTCTTGGTCGTTGATATTTTCGATTTTTTGTAGAATGGCCTTTCCTTTTGCCGTTTCAACAACGTTAAAATTTAACAGGTTAGGCGGTTTTGGGCTTTGTTGTTTCATCAAGGTAATCCATTTTTCGTTTGAATTTTGGCATGTTTTTATTTCAGAGAAGTTTTAGGTGATAATGTGGAAATAATAATCTCTGCATTAATCAACTTTTCGACTGAATATCTCTTTTCATGGTAAAGTCGATCTCTGCGGAAATAAGTTTTTCCAAGAATATTTTTAGTTTTAATGAGTAACAATTTTTTCAGAGGATGTAATCAATATTGTTGTAAATGTTGATTTATTTCTCATTTTCGTTTTTTTTAATCCCATCCACAAGGTTTTATAACTTGCTGGATGAATGAAAATTGTACTGGATAGTAAGAGTTCGCATAAACTGCAAATTTTTACTAACATGCTACGGAGAGCGTTTCTTTTGCTTTCTATATGATTTCTCATGCATAGCTCATCGCGGTTTTCTTTACCAGCTTCAGATCATAGTTAAGAATTTCGGAAGCGTTTTACATGAACGTCAACGGTTGTATTAGAAACTGCGAAGTAGTCTTCCATGATGACATTTGCTGGCGTACTTGGGTCTATTCTTAGAATGTGGTAAAACAGATTCCAGCGTACCTTTGTGAATTAATAGTATTAAATCGAACTACTATCCAATGGTTTGGTTTAATTAGGCTAAAAGTATACCGATTTATTTAGGCTTAATTATTAAATAAACATTATATTTACGTGTTGAAGATATCAATAGGTTTTTCAGATTGCCTTTTCCCTCTTTCGCATGGATTTATGGATTTACTCTTAAGTCTATTCCTGAATACCTTACACGAATAGGAGATCCCCATGAGCGCTTTTGGGTATTTGATCGAATCTCGGTCTCCATCCTGAGAAGGAATAGCCACTCAGTCAAGGCGCCTGCTATTCCTTTATTTTAATAAAGAATTCCTTACATATGACTGTCCATTCTAAGTTAAAACCTTTGACGACTCCTATTAGACTTAGAAGTCTTTCTGGGAACTGTAGTCTCTTAGGACATTTCGGTTAAAGTTAATTCTATCTTTTACATGAGTATAAATATCACAAATCGTTACAACGTCTATAAGCACAGGTTGTCATAGCAATGATACATATATGATTGAACAAAGGCATACGTGCGTGTGACTCTATGGAAGAAGCGAGAGCCAGCTTTGTCACTAATTTGATTGGTAGTGCGGGTTCTTTGGCTTCATTTACTGCATCCAAGAACATCATAGTGGATTTGGAAGAATGCGTATAGTCTTATAAATTACTATTAGCACTCGCAAGTATCACGATGGATAAGCAGTAATTTCAAACGGAGTCGCTGCTGTAGATTTGTAAAGAAGGGGGATAATGATCTGTAAGTAGTGACATTTTACTTACAGGCTTTGTCAATGCAATAATCCTTTATCCAAACACACCAAGGAAGCCCTAAGTAAAAAGAAGAAGCCGTTGGGAGACTGGGATCCAATCCGTGATACTGAGGCCATTCCGACAGACGCTTTTGGAGAAATTGAGTTTTCGGGTTATGGCAGCAGATTAGCGAATGTATCACCTTCTTTAAACGTTTAGTATATTTCTGTGAGAGAAGAGACCAACATGGATTTGATACTCAAGCTTTTTAGGGAAGTGTGGAATATTCCCAAGCCAAATCTGGTCATATCGGTCACAGGAGGAGCTAAGAGCTTTACGATGGCGCCAAAATTGAAGGATATATTTCGAGTGGGACTCACCAAGGCTGCCTCAAGCACAGGTATTTATCAACAGAATCAAAGGCGCTTGGATAATCACAGGAGGCATGAATGCTGGAGTCATGATGCACGTGGGTGAGGCTATCAAGCAGCACAATATTCTTTCTAACAACAAGAAGGTTCCCTGTATTGGAATAGCGCCATGGGGGTGTGTAGGACTCAGAGAAAATTTAATATCTCCGCTGGTGCTAATAAATGATTGATTTCAAGGGAAAATGGCCAGCTGCCTACAGAATGACCGAAATGTCCACATTACACAAAAATGAATCATTTTTGGACGACAATCACACACACTTTATTCTAGTGGACAATGGGACTTCCCATAAATACCGTGTTGAGATCGAGTTTAGGGCAAAATTTGAGGAACATCTCACAAATATGAAGACATCAAAAGAAGGTACCCCATTTGGTCATTTCAGGCGGCCTGAGGATACCAATAATTCTTCTTGTATTGGAAGGAGGAATTGGAACCCTTGAAACTGTAGCCTCTTCCATCAAAAGAAAGACTCCAACTGTTATTGTGGAGGTACCACATTAAAATCACGATTAGGGATCTGGAAGAGCTGCTGACATCCTGGCGAAGATATATCATGCCATAAAAAGTCAGTTTTAGAGTAATTTGAAGACAACGTTGGCTTAGATCTCCCAGATTTCATCAAATCTGTGATAGAAGACGAGTTTGGTTCCCAAAATATCGACGACATGGTCAAATTAGCCGAGAAGTGTTTCCAGAACATGAATCTGATCACCGTGATTAGCCTCGAAGGAAACGAAGAGATCGACACGGCCCTACTAAAGGCACTGTTTACAGGTACTTGACCAATGCACGTGGTAGCTAACAAGGACCATTCCATAATTCAGTTGAAGCTGGCCTTGGTGTGGGATCGCATTGATATGGTCATAAATGATCTGTCCTTTTCAAAGATGAGCTTATTTGAAGTTCTTCATTACTGTTAATTTTCTAGTTGGAGGAAGTGCTCCATTCTGCAATTCTTCTTGGGAGATCAAGTTTTGTTCAGTTCATTTGCGAAAACGGCGTCGATCTGAAGCATTTTTTGACTTCTAACAGACTCGTTAGGCTTTATAATCAGGTCTCTGAATGATCATATCTAGATCCCCCCGCGATGCCAGCTTGCTACTCTTCTTTGCAAGCAACAGAAGAATATGGGAGACTACGTGTCTTTAAAAGACGTGGGTTTGTTCATCCAACGCGTCATGGGGGAGTTTTTCGAACCCTTGTACCTCACAGATCACCGGTTTTTTGTCATTTTTATCTTCCAGATATTCCCAGTTGGACTCAAATTATATAATGAAGCTCCGCCTAGGAAAGCATGGTTTTTACGATTTCTTAACTTTAAGACCTCAATTCCATCGAAATTGATGATCCTCACCAGGAGCTCTTTATTTGGTCCATTCTAATGGGGAGAGTCAACCTAGCTCACTACTTTTGGTTAGAAGGAAGGGTTCTGTTTCTATTTACATGTACAGACTGGAGTAATCGCTGCTCTCGTGGCCTCATCTTTGCTCTACAGGCTTGGCAAGCTCACAAATGACCACGATTTGGCTTCCTCTCACATTGCCAACTCCCAGTGAGATATTTTGGATAAATGCAGTTTCTACAACGAATTAGCGATGGGAGTGATCAATGAGTGTTGGAAATCTGACGAAAAAAGGGCCCACCAGGTCCTATTGAAAGATAACCCAAGTCTGGGGCAGTGTGACTCCCTCACAATCGCCGTCCGCACGGACAATAAGGATTTTGTTTCTCACTCTTGTTGCCAGTCTCTTCTTACCAAAATATGGATGGGATCCATTTCAGAAGAGACCTCAATGCTCCAGGTTGTCTTTGATGTCATAAAAAAGCTTATTTTCTGCAATTTTTTCCCAATTTTTATCCCATTTTTGATAAAATTTAACAAATCAGATGCCTCCGATCAAATTTCGGTAAAATATGATTTAACTAAGAAATAGGAATTTGAAAAATCTTCACATTCGATGAAAGGGAGACAAAAATCATTGTAAGCTGTTTTTTTAGCTTAGTCGAGTGAGAATTCGACAACTTGTGCACAAAATGGAGACGTTCTACTCCGCCCCTGTCATCATTTTCACATCAAACTGCGTATTCAACGACTTTGATGTTTAGTTCAACTATCTATGGTTTCTGCTGCTGTATAGCTATGTTTTGCTTGTGGAGTACTCAAACCAACTCACAAACGTGGATATTGTGCTTTCTGTGTTTGTGGCAAGCCTCTTTTTCGAGGAATTTAGGCAAGTGGGGAATTTTGGTTACAACTTAGTTTTTAAGCGGGAAAAATATTTCATTTAAAACAAAATTGAAGGACTATTTCACTGATTTTTGGAATTTGCTAGACTTTTCTAGCATTTTTATCTTTGTAGTTGGGCAATCAATCCGTTTCTCGAATTACTGCACAGCAACTAACCCCACGTGCTTCGACATCGCCAAAACAATACATTCAATATCTTTAATTATCTGCTTTGTGAGGCTTTTGCACATTTTCTCTGTCAGCAAACATCTTGGCCCGAAAGTCCTTATGATTGGGAAAATGGTGGTCCCTAAGTGATCATTTAGGTGGTTGACTTGGTGATCTTTGTCTCCATTCTGCTTGTCTTTATGGTGTCCTTTGGGATCATCCAACACGCCATTCTTTATCCCAACGCTGAACTGACCTTTGAACTTCCGTTTTCCGTGTTTTCCAAAGCATACTGGCAGATGTTTGGAGAACTCTTTCTCACGGATATCCAAGGTGCTGATCTTCTTCATTTTAGCTACCGAGGCTTCGGGGACCTGTACTTTCAACAAAACCATATACGATACTGGACAACTTGTCCAATGTCCATCCAAAAGCGGAATCTATGTGATCCCCATCATGTTGGCCCTTTACTTGATATTTACAAACGCTCTGATGCTGAATCTGCTGATTGCCATGTTCAGGTGGGCCCCGATTAACCAATTTTAGCTACACGTTCGCCAAAATACAGGAATCGACGGACAAACATTGGCACTTTCAGCGATATCAGCTCATTTATGAGTATTACAACCGTCCTAAGCTGGCTCCCCCGTTTATTCTGCTTTCCCACATAATTGGACTTGTTTCTTATATGGTCGAGTACTGCAGGGGAAAATTTGAGTCAAAAAACGGTTCACGTGATTTATGACGTTCTCAGAGACAAACGTGGAAGAAGGTGAATTGACTAAACAACTGATTCAATGGGAGAACATGCGAGCTGACGACTTTCTGAGGACAAGGCAGTTGGAGGAGAAACATGACGAAAAAATATATAAGATGAAAGAAAAGTAATTATTATGTAACAAATTTTAGCCTCAGGGAGATCATTGGGGATGTTGATACGTTAAAATTGGACGAAAAGGTGAAATTAAAGATAAAATCATATTTTAGGTGGATATATTGCTAAATAAAGTATATAATTTGTCCAAGAAAGCTGAGCAGACTGATTAAACATGTAATTTATATCATACAATAAAATATTTGATTTTTTATAGACAAGAATTAATTTATTATTATTAAGAATATTCGAGAATGAAGAACTAATAACTGCCTTGTTCCTCTTCAAGATTCTCTCCCAAGTTCATCCAAATTGGCCAGCCGGGATCCGAATTCGAAATTGGTGCATCAACTGCTTTCTTATTTCCGAAAATTCGCGTATCCGATTTTTAATAGTCCAAGTATGTCTTAAGCTTCGCAGAAGCAAAAGAGGTATTTGGAATTATCTGATTGCATATTACGCATTATCATTTCCGGTTTATCTGTTCCGTTTTTAAAAAATCCATATGAGATAACTTTCATGATATTTTCTCTTCTATTAAATTATAATTTATAAATTAACGTAACAGAACCTAATATTAGGGTTTTTATTATTTTTTTTAATTTAACACACCGAAATCAGGTCTAAGGAACCCAGGTTAGGAACCACTGAAGTAGAGGAACAATATGGAGAGATCAAGTATAGTAGAGTCATGCTATAGTTGACCAAAGCAACGTTTCGACGAATAACCTCCAAACTAATACGCTGGGTGGCATAGTGGTTAGGTGTCGGGCTAAAGTGGCTTAGGCTACGGGTTCGATTCTCGCTGCTGTTCACCTGGTGGAAGGTTCCACGCATCTACGATGCCAAAAGGGTTTGACGAGTGACGCCGTCATCAGTGGATACTCACTTACTAACGAAATATCGTTAGCTCGCAGGTACCCTAAATATATTAAGTCTTAAATTAATATCAAGAGACCGACGTTCTAGAAAACTTGTTATTTCGTTCTGTGGTCTCCACTATGTGAAAGACGTTTTTTTAGATAGGAATTAAGTTGCTACAAAATGTTGTTAGATAACCCGGACTTGTAGAGACTAAGGATTGACTTTGTTTTCTCAAGACAAATATTCATGAAGATTTATTATTTTGTGTGTCCTGGGCACCCAAAGTTTCCAAAAAGGTGTCTAGGACTTGTAGAGTCTCAAGTGAAATCAGCTTTAAAAACATTTGCCCTTAAGCCCCGGTATTTTATCACCTTAAATTTTTAAAGATCTTGCTCAGGAGACTAACCGGCATTCAAAATGATTCATCTATTCATTCAACCGAAAACACATTTATTTCGAAACATATCTGACGATTGGTTCAGAATCCTAAATGATCTCCAAGTGTCCTGTCACAGTATGAAACTCCCTAACCTGCAAAACGTCATAAAAGGGGACTATTGGAAACTTTCTCAGTATGAACGAAAAAAAGTCATATTTACCAAAGAAAACCTTATCCGCCAAAAAATATTAAAAAATGAAAGTTTATCGGAGTAAACGTGGCCTCTTCCCAAACGATTGGATCACTTTGACTGTGCATCCGCTTTCGGTAGTTCTTATAACCAGTTATTTCTTCATTTTATTTAAAGAGACGGGGTAAATAAATATAGAGACTGTTGCATAGATTCATAACATTTTGAACCCAACCCTTGCAGACCGACAAGTAATGTCTTCTTCAACACAGCAGGTTAAATATATTAGCGCCTCAATCAATAAATCTATATATATTACAGGAGATCATTTACCCCCACGTTAATACCATGTGAATTTCAAAAATCCTGATTAAAGCTGACGATTCAGATTAAAGAAATTTTAAAAAAATAAAGCCAAAAAGATATTTATTCATATTTAATTAAGAACCATCAATTGACAAAGTTTTTACATATTTGTAGGAACATAACCAACTTCACTCCCAGCGAGACATTTAATCCAATTCGAGCTATTTTCACGTGTCAATTGAAGCATGCGATCTCCTATTAATGATATAAACGACATGACCCTTTTTAAAAGTAATCTCATCTCCTTCAGTTCCATCAAAACTTTCCATGGCTTCAATTAAGATGGGATTCGAAAGAGTGACCGTGTCATCAAAGGAATTCAAAGATGTATTCTTTTCTAAGCAGGGAGTCGAATCTTCGTTTTCCGTTAAATTGCCATTTTCCTTGATAGTTCCATTTTTCGGATGCGAGGTGATCTTGAATTTTTCGAAATCTTTAAAAAGGTCGGAGTATTTATCGATAGGGGTCAAAACAGACTCTCTCGGCCTTTAAATGACAAAAATCTATCAACTTTGCATCATTTTTTGCATTTTCCTCTGATCTGTTCTCAATCAAATCCTTTGATGAGTCAAAAATAACTTACGGCAATATCAAACTCAGGAAAGTCCATTTCAGGGCCACGTGTTAAAGACCATTTTTGCAGATCATTCAAAGGCTCTAGGATAGATACTTTTTTGAAGTTTTTAGTGGATCTCTTGTTGATTTTAGCATAATTTTCGTTTAATCTGCATGTGATTGACTCAGCCATTTTTTTGAAGTACAAAAGCTGAGCACAGTCAACAGTCTGACACTCATCAAAGATCTTTAGGCTCACAATAGTCAAATACAGAGCGCATTCCCTCAATATAATCAGTCTTGATTTCGTCCAAGGCTGAGATTCTCTTTTTGCAGAGTTGTCGTTTTTGCATGACCTTGGCATCAGCTGAGGCTACTTTGGAAGAAGATGGTTCAGTAATCTATTTGCCGAGATTTAAATAGAATAGCTACAGAATAACCACGTGTCCTTTCTAAGTAAATCAATTGCTGTCTGCGCCGAATATGGCTGGCGTGCCTGGCTGCGTTAGAAAACGAATTCTCAGACTTTTTGTAAGCATTATATAGTCCAATCCATTTTTCTTGAGCCTTTGAGTTATTTACAAGTCAAACGGATTTGAATTTTTTTGAGAAATGTTTTTGAATCTTCAGCTTTCTGCTTGATAATGCTGTCTTTTCCCATTCTTTCGGTATTTCAGGGTAATTTTTCACATTTTCTGCAAGAGTGGCTTCATCCTTGACGATAACTTCAAGATTATCCAAAAGTGACTCCCAGCACTCCCCGATGGTTCCCCCTTCGTCGACCGCTTTGATGTTTTTAATCAAAAATTACATTTTTGTGTCCTACTCTTCCATTTGACATAAAATGCCGACAACTGCTTGACATAACGGCTTAACAAAGCACTAAATTCCTCTGAAAATATCCGCAACTCGTTAATAGAGGCAAGTCTAGAATCGAATCGATTGATTGTTGGTTGAAAACCCCTTGAGTCCAAAAATTACACTCATCAGCAAGAGCTCCAACGGTTGTAGACATCACCATAACGCCGAACAACGACAATTAAATTGATTGTCACAATCGGCAAATTTAAATAAAAATCGATCATTTAAACTGCTGTGCCACCCTCAAAGACCCTTAAATGATTGGAATTCATTCTTCATGGATTTTGTAATGCGTCCTCAATTCTACGATTATGTCTAATTCCACGATAATCCTAAGCAAGTGAGCTATCTAATCCAACAAAGTTGCAATAAATTGAGTGTAAACTTGCCCGTTATAAAAATATAGAGTCTCTGGCTGCTTTAATGACTTCAAAGTGCCATTTTTACTTGTTAAATGAAATTTTAATTCTTAAGAGCGTGAATACTGAGACTCTATATATTGCATAAATTAAATCGATAATAATTTGATTATCAATTATTCCTAACTTATGTAATGCGGATTCTATTTTTAGATATTTGGCATTTTAATCGATTACTAATAAGTAATTGAAAAACTAATCTTTGTCGTAGTTATTGTCAAAAGGACTATGGAAGACTAGTTCCTATGTAATGGGAGGCAATACCACGATAACGTAAAAGATTTAATTAATGTTTTTTTTAATTATGAAAAATTATTTAACAATTAAATAATGTTAACTATGATTAGACTAAACTAAAATATCCTTCTTCTACGAAGATTTTCAAAAGTCATCCACATGACTTCCACTCCTCCTCGGACTGTGGGTCCGCCGCTCCAATGTTCCCGCTCTTCCATTCGCCTCGACGCGTAAAGGATTTCGTCAATTGGTATCTTGACTCCATGTTTGTGCTCGACAATGATACTCTCTAATGTTTTCTTTAAAACCACCGATTGAAGATAAGCTCTTATTGGCACATTAATCGATAAAGCTTTCAAATGATTTCTGTAGCACGTGGATATAATCCCGTCCATGTAAAAACCATAGGAATAATTCTCACTTGAGCATCGTATAGCATGCTCAATTCTTTAGCGAGAAAGTCATAGTTTGTAGCTTTTCCACCTCTGTATTCTTAAGTGCTTTTTTGAGGTGATTCCATCTTCTATAATCACAATCTCATTTTTCCTTTTGTCATACACGAAAATGTCTGGCTTATTGTGTTGCACTTCAGTGTCAGTCATGATAATAATAACCTTGGATATACCGAGAAAGAAGTTAAAGTAAACAACTAATTAAGTGTATCCTTTTTCCACTTCTACAGAAACAGAGTCCATCCGGAATCAGCATAAAGGGTAAGACGTCCATATTTGCAGTTGTGGAAACCCCTCCAGTGGAGTGGGAAAGCGAATGATCTTTTTCGTGCCTGGCACTGGGCGCCACCTAGACAGATGGATCACATGACGCCACTCTAATAGGACGAGAGAGGAGGAACAGACGAACAAACAGAAACTACAACCAATTAGCCACGAAGCACCACATGACGCCACGCGGCCAGAAGAATATTTAGTCATGATGCAAGTGTCCACTCAGATTTCCACTCTCTGTGTCGTAACAACTCATCGAACTGAGTGTGTTTTTGAACGTCTAGATTTCTTTATGTCATACATTCTACATAAATGTTTATACTTAAGTTTATTTTAAATAATTGGGATGGGGTCTGTACCGACATCTTTTCCAAGTCGGAACTTGAAAGGAGGAGGCTGCTCGGACTTTCGAGAATTTCAAGATAGAAAAATACGACCCTCTCCACCAGATTCCACGTACAGCCCGTTGTCGTCGAGACGAGCGGAGTCTTCGGGCCCAAGACGGTCTCTTTTCTAAGATCGCTTAGGTCAATGATATCGAAAGTAAGTAATGAGCGTCGAAAATATAATAACCCCTTATGTTTGCGAAGTGGTGTGAATTTTTCTAACGAAGCGATCTCGCTTATTAGATCACACAAGCATCTTTAATCACAATGAAAATTTATTGAATTTTTTTTAATTTTAAAGCAGAGATAATTAATCCTTGCAGAGAAGATTCCGTATGTTTTTCAACATAATACGGCAATCCCGATTTGTTGTATTAGCCAAAACGATCCGCAGGGTTCTTTTTTCGGCTTGCTATTTTCCCTTCTATTTCTTTCACAAAGACCGCAGTGAAAGATCCTACGGTTCCAGACGTTTCAATAGCTACTGGTGTGAATCGGTATCGGTCTCCAATGACCGAGTACTTCAGGATTCGGCCAATTCTGCTGCGCTGGCCGCAGATCCAGGTTTATGAGCAGATCTAGAAGGAGCAAAGTGAAGAAGGTATCAACACAGGTTACATCCCAGACCAATGATTTTCCGTGTGAATATGGGTCACTCCGTCTTAACTAGGAACTTATGTCCGAAAGATAAATATCTAAGATGTATAAAGTTGTGAAGAAACAGTATTTAGAATAAAAAATGGAGATTAAACAAGGATTTGATTGTGCAAACCTTATTACCGAGGAAGTCTTATATAAAAACTATGAATCAGATCTTTCATCAAAACTCGATCGTCTAGTTTTTGAACTTTTCTGAATCGGGGGGCAAAAATAAAATTGAATTTCCGGATATTAAATTAGAAACATTGCCAGAACAACCGCGGCTCGGATAAATTTAAAATATTTCAAAAGCTCAAATAGATGGCTAGATCGTTTTAAGAAGCTTCATGAACTATCTATTAAAGCAATTTCGGTGAAAAGAATTTCTGCGACAAAAATTCAATTAAAAAATTTTACAAATAATATGACCAGTTGTTTACCAAGTTTAATATGAAAGATATTTTTAATTTTGATAAAACTTGCCTATTCACTAAAAACAATTCGAATAAATCATTTGTCACTAAAGATGAAAATTGTTTTGGTAAAAACAATTTGTACAAAAAAGATATGTTTTTCAATGATGTAGTATTAAAGGTGAAAAGTTATTGGAAAGTTTAAATCATCGAGATTCCATAAAAATATAAGAACTGAATTTGGGGTACTAATTTTAAATTATACATAGGGGTTATATACAGTGCATCCGAGAATGGAGGAATAGTGATATCTTCAGCAACTTGTTACAAAGAATTAATAGTGAAATGTTCTTACAGAATCGACAAATTTTAATTCTTCTCGATAATGCTCGATGTCAAATTGTCAAAATTATTCTAATCTTACTTCCGTCAAAACTTCCAAAAGTATAACAGCTATTCTTAAGCCCATTGATATGGGGATTATGAATTCTTTTAAATCATATTCAAGTGTCCTCTATGAAGCAATTTGTATCGACGATAATTAGGAAAATTATGAGATTTTTTTCCTAGTTAAAGATAAATATGCGAAAGTTATTGTATTCGTTGGAGAAGACTGGAATAGAGTAACTAGGGACACAATAAATAATTGTTGGAATAAAATAGACGAAATTAGAAATAGTGTGCCCAAAATTTGTCCAAGCATTCAATCTGAACTTTTGGAGTTCAAGTTTAATAGACATCCAATTTAGTGGAATTGGAAATAAAACACAATTGTATGATAGGTGTGATGAAATTGAAAATCATAGCTTTAAAGACAATAAATATTATGAATAATCTTGAAAATTCATTAATTGATGCTTGTCCTAAGCACTTTGAGAGTATTATGATTTTAGACTGAACGTCTTTAAAAAATTACGGAAAAATACAATATTGAGGGAAAAATTAGCGATCACTTTTTTAATTAATAAATAAAATGGCTTTTTATCGTTAAAATGCTATTTAATTAAAAAAATTAAAAATAATACTGAAAAAAATGGATAAATTATCTTACTCTGTTTTTCTGTGGAGATGTCGAGGAAAATCCTGGACCAGACTTAATCATATTACAAATTAACATCAATGGTATCCGAACAAAATTGCCGAACTACAACTATTTCTTATAAATCACTCAGTGGATTTAGCTCTTTTCCAAAAGATGTTTTCAGGCGAGACAGAGGTCATGGAAAGGGATGAGGCTTTATTACGCTAATCAGGAAGCATATAATGACCAGAAATATTTCGGATGACATCCTGGACCCCTTCCACCACGACGACACACTGGAACAACTAACTCTGAGAATCTTCCTACCCTCTCTCCTATTGACAGTTTTCAATATGTACATACCTCTTCACCGTCATGCCTCAGTGACTACAGGCCGAACTCAAGGGATTCACCAGGTTGGGAAACACTAATTGGCGGTGCCCTAAATGCGAAGAGTTCTCAATAGTATGCTGACCAACAACTGGATCAACGGGGAGTCCTCATATCCGACAGTTTTGACGACCTGATCATTCTCAATAATCCAAGCAAACACACAAGGACCCCTTCCCGTCAAGGTGACTCCCCTATTTCACCCGACATTTCTCTTGCCGCTCCTTTTCTTGCGACTGTCATTTTATGGGATGTTATATACGACTTACATACTGAACATAATCCGATCTTAATGAGAATCACACAAAAACGTAAGTTAATGAACACTCCGAGAACCAATGTTTACTTCTCAAAGGCAATATGGCTCACTTTCACATATTTTATCGAACTAAACCTTCAGGTCTTTCGGATAGAGGATTTCGGATCTATCAATGCTGCTGTCAATACCTCAACGTGATTATACTCCGAGCTCGCAAAAGATACATTCCGATGGGCGTTCTCAACGTCCATCACACCCAATTGATGCTGGAATGCGAGCTCTAGTCCAAACGAGAAATAATCTAAAGAAATTCGAAAGATAATCAGTGGACGTAATTGAAAGGATATCAAAACTGAATAAAGAAATCATGCAGAGCATCACAAAACACAACAAAGAACGTTGGGAAGCCATGCTCAGAAAAGCTACGAATAATACTTCCACCAATGTATTATGGAAATCGATAAGGAGGCTCAAGAAGTGCTCTTCACATTTAATTGGACATCGAGAGCCATGTCCAAATCCCAATAACATTATGAAGTACTATGTGAATATTATTCATAAATCATATTCAAAAGACCTGGATGTTCGTTCAAGCCAAGGAAGGAATAAATGTCCCAACATGACTTTCTTCGACCCGTCAATGGTGCACTCAGTAATCAGGAAAATAAATAACTCGTCATCCCGCGGTTCAAATGACATGACTCTCATGACTCTGATGACTCTCGAACTGAAACACCTGAGTCCTTCAGCGACGGCCGCAAAGCACAAATTTTCAGTAACTTCATAAACGGTCGAATGGACTAAGTGGTTGTAAACAACCAAAAATCAAAACCTCGATACTTTCCAAATGGAGTTACACAAGAATCACCGTTGTCACTAATACTTTTCAACATGTTCCTTCTCCAGCCACCAAAAACTCAATTCTTTTATTGTATGCGAAGAATCGAGGAGGCGACAAAGTCCGTGCAAGATCTACTAAACCTGATGGGTCTTAGGTTCCTGAAGAACAGTCTAAATATATCGCCAGGAAAGTCACATGTAATGACGTTTTCCTCAGCACGAAAATAAATACAACAATACCAGGAATAAAGTTGTATGATTCCCCGTTCCTCATTAAGAATACCATTTCAATCCTTGAGTCATCCTGGATCTTCTCCTCATATTCACTCATCAACTAGAACTGGTAACCTCAAGAATCCAAAAGAAAATTGGAATTTTCAAGGCTTTTACTCACTCCCCATTATCTTCCCGTCAATCGTTGGAGCTACTATACAAACAATTTGTTCTACCCAGTATCGAGTACTTCTGTGCTGCATGAATAGTTCTGCTATCACTATGGCACAGAGAAAGCTGGAAGTGTTACAAAACTGATTTTTCAGAATCTTATTGAGCCACGTAGTTAATAAAATACTAAACGTCCCCCAATCATGGAATACATTACGGAACGTCATCGGGACTTCCTCAAGATGGCAAAGTCCCCTTACCATCCCCTCGGGCCGTACATCAAACTATATATGGACGCCTGCCCGAGATGTGAGAAGAAACCTTCCCCGCTGTGGAGATTAATTCAGGACTCCAAAACTAACCACAGGAAAAGGACTGATATGGACATCGGGATCACTTAATTAGACGATAGCTTTATCCTCTTTCTCGTGATTTCGGGGTTAATAACATAAAATAAATAAATGTGGTGCTATGCGGCTAATTGGTTGAAAATTTATATTCCTTCCTCTGATGGCGTCGTTGGGACACTTTACTCAGGAGACACCATTACCTGGCCGGCATTCAAAAGGATTCAACTATTTATTCTACTGGGAGACAATTTTGTTACCTGACGACGAGTTCTGGAATTGATCTCAGCTCCCCGGACTACGTCCTCTGGATCACTGTTCTTGGATGAAGGTCCTAAATTATTGATAGGAAAGAAAATTTTTTTATAGTTTGCTAATAGACTTCTACCCAGACAGTCTCCCCAAGAAATCGATCTAACACAGGGAAATTTTTGATGATAAGTCTCAGGTACTTTAGTGCGGTTTTTGAAACCTCTAATAAGATTTTCGATAGTTATTTTAACCTTGCACATTTTTCCTTCCAATCAAAGGAAACTGAATACAAGGATTTATCCCGTAAGCAAGATTTAGAACAAAATCAAGCGTTTTTTTCAAATTTCTCGAGAATTGAGTCTCTCCTTTTTGAGTCGTACCCTTATAACATTCCAGGAAGTATTGCGGAGTTGAAGAGATAAACAAATATCTCCGACTCGAGTTTTAGCTTTCTAACACAGAACAGAGTCTTCGTAGCTTTTTTTTGCATATTTTATCATGTTTCATAAAATTCCAAAAGTTTGGGTTTTTTCTATATAATCACTGCATTGAGCTATCCACAAATTATTCAATGCTTTTTCGGTAATGGTCCCAGTTTATAAGTGTCAGATCATAGTTTACTAGAGCAGGCTTGACCTCTAAAGGAGTTAGGTTGAGTTTATAAAGGATTGGTAGATGATCACTACCAACATCACCATGCGTAATCGGTCGTTCCAAAAATTGAAGAACAAATTCCGATATCAGCGCCACGCCAAAATAATCCCAGTCACTAGGGGAATAGTGATTCAGATTGAGGACGTCATAATAGAAAATCAAGAAGACACGTACATATCTTTTAGAACAAAGAAGTATCTGTTCGTCCCCACACAACCGAACGAGGTGAATCGAGAACGATGCATTTTCATCATGAAAATTTTTTTTTATAAGATACGGATATGAAGATAAAATTTTCGAATATATCCCTCTTTTTCTTTAAAGATCGGGCGTTCATCTCAATAATAGTAAGATCAGATTTCATGTTTGTAGAACCTCTGCATTTCCAAAACAAAGGGCTAACAGATTCCGGACGTCGAGTTCGACAAAAATATCAACCAGTTTTTTTAACAACACTTATCAATTCCGGGACCTCGAAGCACCAAGTTACTGGTTTCCTGTACCATTTAAACGAACTCTCTAAAAACCAAACACCATGTCCAGCCTCACATGTGACGTGGAATGTGCTTGAGCATAAGTTAATAGACTTGAGTAATTTTCCAGGGATTTATATTAAACATAATTATTTGTTGGGGGTTCTATGATTATTAGTAATGTTTGATTATTTGACGTTTGAAGACACATGATTTTTAATATTTTTTTTACAAAAATAGAAATTTTGATTTTACAGATAAAATTGGTCTCAATAGTGCGTTGAGAAATCCCGAGTTACACTAACTTTATATACTATCTACTTAGCTATAAATCTCTAGATACTAGCGAATTAAATTTGACTCCCATAAAATTAGGGACTCTTGGTTTGCTAACAAAAATCGAGTAACCTCATTAATATAGTGGCCACCTAGTACTGTTGATATAAATCAACTTTTATAGAAATTATATAAATTAAAATAGATTAATTGATTTTTAATCATAAAATTATACATTTAATTATCTGATATTCAAGGAGTAAGGAAAAGATTATAAAAATGACGTATGAAACAATCATAGAAACTCCCAGTAATTTTGTCATTTTATACTGAGACAGTGCGATTATCACCACCACACTTAACAACATAGCAAACAGCATCAAAACTGAGCAGAACATTCCTTTACTGCTTATATCAACTGGGATTCGTGACACCATCCAGTATAACAGCCATGGAAACGGAAGACTATTCTAAAAAAACCATATTTTACCCGACACAGACGTCGAAAAGATTACTTCCAATTGAACTAGAGACTGCCATGTCCCCAAATCCCTTTTTAGTGACAATATAGCTGGTTATCAAATCGGGAATACTTGTCCCTGCTGCAAGCAATGTCAGTCCCATTACCCGAATTTTGAATCAACTCAAACCTCATTTGGGATCCCAAAAGTGGTCCCAAACTGGTTCGCCCACCAAACCATTAAGTACGAGAATATGGCGATCCACAAAATACTATTAATAAACGTGATAATGTAGAATTTTCTCATTTTCTATAAAAACACTGAAATTGTATACTTGACTGTTGACATTGGGGATAGTAAAATAAAGCAAAAAATTGATGGGAAAAAGAAGGACACATTTTATTCGACCATAAATAGAATCGGGCCAGTCAACCAACCCGCCCTCCTCCTAAATCTAATTTAATTTTTAGAATATTTCTCACCCGATCATTCGAATCTGTCGTTTCCTTTAAATTTATATTACTAAAATACATTTTTTCCAACTTCAATCTGTTTTTCAGAGACTTTAGAAGTATTAATTGTATTTTACCTGGAACTACCGTCGACAACCGTTTCTGAGAGCCACTGATGCGAACGAAAACTATTGAGTTCTGGGATAAATAAAAAAACATACTTTCCTTCCGACTTGCTGAGTATTCAAGTTTTTCAAAATTTTGTTTTTTACGTAATTTTCGATGTTTCTGTTGTATTTCATAAAAAGGACGTAAACAAAGTACCAAAGAAATAAAATGAGGGCCTCCCACCAGAAAATTTTGTTATCGACGAAGAATATTATCAACATTATAAGGGAGATGACGTAAAATACCATATCCCGAAAAAGTGGCCACCAAGTCAGAGTTAAAACAGTCGCACTGGACAGAGCACAGAATCCGATGACGAACAAAATGTTGAAAACGGCGGATCCGATTATAGTACCAATTCCAATGTTACTGTGGGCTAGAAAAATTCCAATTATCGAAGTAAAAAGTTCAGGAGCACTTCCTCCAGCAGCCATAAAGGTGGCCCCAGCAACATCTTCACTAATGTCCAACTTTTCAATGATTACTTCCAACGAGGGAACAAAATAAGAATCACATACAATCGCCAGAGCGATGAACATGTAAAAAATCCCGATAATGTGTAAAATAACTGCTCCCTGTTTCCTCTGGCAGATGTCGAAAATATCATTTGGGTAATTTCCAACCAAGTGATCCTCACAAGAGCTTGATTGGACTGAAAGAAGATTTTTCGACTTCACATGTAAAATGTACTCGCTAGAAACTCTTTTCGAGCAGATTATCATAACATAAAATAATACTAGAGTTACACAAATCTGCTTGACTCTTTTAAAGCACCCCAACCCTCGTGGATTGCATAGTTTGCCCAATAATGCCCAGATTTTATCAATTGCCATTGTGGAGTAAACGATGCTAATTGTATTTGAACTGTTTTGTAAACGTAATCAGTACAATCAATGATGGACATGAATACATCGGCAGATTAATTGAATTCTGACAAGGGTGACAATGAGTGATTAGATGGGCCTTCATTTATGTGAAGATGGGGATCTCTATTTGCCCGATATCTGTAAAATTAATTATTTTGAACTAAAGTTAAATAAGTTTTAATTTTGGGAGTGATTGCAATTAAATGGTTAATTGTTGCCAATTACATTTATTGTTTTCTAATCAATACAACTAATGCAATTGCAAAAACTTCACAATTTTCATGTAATTGGCAAATTACAATAAATCATGTGAGACTCGGTAATAGTCCTACACGTGCCAGAAATTTTAAAGTTGATAAAAATTACTTTTGTCATCACTTAATTTAAAAAAATAGGATTTTAAAATAAGTAACGTCTGCCGAATTAACGTTCTTTAAAACTAGCCTGAGAAGAATATTCTTTTCCTTTACGTTTGTCCTCCAATCTATCATTTTCATATTTTTTTCTGTCAAATATAATTGGATGATACTATAAGAGCATGAATTCAGACCATCGTGAACGAGAAGATATTTGAGAGCATGAGGATAGAACATAAATTTGGGTTGGTCATATTGGCCAACTCACGGAAAAATGATATCGATATTGGGACAATCCATGGAGAAAATGTTAATTGAGAATGATGTTTGTTCAAGAGTCTGGACTAAGGAATTGATAGAAAAAATCCTGGACAGTCCAAATTATCTACTAGGAAAAACATGCAATTGTGGGTTGACTGGCTCAAAGAGAAAAATTAAATGAGATGGAATTTGAAACAATTTTAATATATGACAAATTTTCAAAAATTCGTATTTAATTGCAATGTCAGAATATTTAGGATCTTTAAGGTCTCTAGCATAGATAGGCAGATTAGCTCCTGAGTCAATTTTTAATACACCATTATATAACTCTAGCCGAGATAGAATAGAAGAGTGTCATACCTTGAAAAATTCAGATGCTTCCCGGTTCGAACCTCATGCTGTCCATTCTGGCTGTAGGTTCAACTTATCTACGATGCTTCATTGCTTGACGAGTGATACCGTAATCAGTGATACCTTACTGCGGAACCAGATTGTCTGCAGGAACTCACACGCAACCAAAAAAGACTTAAGAACATCTCTTGGCATAAGTAAAATGGTTATTGTAAAAATGCTGTTATTATATTACTATCCATAAAATACAATATATTCTCAATGTTAAAATTCTCGGGTAATTGGTTGGTGGTGTTTGATTATTTCTCAAATGGTTCTTGTTAATTTCTAGAATATATAATCCTCATCTAAGGTAGCCATTGCAAAGCGACCAAGAGACGGCCCAAATTTTCTCGTCACTCCATATTCTAAATTTCCCCCTCAGATATCTGGTAGCGTCCGTTTTTGGCTGTAACTTTCGTGTTAACCAGCGGTTTCTTTCATCTAGAGTGGTCAAGGCTAAGTAAAAAGACATATAGCAATAATAAGTGATTCGATTCCCTCGAAGGTTTTATCGTCTTGTGCTTGGTTTTTTTCTATTCTCCTGTCTCAGAAGACTCCAAGTTCTATTAAAAATGAAAAAATGATCATTTGCTCTCCCAGAGTTCAGTGGATAATTTCTTTGTGGATTCACACAATAGTGGTTCCGGAAAAACTTATCCATGAGATTGTGTGCGTGGTTACTGGATGCACTCAATTGCTTGTTAACTGTCGACTTCTTTTTCGGTGTATCAGGGCTTAATAAAAAGAAAGTTTCCAAAATCTTCGAGTTTGAACCCTAATTATATACAACATTTCATCAGTTCTTCATCTTGAAGTGACAAGAATTAAGGGATAAATCTATAATAAGGCGGAGATGTTATCTACAAAAAATACGTCACTATCTTTAATAACTCAAGCAATTTAAGCTCTACCAATTCTGATACGAGGATTAATATTTCCGATTAATAATTAAACCGAATTGTCTTAGTCAAATTTATGGAGTTTAACCTTTAAACCGAATATATGAAAATTGCCGCCATCCTCATTATCTGAGAAGTGAGTCCGTTTAGTGACACTGAGGTTTTTAAATCAGCCTTTTCTTAAAAAAGATTGTCTTTTTCTTTAACTGTGTTGAATCATCTTCATAACGCAACTATTAGATAATAATAATAACATCAGAGACCACGGTTACACAAACTAACTAATAGCGTGATCCCAGCACGCTCTAGCAGGGACCTCATCTTGGCCCGATCTCTTCCCTGACCCCACACAAGCACGCATCGGTTGAATGACTGTATCTTCGCAGTCACGACGGCGTGTTACATGGTTAAATCTTTTTATAATCTCAAATTTGTTAATAACTGTAACGAGCCGCGTGGCGCCATGTGGTGCTGCGTGGCTAATTGGTTGAAGCTTTCTGTTTGCTTGTCTGTTCCTCCTCTCTCTTCCTATTAGAGTGGCGTCATGTGATCCACCTGTCTAGGTGGCGCCCAGTGCCTGGCTGGCACGAAAAAAGATCATTCACTTTCCCCCACTCCACTGGAGGGGTTTCCACAACTGCAAATATGGACGTCTTACCCTTTATGCTGATTCCGGATGGACTCTGTTACTGTAGAAGTGGAAAAATGATACACTTAATTAGTTGTTTACTTTAACTTCTTTCTCGTGTATCCGGGGTTAATAAATTAAAAAAATTAAAAAATCTCAAATTATTTTATTATTTATTTTATTTTAAAACCCCAAGACCATTAAGAAAGAAAGAATTAACTTGCTAAATTAAGTGATCCCAGCCTCCAACATCTCTTGAATTCTCTTCGAATGCTCCACCAGTGAACCAACAGCATTTCTGAAGTGTCTTCTTTTATTTCTGCAGAGGAATTCTATCGGAGTGCACTTTTTTAATGCCGATCTGAATTCCTCCGCATAACCATCCTCTCTCGGAATGGGTTTCCTAGCTCATTGCTCATACGTATTTCTCACCGTCCTCCTCTGAAAAGACTGGGGATGGATGTGGAGTCTGATTGAATATGCCTCTTGATCTTCCGTCTGAGAGAGTTCATACGCTCCACCCTCGTAGAAGGAATTGCGAATCTCCAGGCAGAGCAAGCATATTCAATCGTCGGCGCAATAACTTGGAGATATATTTTTCTGACACAAGCAGTAGGAAAGGGGCTCTTTTTATTCCATTTTCGAAGACCCTTGGTTAACACCTCCTCCCTGTGACTGGGGAACGTCATAAAAGAGTCGAAAGTTACTCCAAGGATCTTCTGGATTCGAGTATAAGGGATGGGAATGTTTCCGCGGAATATCTCAAGTTCACTTTTAAATCTTCTGTCCGTAGTAAATAGGGTGAACTGAGACTTGGATACAAACACAGAGCAACTTCATGGATAGCCAGTCACACACCTGGTTGAGGTGTGACTGAGCCACCGCCACAGCGCTGGAGGAAGATTTGTCTCTTGCAGCGATAATCAGATCGTCCGCATAAGATAAAAACATGGTGTCCTGATCATTAATAGTAAGTAAATCGTGTAGAAATAAGTTAAATAAGAGAGAAGACAGAGGGGAGCCTTGTGGGACCCCATTAGGGAGTAGTCTTGATTTTGAAGTAATTTTTCCAATCCGGAGTCTTCCACGTCGGCCATTTAAGAAATTTTCCAGCCATAGCATAATGCTCGGATGTAAATTTGAGTTAAAGATCTTTTTTGTTAGGAGAGTCCTCAAAACCAAGTCGAAGGCTTTCTGTATATCTATTTTTTTTAAAAGCCTTTTTACGAGAGCCATAGTATTTATAGCTCCGCATAGGCAGGACACACACTTTATTTAAGTAAAGAACAGTTAATTTTAACTAATCGTAGAACCAAGGAATGATCTTCACTTCTTTTTGTTCTTTTTCTTGTGTGAGTGTCTTTCTAGACAATCCAGTTCCGCAGTGAGTATTCACTGATGACGGCGTCACTCGTCAAACCCTTTCTGCATCGTAGATGCGTGGAACCTTCCACCAGGTGAACAGCAGCGAGATTCGAACCCGTAGCCTAAGCCACTTAAGCCCGACACCTAACCACTATGCAACCCGGCTGTATATCTATAGACACCAGAAATTCGCCTCATTTTAATAGAATATAAAGTAAATTCAAAGCCTGCTATCAAAGAGGAGCGAAGACTAAGAGTGAGAGACTAACTGATCGTATGAAGCAGCGGAGACTAACAGTGACCTTAAAATAGTGTCTGATCATTTTCTTATTAAAAATCCGCAGCAAAAAGAACCTGCGACAGAAGCCAGGAAATACAAAGACAGAACAAATATGAGAATCCTCACAGTGGAAAGAAAACTCAAAGATTTAGATTGAAAAAAATTTCAAGAATATTGATATTTTACCCTGCTCGGAAAGGATGTGGATGCTTTGGATCAAGAGAGTGCACGATTAAAAAATCAAGATGGGCGTCTATTCAAATAGAATAGACTAACAGAATGTATAGTGCAATACGGATGATCAACCGAAAGAAACAAGAATCTAAAAATAAAACTGCAAGACGATAATGGAAAACACTGATAAACCCTGTCGACCAAGTTGAATGCATAGCAGCCCACTTTGAAAATTTACTTAAAACTCTAAGAAACATCCGATTTTACACGCAGATACTTTACAGAAATAGAAAAATCAAGTCAATAGACTAACTGAAAATGGTAGTTCCCATGGACCAGACATCAACTTCTAAATTTCGAACCCACCATACTAATTGATATTATGACAACACTTCTAAATGCTATTCTTGCGAGAAAAGAATGTATATCCCTTGAATTTGGACTACTAATACCGATCAGGAAACCTAAAAAAGGCAGTTCGTACAGTGGAAGACCTACTCCGCTAATCCTGCTTAATATTCTACTGTAATTAGTTACATTGAATCACATCACATCAAGAATAAAGTGGATAACTGCCTGGCACCAAGTCATAGTGGATTTGGGACTGATAGATAAACGACATATATTTGGAGTCACAAATGTCGCTGTAAAACAAAGATACCAAAATACAACTACAGCGCTTGGAATAAATCTTTTGGGGCTTTCAGTACAGTTCGCCGAGATGTATTACTGAAGGCAGTGCAGGAATTTCCTCCACCCAACATAAAGCTAAGATTTCGAATTGGCGAAACTACCAAGAGAATTTGCATATAATATGGTGACTCCTCAAAGAGATTCCTTTTCTCCTTTGTTGAGGAACTCGAGGTAGATTCGTCTCCAGCTCAGGACATTGCTTGGACTGAATTGGTCGAAGGAATCAACAAGAAAGCGCTATATGGTGTTTGCTTCACTGGTTCGTTGAACCTTGAGATCATTGATTTTAGATGAAGGCTCTTCGGACACATACTAAAATGGAACTAATATACCCCCAAACGAGAAATACTTTGTCGAGAGTTGATCATATTTCTGTTGACGGTAATGAGTCACACTTTCTGGAGTTCCAATGTCACTCACAAGCCAGAGAGACCTTCCAATGACACTCACAAGTCCACCCAGAACCAACAGAAAGATAGTAAAACATCCAGTCTTTCCAGTTGTGGGAACCTTTCCAATGGAGTGGAGGATAGCAAATGATTTTTTGTGTCATCTTAACACTGAGGATCACTTGAGACAGACGGATGGCATGGCACCAGTCTAGTAGAAAGAGACGAGGAACAGAAAAAATAGAAAGAAACCTTCAGCCAATGTAGATAGAAGGCGGAATGAAAACCAGGACCATTTTTATCAAAACCATGCCCATCATTGTAGAAACCTTCGACCATCTAGCTAGTTAGGGGAATCCAAACCAGGTCCATTGTTGTAGAAACCTTCGACCAGGTAGCTAGCATAAGGAATCAAAATTTAAAATATACTTATTTAGTCTACGAGTGGTGCCCATGACAATAAATGACATTAAAATCATCTTTTCAAAATTATTTGATCGATTAATCATCGATCATAAATAATGTAAATTTGGACAGCAAAAGTTACCAAAATACGCACAATACCACTAAACTGAAAAAATCAAGAAAAGTTAAATTCAAAATTGATTTATTCCCTTTTTATAAACGAATAACTACACAGACCTGTCATTTCACCCACTCCACTCTTTGTTCATTCAAATAATGGCCATACACCTCAGCATACTGTCGTCAGCTCCAACAAACGATAAAATACTGATGTTAATTCCTTTTGCAGAGTACTAGCTTCTTGCATGTAATCGTCTAGCACGTCCTATAGGATCTCCTTAGACACACATGAGTAATATTCAATTCAAAAATCATGGATGATCAATTCAAGAGACATTACCCTAAGAAATCCTCCAAATCACAATATAGGTAATTTTAAGAAAATATGGTAGTAGAAGTGACAAACTCGTTTACTTAAATATCTTTAGTCATTAATGCTAATTATAGAAGCACGACTCAAGATGATGCAAATTCAATCTTAATTGCTCTTGAAAGGAAATAAGCCATAAAGCATACATTAAGTCAATTAGCTAGACAATAACTCAAACATAGACGAGAAGAATGAGCAGAGATGGTACCCGAACCATAAATACCACAAATCCATACTACCCCACCCCCCGCAGATTAATCTTCAATTAATGGCTCTTTAAAGCTGCCATATAAAGAACAATCGATACAACAAGCCAGATAACAGGAGCGATAATTATAATATAAAAATTTTATTATAAGACATATAAATATACTCATCGTCGGCTTCTTCAGGCAAAAATCCCATGTGAGGGTTCGTTGTCCTCAAAGTCTTCGTAACATTCGAGGAATCCATTAAAACGCCTTTTCTGAGGATTCGGGGACCTCGGAGAAATGTTAGGGAGGGAATTAAAGGAGTAGCTACTATCAGTGGTATTATTCGTAATGTCTAAGATCCCACTGACCCTTTGATTTGACATCCTGCCCTTCAAACCGAGCACTTTTGAATCAGAGAAAACATCTTGTTTATTTTCTTCATCAAGCGTAAAATTGAAAAAGCTTCCACCTTTACCAACAAACTCTCCCAAATGGATAAAAACGGATTCCTCCTTTTTGTCATCCCTTTGACAAGAAGTAGTTGTTTCTTTGATCGGATGCCCATTGATCTGGCATTTGAGGTCATTGGAAAATTTGTCATCAACTCGATGTTTGTCGAAACATCCGATTTTGTGCATTATCCGTAATCTTTCAAGTTCTATTCCTTCTGGGTTTTCATTAAAGGTTTTCTTCCTCCATTTCCAACCCAAAATTTTATCAATCCGATCACACCGTAAGTTGGGTCTGAGAGCAGGGATTGGTTTGATTGGATCCGGGTCAAGCTTAACAGGTTTAGTCCGAATGAACAGAAACTGCTGACAATCGCTCATCAAGTATGGGGTTACGCGTTGTTTCGGCATTTAAACGATGTAATCAATACGTAGCGCGTCTCGTAATTGTCTTGCAGAATCATTAACGGTGTTTATCAGTGCTTTTACAAACGGACTATATTACTAACTCTCATTAACAAAATTATTGGATCAGAACGACGGACTGAGTGGCTAATTAAGATATCTACAAAACCTTTTGATAAACCCAAACCTTACTATTTGTCTCTGTTGTCAATTTAAGGGGCATTTTGGATCCGTAATTACTCAGGGATTAAATTTAAGCAACAAAATCTACAATATAAGCGAAAAATAGACATGACGTTCCAAATATAATCCTTCTTTATCAAAGCAGTTTTATCATTGAAATCGATTATTCAATTAAACTATGACTAAATTTGGCGAGATAAGTTTGATCGTAATCCTTAAGTGGTCCTCAATGTTGCGTAATCATCACTTTATGAAATTCTCTGAATCAGCCAATAAAACCCCATTTGTTAACATTTCTATTGTTATGTTGATTGAATTTGATAAGTAATTATGAATAAATGAAAAACGATACTTTTTTTAGTAATTTCACTTGTACTTAAGCAGCTTAAGCAAACAGGAGACTTAGCATGCGGAAGGGAGAGGTTGACCTCATAAAATAGGCTCAAATTACTTAGACACTGCTAAACTCATTAAAAATGATCGCATTAAATTTTCTAATAATAGACGAATAATAATCCCTAGTATATGCTTGTTCATATTCTCAATTAAATCAAAAGAAACGTAAAAATTGAGCTTCTCCCGAAATTCCAACAGTTCTTGAGAGCTAATTATATCGATCTTTTTCAAGATTAAGTTTTTTAACAACAAAAATGATGATTGACTCTTCGAATTAGCTTATTTGACTCAATTTATCACTAAAAGTAGAAAAAAGACCTATTGTACGAGATGGCTACTTCACTCGGCAATATATGAAAGCGCATGTCTTCCTTCGTCTCATGGGCATGGGCGAGGTGGATTCATAAGACATCAGAAACCCAAAGTTCTAAACAAAGGGACTGTTTGATGTAATAAGTATCTAGATTTGAGTTCATGTGTCCGAAGATGCACACATAAGACGGTAGTTAAAATAAATTATTAACCCCAGTTTCGCTAACCGGCAAATAACTTGTCTTTAAGAAAGGCCCTCCCAGAGATCCATTACTTTCACGCCCTGGTAGTCCATGGCAAGCAAAGAGATTCTGAACTACTCTCCCTACCAGAGACGCATGATGTAAACGAGAAAGTCCACTTTGACGGCTCTTAGAAGAAGCAGTCCTGAAGCGCTAATCTCAGGAGGTCTGCGTTCCAGTATCTTATTCTCTCTGATGGTTCGTATGGCACTCGTAGACAGAAAATCATGCATACTTTTATTCCAGGTTTGGTCTTTCGCCGGAGGTGAGATTTTCCTTAGTGTTTTTGGAAATAAGTGAATGTTCTAAATATTTTCCCGCGTTAGTGGATTCAAGTAATCGGAAGATTGAGTGGTTTGGGTCAAGTGATTGTCTGAGATATTGTTAATTCTTCATTTCAAGGTGGTCACCCAAAGAGGGGAGAGTGATAGAAATGAAACTCAACTTGGGGAGGTATAATTCAGTGTCGTCCTGATGAATTGCCTGTACAGGAACTTTAGACACTCCTTTTGTTGGCCATTAGAGTTACCAGAAGATATTTGATTTTCACTTTGCTGCAGTGCAAAGTTGTTCAATGTGCTTATTAAAAGTGGAATGATGTGACATACATGACTTGGAGGATTTTAGAATATCTAACCACTGGAGAAGTTCGTTGTTGAGGTAGATATTAGGACAGTGGTTGAATTGACTCCGATCTGTTGTAAATAGTGTTATTGATGGTTTCGAATTGGATAGATACATCCAGTTTGTGATCATCAAGTCGGAAAATAAATTCAAATGTGTTTTGACATAATGAGGGCAATTAAATGTTTTTATCCTTTGATGCAATTATTAGGTCATCGGCGTGTCATAGAAGGACCGCTGAGGTAGATATAAATATTGAAAGTGAAAGAACAGATCTCTGAGGAACATCGCTGAGGAGGTGGCGAAAATGGACATATGAGAAGTTCGACCCAATCTTCCGGAAAGGAAATTTTTGAGCCAGGACAGCCAAATTTGAGGAATATTTGATTAACTGATCTTATTTGAGGCTTTTGCCGAATCGATTGAATCCAGAAAAGTTCTTTCGAGGTGTTTGGCATTTTTAAAACACCGACAATAAACTGCGTCAAAGTGGAGAGATGAGAGGTTGTCGAGTGAAGGGGACGAAAGCTATGTTGTGATTTGGATACATGAGTGGCTCGAAATCTCGTTCAAGACTATTCTTTCTAAAATCTTCGTTACAACTGAGGAAAAGAAATAGGTCTGTAAGAGGAAAAAAAGGTGGTTGTTTTTGAGTACGGGAATAATAATAGATTTCTTCCATAACATAGAGATGAAACATGAGTTGACCATGGAGTTCGTTAGGTCTGAGATGTTTCAAGTGGAGGATAAATAGGCCATCGGAGCCTTTGGCAGGAGAGCTGCGCGCATTTTGGATCAAGTTATAAATTGTTGTCCCAAAATCATTGGGTTAAAGAGAGATTCTCTTAGTCAACAAAGTTATCAAAAGGGAAGTCTAAAGGGTTGTTCTATGTCAAACACGGAAACGCGAAGCGTCCTGAACAAAGTAGTTTTTCATGGCCATGTTCGCTGGGCTCCCCGGGTTCAGACGAAGACAAGTTCTTTTCTTTTCCAGGTACTAGAGAGCCCCTGATATTGAACGTCAAGAAGGAGTAGTCTAATAATTGAATTCTACGTTTTCCAGACATAGTGTTCAAGAGCCACGTCACCAGCTCAACCAAAATCTTCTCGTATCTCGGGTGGATTTTGAGCTATTTGATAAAAGTGTCGTAGAAGAGGCTGGTTGATAGGTTGGCCATCGTCACGAATTTTCGTTTTTGTTCAAGTAGAAGTGCTTCAAGAGTCGTAGACTAGGAATTAAGGTTCATGACTCTGTTGATGGTTTTAAGGATTTTGGTCAACTTGTGCATGGAAGAACATGAAATGACCATTGTCAACGATGAACTTGCGTGCGTAAATCAATATTGGTTGACAAATTGGAGGTATATGAATGTGAGGAAACAAAAGTTGTTAAAATTTTTATAAAAAGAATTGAATTTCCGGCTCTGAAGCACGAAGCCATCAACGAGGTTGTGAAGCGCTCTCTTCAGGCGGCTGAATTCCCGTCGTCACTGGTACCGGTGGGCCTGGATCGTGGAGATGGAAAGCGCCCATACGGGATAACTGTCTTCCCTTCTCTAGGAGGGAAATGCTTGATTTGGAATGGGTCATGTACCACACCTTGTCCCAGTCGAGATTTGCTGGTTCTGAGTCGAAAGCTGGGAAGGCTGCTCAGACTCGAGAATTTCAAGATAAAAAATACGACAGCCTCTCCACAAGATTCCATGTACAACCCTTGTTATCGAGACGAGTGGAGTCTCTGGTCCCAAGATGAAATTTCTTAACTAACAACACTTCTCTGTTGGAGTCGTCGATACGAATGAATGACTGCGGATTCTTCCATTTCTGTTAGGAACCAGGTAATCCACTATATTTTTCCATATTACGTTCTGAAGAGGAACATGCCTTTCTTAGACATCCATCCTTCATACACTTCTTGGAAGCGATGGAATCCTTTGATGCGCACATGACGAAATGGTAAAGAGACCCGTATCGCCCAATTACTTCGGTTACTATTACCTTCAATTTCTTTGTTTTCTTGTGTTTTGTAAATATATAAATAACTAGCGAAAATGTCTTTAAATCTCTTGACTTCAAAAAATTCTTAAATGCTCTATTTGTCTCATAGTGAAAAAAAGCTGCCAAAGTTGAAATTTCAGTTTAAATTAAGTTCCTATGGTTTAATATTAAACCAAGACACTTTAAACTTAAAAAGTTGACAAAAATGGAGTAAATAACATTAAAACAAAATAATGGTAAAAAATCATTGTACTGCACAATAAATTCGTTTTGATAGACTCTTCTGCGGCTCAACAAGAATATAAACTCGACCATAACATGGATTTGAAATAAAAATGATCATTCATACTTTATACTTAAAATGACTCAAATTAAAGAAGAATTAGTTTAAGATTGTTTTAGTGCATAAAGTCTCAAAAACCTATTCAATAAATTGATTAGCCGATATTTTAATCGTTCAGTAATTGAATTATGTCAGACTTTGAAAGTGCATTTCTTATATTTTAATCAATTTTCGAACCAACGAACTTTATGGAGCATTCAGTTTTAATGCCTCCTCCAGTTGATCTCCGTTGCTATCGTGAAAGACAACGTTTTGCAAATATGTCGACGGGGACCATTGACTAATTAGTAATTAAATATTGTTTACCTATAAATTATAAATTATATTTTTGTTTTATTTAAAAATCGGATGTTCATTATATTTTTGGTTGAACAGTGACGTGCGTTTGACACTGTCCACAGAAAAACATTGTTGGACGTTGCTGGAGTTTTCTTGATGAGGATAACACAAGACTTGTCCGTTTCCTATTATCAAACACTGAATTAACTGTACGAGTTGGAAACACAACATCGAAGCCTTTCGGGACAACAGTTGGAATACCTCAGGGGGATTTTCCGGTCTATACGTCGTATACCTGGAAGCGGCATTGATACCTCTTAGAACAAAATGTGAAGGATGCTGAACATATAAGAATCACAAGGGAATTAAAATATATTGATGAAAATTACAACTCGGGTACATGGGGGGTCACAGAGCTAAAGCTAAAAAATGGATATATTTCATCGAAAACAATTACGCAATTTAATGGGCCTAGGTTGGCCCAGGAAGATTTCAAATAAGAAATTATACTTTGTGGCACAATCGAGACCAATAAGCATCGACATTATTGAATCAAGATGGAGACTGTTTAGGCACGTGCTTCGAATGGACTTAATGCCCCTGCAAATAGAATAATGGACAATTACTTTAACAATGAGAACAAACCATCGTTCAGAGGAAGACCCAGAGTCACTCTACCGTGCCTCTGAACAAGGATCTTAATGGAATTGGAAGAAAACTTAAGAAGACCTAGAAGATCTACTGACAGATACGCAAAACAGAGGGCGATGGAGACGCCTAGTGAAGCAGATTTTGAAACGTGTGGCACAAACGGGACCTTAGTTAATATAACGTTCTTTGGTTTTGTGAAAGTGCTTTTAATAATTTAATAATAGTGACGTGACTCCAAACACGGAATTCATGGGCTAGAATTCTCCCTCTTACGTTCAATATCAGAGGGCTCCTGAAGGCAAGATGAAGACTACTTGGATATATACTTCGTCTTGACCTGAGGACTCCCTCATACGTGGCTATGAAGAATTACACTGTTCTGGACAATCCGCGTTACAATCGTCGACCGAGGGCGACCCTACCGACAGTCCTTGATGAAGACCATTTGAACACAACAAGGCGACTCAATATCTCCAATGCTAATCATATCATAAAAAATACTGAGAGATTTGAGAAATATATGCAAGACTGACAAGATAACTAAAGTTGCATATGCTGACGATATGGATTTCATCTCACACAATAAGTTGCCACTCGAAGAGTTACTCAGCATATCACATTTCACAGTCGAAAAATGTTTTTAAAAAGTTAATACGGAAAAAAGTCATTATTCCCTTCAACGTCATTATAGATCATCGAGGTGTTCTTTGACACAAACTTGTCACTGCTATAAAATGTTAGTTTAGTTTTATTGTGGTCTTTTAAATTTTTCATTTCACAACGACACCATGTTTAAGAATAACAAATTTTTGTCTCGTAATGATCAATATTGTACTTCGCTTTATGGATTGTTATTTCTTTTCAATAGCAAGTAAGTTAAATAAGTAAGTTATTTACAAAGAAACTGTAAATTAAGTGATGGGAAGAATATGAAACGATAGGGCATGTCAACTGACTTCTACCCCGACAGTCTCCCCAAAAAATCCGTAAATACAGGGTCATCTCTGAAGATATGTGCAGATACTTTAGTGCGATTTTTGAAATCTCGAATAAGATTTTCGATAGTTCTGCCAACCTTGCACATTTTTCCTTCGAACCATAGGGAATTGGCATACGAGGACTTATCCCGTAAGCTAACTTTAGAGCAAAATTTCGCGTTTTCTCAAATTTCTAGAGGATAGAGTCTCTTTTTTTTTAATCGTACCATCTTTCTAAACCGTATAACATTGCAGGTAGTATTGCAGTGTTGAAGACATAAACAAAGGTCTCCAGCTCGAGCTTTAATTTTCTAACGCAGTAAAAAGAGTTCGTAGCTTTTTTCTTTCGTATTTTAGCATGTTCCATAAAATTACCTCCTTGTCAATTAGGAGGTCAAGGTATTTCATAATCTCTTCCAAGGTATGTCTTGTAACAAGCTCTTTAGTTAGCCATCCTCCTGCCTCCAGTTATCCTCAGCATACCAGACTTCTCATGTGCCACCGAAAGGAAGTTTTCATTACACCACTCTTCGATCTGGTTATGTACGTCTTCAATCGTTTTAGTGTATCATTACGTTCTATATTTTCAGAAAGTCTGTTGAATACAATACTTTCCATAACTCTTGAGATCGTTGGTATAAGGCTTATGAGCCTATAACTGGTTGTTAAGTACCCAGGTTTCCCAGATTTACATATCATCTTGACCTCCGTCAATTTCTAATGCGAAGGTATATTACCCAAAGGCAAAACTCTATTTTAAGAACTAAGTACAGTAATGCTAGTTAACCCGAGGCATTCTATGCAAAACGAAAATGTCGGATAGATTTTAAGTGTTTCTTTACAAAGTACTTGGTAATATATGCATTACAGTTTTCTAAAAATAGCTATGACCGAGGTAAATCTAATTGACCATTCAAACTTTATTTAACCAACATAAATTTATTCTTTTATTTAACACTGTCATCCATCCAAAGTAGACCCCGCTGACATTATCGACGTTGCGTTGCCTCTCACGATTGCAACAGAGATCAACTAGAGAAGACACCGGGTCTCACGTGTGTCGTGGCTTTTTAGTGTAGCTAAGCGTCCAAGTTTCTTTAGGAAAAGAAGCGATTTTCCATTTATTCCTCCAGTTGTCTCGACCACAATCGGATGAAACGCGAATCGGTCGCGTAGCGCTTCGTATTTCTTCTCCTTTGCTCTCATCGTTTTTTCCGCGGCATACAGTGTGTCTACCGCGCTCCCGACAATGTTGGACGGGCAAAGCGTGTCGACACAAGTAGCGTCCCAGACCAAAGGTTTCCCTTCTTCAAATAGGAAAATTGTGATTCCGTCAGGACGTTTTCCGTCTTTTCTGTCCAGGCCAACAGGTTCTAATATGGCTGGGTATCCAGCAGACTCCAGGGCTCGTTAAAAATTCCGTCATGGGAATCGTCTTGCACTTCTTCAACAAGAGAAGGGATTGTGTCCATAACAATCGACGGTGGCGCCACACCGGCATTTGTGAGTCCTGCAAATCTCCAGCCCAAGTCTGGTGGAGATGCCGATGCGGACAGTATCGTCGTCAAGGTAGGTCCCGATACTACCAACGAGGAGTGCATTGATCCATGTGCCACTCGATTCGCATCTTTCAATGACTAGACAGGCATGTCTATGTTGGTTTGATTGGTTTAGAAGCCTTCAATATTTATTCTCGCATTAAATAAAGAAAACCCAAGTCGACCGGTCGTCGAGTTTGTCCACCATTTTTTTGACGCTGATGCTTCGAGGATTCGTCCTCATCAAACAAGACAAAATTTTTAGTTCTACGAGCAATAATGTCTTCTCAACAGCTGATTGTCGAGATGACTAAGAAAATTGAACAACGGAAATCACATTTTGTTTTTATTGAAAAGTTTTTTACGAGGACTCTTTTTACTGACGAGAAGTCTATGGTGTGTCATGCTTTATCGCTAGTTGGATACAAAAAGAAACAACCTGGAGAAAGGGCCAGAATTACATCTCTTTTCAAGGTAAGATTAAAGTTATGGAGAAAAAAATGTCGACATTTGAATCGAGGAGGAAATTTCGTATGGACGATCAAATGTTTGAAATGAATAGAAGGTCCTTTTACAGGAATTCGCATTCAGGACAAAATAATATTAATACTTCAATTAATAATGGAAAATGCGCAGATTTTCGGGAAGAATTATGGAAAAGGAGGAGTCTAAATTCGTAAAATTTTAATATCGGAAAAAGAAAGACTGGGGTGTTGAAAATGTTTCTGTTGAATTCTCGAAAAATGTGTTTGAACAGACGAGTCAAATTTTGCCGAATTGGAAGGCCCAGGTTGCGATGAGGTCTACAACTTTTTCCATAAGAAATTTATTTCGCTGCATGAATTTATCTACACCGAAATGCTTAGGATTCTAAAAGGAGAGTACGTCTCTGGAAACTAGCTTTTTACTGAAATTACATACTTTATCCCAGAATTTGAAGTGCCACAGTCGTCAAATGACCTACGCCCTATTACATTCATGTCGTCACTAAATAAACTTATGACAAAGTGTATCAATGCCAAGTTAGCGGATTATGTGGAAGCGTTTGGCTTTCTTCCTGAAAACCAGATGGGAACGAGGAAGAGATGTCAGGGAGCTAAAGAACAGGCACTAGTTAATAAATCACTTAATAAAGTAAATGGAGGTGGATTATATGCTGCATGGATTGACGTCAAAAAAGCATTTGACTCGATTGACCGCAACTTTTTAATGGAAGTCCTTGAAAAATCCGGAATCTCTGAATATAAAACTTATTTCATGTAATGTTTGTATTACTCATCTCAGAATATGCCTAACTCACATTTTATTTAAGAAGTAAAAAAAGAGTTATGATAATTAATCCAAAACATTGGAGATGTTCTTAACTTCTTGTTCTTTTTTTTGACTACGTGTGAGTCCCTTAGAGAATCCGGTATCGCAGCGATGAATCAAGATGACGACATCAATCGTCAATGCAGAAAATTAATATCATCAAATAATTATCGCATTATTCGATTTATAAGAAATTTAATATTTAAAATTTTTTTTCATTAAAACGAACTTGGTTGGAAACAATGTAAGCTTCCCTCTGGATTTGGGGGTGTCGGAATGAGATCGGCGCTGGAGGTTGCGTACCCGGCATACCTATCGTCTCTCTCAAGCTGCAGCCATTTGACACGGCAAGTCCTTCATAACAAAATTGGACTTCGCTGGAATGAGTCATTTGACGAAGCTTGTCGAAAATGGAACGAGTCCGGACTCAAAATCCCCGAAGACACAACGAAGCAAAGTAATTGGGATGACATTGTCTGCTCCAAAATTTTGGAAGACCTCAAAAAAGAAGCAAATCAACATCGTCTGGCTAGTTTGGTGTCAGCTTCAAGTAGAGGGAGTGGAGCATGGCTTGGTGCAATACCTTGCCCAAACCTCGGGACCTTTTTGGACGACGATTCTTTGAGGATTGGAATCGGACAAAGGCTGGGACTAGACGTTTGCCAGGAGCACCGATGCCGATGCGGGAAAACAGTCGATGCGAAAGGATTGCACCCGCTGTCCTGCAGAAGAAGCGCCGGAAGGGAACCACGTCATGCTGCTCTGAATGATGTGATCGTCAGAGCTCTGAAGGTTTCAGGCTTCCCAGCACAGCTTGAACCAGTGGGTCTTGATCGAGGAGATGGGAAGAGACCTGACGGGATGACCCTTTTCCCCTTCACGTCTGGAAGATCTTTGGTCTGGGACGCAACTTGCATAGACACGTTCTCAAGCACGAACATTTTTAAATCGGTTCAGACACCTGGAGCAGCTGCTTCGACTGCGGAAAACCTAAAAATCAAGAAATATTTTTGCCTCGGGGATCGCTACCGATTCACTCCTGTTGCGACCGAATCATCGGGAGCCGTTGGTCCAATGACGGCTGAATTCTTGCAAGAACTCGGAGGATTGCTTGCCAGAAAGAAAAGGGATCAACGAGAAGGGTTATGGCTAAGACAAAAGATAGGAATAGCCATACTCCGAGGGAACTCGTTCGCAATCCACGCAGCAAGCTTCCTCAACTGACATTTGTTTATTATTATTAAAGCACTTTCACGAAAGCCATAATGATTATAGCCCCGCATGTGCAACACTCAAAGAAACATATTTATAGTTAGTCTTTTCCATCTTCCTCTGTCGAATGCGAGTGATCTCAGTTCTTCCAGGTCGTCTCCCGTCTTTAGATTTTTTCTCACACGATTTAAGTCTTTGTTTAGGGCTGTCGGAAGTGTCGATCTAGGTCGTCCTCGGAAGGGTTTTTCGCATCTGTCAAAGTAATCTTCCATCGCTTTGTTAGCGGGTGCGTCCGGGTTCATTTTTAGTACATGCCCAAATAGCCTCCACCGGGCATCTATCACATCCTTGCTGATGTAAGAACACATACACTTGTTGTAGATACCAGTGGTTGATATTCTACGTGGCCACTCCATTCCGAGTAAGCTTCTTAGTTGCCTTCTATGGAACGAATCCAGTTTCAATAGTTCGTTGAAGGAACTTCCCCATGTCCCAGCGTTATACAGTAGGATCGGTTTCACAAACGCGTTGTAAAGCCTGCATCTGATGTCAATTCCAAGTCCTTTGGCCCTTAGCCATCCTTTCTTCAGTTTAGCCATTGCCGCATTTGCCAGTGTTTTCCTCCTTAGTACATCTTCAGCGTCTCCTAGTAGAGAGCCGAGCTTATTAGTACGTCTCCATCTTTCTGAGTAATATCGTCTTCTCTTTTGATTTCCGTAATTTCAGTTTTGTTAACATTTACGCTGAGAAACCATTTCTCAAGCTCCGCAGGTGCATTTTCTAGCAGGTGTTGGAGTGCGGTCACATCCCGTGATACAAAATCCACATCATCCGCATAAGATGTCTCTTCTATGTCTCCTATATAGCATTTACGGAGGTCGCGGAGTGCAGATTCAAGGTATATGGTGAATAGTAAAGGGGAGAGGGAATCACCCTGGGGTGTCCCAATCGTTGTTTTGAAACTGCGGGAAGTTGCTCCTTCTGTCCTCACAGATAGTCTTGTGTTCGCAAGTAGTAGTCTGATTATCCTAACCGACGATTCATCCAATATTTGCTCAAGCACATTCATCAGTTTCTGTCTGTTTATTGAGTCGAAAGCTCTGGAGAGATCTATTCCCAACACGGTTGTTGCGCTCTTGAATCTTTGGTGCGTTGCGCAGCGCCATCTGTGGCTCCATACAATGTCTGCCGTAGACCTCCCTTCTCGGAACCCACTTTGACTTGCTGGTAGGTATAGATCGCCACACCCTTTATCCGGCTTAGTGCAATGTTTGCCAGCACCTTGCGTATCGAATTCAGAAGTATTATCGGGCGGAGATTTTCTACTGGTCCTTTTGATTTGTTCGGTTTTTGTATGGGTATTAATAATCCATTTCCAAGTCCTAGATCGGTATTAGTTTCAAAGACGTCATTTAGGGTTTTTGCAATTGTGTCGCTAAGTTTTTTTGGCCCATATTTTAGGAGCTCAGGGCTTATGTTGTCCGGCCCAGCACTCTTGTTGTTCTTCAGTTTATTTATCGCTAATTCCACCTCTTCCACTGTGATTGGGATTTTTAGCGCCTTTGCTTCTCCTTGGAAAGGGGGAAAGTCATTATTTTCTTTATTCAACAGTGTTTCGAAGTGTCGTGCAATCAATTCTGCTTTTTCTTTCGGGTTACCCACGAATTTTCCATCTTTGTCTTTGATGTGAAGGATGTTTTGTCCTTTCTTTGTCCGCAGCAGCCGCAAAGCCGCATACATCCTTGAATTGTCTTTTAGGCATTCCACATCTTTTAATAGGGATGTAATAATTTCCCGTGAATGTTTTCTGTTCATCTTTTTGATTTTCCACTTTAGTTCCCTTTGTTGGATATTAAGCTCTTTTTTTTACTCTCGTCTGACGTGTTTGCCGCTTTTAGTCGTAGCTCTCTGCAATGCTTTGCCATATTTGGCACGTTCGGGTGGTGATCCAATTTTAGGGCGTGATGATTTCGGACTCCAAGGCATATTTTGGCCGACTTGGAGATTGCCTGTTTTGTTTGATCCCACAGAGTTCGTACTGATGATTCCGGTGCGGTTTTCACCATAAGAGTCTCGATTTGTTCGTGATATTTAGCTCTACAAGTTGGCTCTAACCACAATTTTTCTGTCTCGCCTTCTTCGCATTTTTAATGTATTTTTTCCCAGTCAGATGCTTTTTTACACAAAGTTTTGCAATGACGATCCTGTGGTCACTTTCGGTTGTTGTTCCCTGGTAGGAACGTGCATCATTTATCAGGTGTTTATCAGACTTTCGGCAGATAATGTAGTCGATTTGATTATATATATTCACGGTCTCTCCGACAGAGTTTTTTCTTTGTCCGTGCCACGTCGTCTTGTGGTAAGCTGAGTGCGTAAAGGCCGTGTTGCACAGGAAAAGGCTATTTGCCTCGCAAAAGTTTACCAGAGAGGCTCCAGATGCATTTCTCCTTCCGCGCCCGTGTCTTCCAATAGAGGATTCTTCGGGCCCCATTCGCATTCCGGCCTTTGCATTCATATCTCCCGCAACAAAGACAAGAGACAAGGAAGCATTGTTAGAGTATGTGCTTGATAGTTCTGAGTAGAATTCCTCGAGTTCACCGGGGTTCTTGATTACTCGTCCACATTGTGGTGCATAGACATTTATGACGGTTAGTAGACTCTTGGACGGGCATAGTTCTTTTAGTTTGACTTGTAGGACACATATTCGGTCGTTGACTCTCCAATAGCGATGTAATTTTTTGAGGTAATCCACGTGTAGGGCAAATCCCATGCCGTAGTGCTTGCATTCAGTTGGGAAAAGAATCAGTCGGTAGTTGTTCCATGTCTCATCGCGTCCATTTTCGATTTTCGTCTCTTGTAGGCAGCCAATAGATATTTTGTATTTCTCGAGATCGTCACAAAGTACTTTCCTTGTCCAATCTTTCGATATTCCACGTACGTTAAACGTCATTAGCCTGAGTTCTCGATTGTATGATGAGTGTTTTCAGACATTTTTCTTAACCGTGGCTTAGTGGTTAGGTGTCGGGCTTAAGTGGCTTAGGCTACGGGTTCGAATCTCGCTGCTGTTCACCTGGTGGAAGGTTCCACGCATCTACGATGCGGAAAGGGTTTGACGAGTGACGCCGTCATCAGTGAATACTCACTGCGGAACTGGATTGTCTAGAAAGGACACTCACACAAGAAAAAGAAAAAAGAAGTGAAGATCATTCCTTGGTTCTACAATTAGTTAAAATTAACTGTTCTTTACTTAAATAAAGTGTGTGTCCTGCCTATGCGGAGCTAATACCACGGCTCCGTGAAAAAGGCTGTTATTATTATTATTATAGTAAATTTAAGAATTCAATAGCTAATCAAATTTTTTAAACGATTTGAGAGATTGGTGAAAAGTTTGAGTTTGAAACCCTCAAGATATTGAAATAGACTAAAAATACTCTGCCAAACATAATGCACACCTTTTCCTGAATTGATTCTTTAGTTTTTCATTTTGTCGATTTTTAACTTCATTTTTTTCAAGTCTTTTACAGAAATGAATGTTCCTTAGCATTATCATCCCAGATTCATTTCTGTGCTGTAGTAACAATTACGACTATCAATTATTATTCCAATAACTCTATTTCAAGTAAATTAAGTAATGTTCAATTAAAAAATTGCTACAATGAGTTAAATTATTGCTCATGAAAATAAGAAAATTAAAAAAAAGTTAGAAGTTTACTTGACAATTCAAATTAACCGTCATCAAACCCTCAGGGTAACGAAATTATTGAAAAATTCTCGAAGGTTTCTAAGTAAATAAACCTGTAAATTATTAAAATTTAGGTGAGTCAATTCCTGCTTTTCTTCTTTAGGAACAACAAAGTTCGCTGTTTCGATTCAACGATAACAATTTAATTTCCAAAAGAACGATCTGTTCAATCGCCATGATAGTAAAAATCAAGTCACACTAATAAAAGAAAACAAGTAAATTCTTAGATTCAAGAGGCCAGGAATGGGAAGGCGATCCCTCTGATCGCTGCCATTTCGAACCTCTGCATCAACCAGAGTCCTTCGCGGTGCTCACATCTCTTTGAAACAAATCTTGGTCCGATACTGGAATTTAAAATCTAAACTTCTTGGCATTCTCTAAATAAACTTTTAAACTAATTTAATTGGGATTTCATTTTATATACGGCTTATGTGACTTAAAATTATTCATTCTTGAGTTACTTTATATATAACCAAATGTGTTCAATAAACTCAGATTAGATTGTCAATTCCTGACTAGGCAAAACAACCTCAAACAACTTTGGGAACCTTAGTCCAGTGCCCCCGTTCTCACAGGCAGATTACACATTTTCCACCCCGGTTCATCTAACTTTACTTTTAGTATTGACTCCGCCGACTGTCTCAGGGTAATGCTCTCCAATGTTCAAAACAAGTGAACTTCTCAATAAGTACATCAATTTCGACATAGTAATGCATTTCTTGATAAGAAAAAAATAGATGTGAATCCAAGGAGGATATTATCTCCGTAAAAACTTCTAATTTATTCCTTTGTTGCGAAGGTGGTTTTTCCGAGCGGACATCCGAGAAAGTGTACCTTGTCCATAGAAGTGATGTTGATATCTGGTAGTAAGGTTTCAAATAAGAAATATAAGATTGAACAAGAGACGTTGACAAGTTCTCACTTCTTAACTTTGATACTCAATCTCAATTCGCATAGGGCTGGAATAGCTGAAGAAGCATCGTGATATACATTCTCCCATGGGCCAGCTATTGTAGCATTATCCAAGCACCACAGGTTGAATTCGCAGTTTATATTGCGCGCCACAATATCAATCTTCAAAGCGGAAATCAAGCTCCCTAAGAGGTCTCCCCGCTGAACACTGGTGCGAAAATGAACGATTTCGTTTCCGTACACTAAGGTTAACTCCGTCACGTACAATAAGTGTACAAGCCGGCTAATTTCTGAAGTTCTCTACCAACAAGTCTTCAAAATACAGTCACTCCTTAGCGAATTGAAGACGTTCGATATATCAAGTTCATGCCTAGGAATCGGGCTTGGAGATTATTCATGCTGAGGTAACTCCTCATTGCATGCACTGTTACCTCGCATCCACTGGTCTCATCCACGCCAAGTTGAGTCGGGGACAGCGATCCTAGGAGAGATTCTCTAGGCTGTGATTTTACCAGCTAGCCTTTCGGAAGTATGTTCCGATCGCAAATGAACGAACTCCACCATCTCCTTTTCGGAATGCTAATAGATTTCCTCAAAAAAGATCTTTAGCAAATGTGGGCGAGGAGGTCGGTGATAGACGTGGTCACAGCTCGGCCCGCCTCAGCAGTAGCATCTGAAATTAAATCCTTTACATTGCTTGGACGTAGTCTGTCCAACCTCCACTACTGCTGGATGCAAACAACTTTATTCCTCGTATTACTTAGTTTTCGATGAGGGAAAATATCCGGAAGCGTTAAGTGGGGGTGATTCAAAGGTGGAGCTAGGTGCTTTCTTTTCAGTAACTCAAAAACTGCTAGACACGGTTTCGCGAGTATTTTGTCAAAATACACAACACTAGCTTCAAGGACGTCCCCTTCCATCAGTTTTAGATTCACCCTTTCTTTTAGTGATTTAGAATTTCCAGTTTTTTCTTGCTTAAGGAGACAATTGGTACCGCGGAGGTGTTTTTTTTAAATGCAAGGCGTTCTTTTTTATTATACTTTACGACATTTTCCGGGGCAGTAATTCCGAGGGTCATAGGTGCGAAGTTTAGTAACTTTAGCCAAGAGCTCTGATCATTGATTTATAGATTATTGACGTGAGACAGTATCTATTCGAATCAATCTAGCTTTTCGACTCTCTGATAACTTGAGAAAAAAAGGTTCGATGCTTCCAGAATACGTAAAATGATTTACTTCAACAAATTGGCGGTTCAGAATGGGATCAACATCCATCTAATACACGCAGTCCTATTTGTAAACGGATCCCGCTGTCAGTTTCGACATTCTTACAGACTCGAAGCGGAAAAAATTTCTCATAAGACGTACAGTTCAAACCAAACTTCCTTACGTTGCAATTTTGGCAAGATGCGCATTTCTACAATTTCACGAGTAAAATGTGTATAATAATACTCATTCGACCTTTATGGAAACGGAAGAATTGCACCGTAGGGCTTGCATTCTGGCAGCTTCTTCCCCTCAGCGGTGCTTGGCTGAACGGGTTCCATTCATCTTCAATTGGTTCCCTTCTGGAACAGGACGCCATCCGGAATGGGATATCTATCCGTCTCGGGATCAACCTGTGCCAGCCTCATCCATAAAATTTTGTTTTAGACTGCAAAAGACTTCACCCGCTCTTTTGCGTCTTAGCAGAGGCCGGTTCCCGAGGTATGCAGCCCTCATCGGGGTTGTGAACCGCAATCTTGAGGCGGCTAGATTTCCGTCGTCTCTGGAACCGGTGGGCCTGGATCATGGAGATGGTAAGCGCCCAGACAGAGTAGCTGTCTTTTCCTTCTCTCGGGGAAATGCTTGATTTGGGATGGGGCTTGTACCGACAACTTTTTTTAGTCGAGACTTGCTGTTTTCGCGTTGATACCTGGAAGACAGCCTCTATACAAGATTCCATGTACAGCCCGGTATGTCGAGACGAATGGAGTTTTCGGTCCCAAGGCGGTCTCTTGTCTAAGATCGTTCGGGTCAATGATTTCGACAACTGCTAGAGAAATCTTTGGAATAGCCAAACTATATATTTCCAAAAATGTGTTGAAAATAAGAAAATTAAAAAAAAGTTGTTTTTATCCATAACAATTTGTTCTTTACCATTTAAAAAATTATAACGCATTCCTTGGTTCTACGATTAGTTAAAATTAACTGTTCTTTACTTAAATAAAGTGTGTGTCCTGCCTATGCGGAGCTATAAATACTATGGCTCTCGTGAAAAGGCTTTATTATTATTATTATTGGTCGGGAAAATGGTCGGATGTTCCTGGTCTGAATCTCGCTGCTATCCATTTAGTAGAAGGTTAGATGCCTCTAGGATGTCGAGTATCTGTGATTGTCTCAGAGATTCACACTCAAGCAAAAGAAATAACAAAAATTTAAGAACACCTTTAATCTCTTAGATTAATAACTTGGATTAATTAGCATAACTGTTCTTAAATGAATTCCACCTAACGAGTGCCTTGCAAGAGACTTGATGGCCCTTAGTTCATATCTCACTACTATACATTCCGTTTGAAGGTTCCACGCATCTACGATGCTTTGGCTTGACGAGTGACCCCGTAATCAGTGAACATTTCACTGTGGAACCCGATTGTCTATAAAGGACATACAAAGAAAAAAGAAAAAAGTAGTGAAGAACATCCTTGGTTCTTCCTCTACGATTGGTTGTCATAACTGTTCTTTACTTAAATAAAGTGTGTGTCCTGCCTGAGCTATAGCTAATATGCGTAAAAGTGCAGTTCTGCCGAAGCTGAGATGAGTCATGGAAACATTACTACCCCTTGGCTGAAGGGCTGAATTATTATTATATTGAGTTTTTAGACAAATGATAATAATTTTATAAATCATGTGAAAAGGTGGAAAGTGTCAAAAAACTTAAAAAATTATTTCATTAAAAAAAATAATTTTATTCTCCACCAATGAAAATTTATACTTGACTCATAATATATTTTTTATTTTTAAAAATGGAGCATTGCAGAGTATGTAATAGGTTATGTAATACAATAAGTGGAATATGTGTTGTATGTAAACAATTTTTTAAGTAGTAAAATATTATAAACTTAATAGGAACCACATCAATAAATGTATTAAAATTATTTGTCAAAGTGAAATTCCATGCGAACCAAATGGATTGAATAGAAATTATTGTAGAGATTGCAGATTTAAAAAATGTATAGAGCAAGGACTAACCCTACAAAGTTTGATAATGTTGTCATTTTTAGATATCTATGATAATATTCATAGTCGAATGAGGCATCTAACACCATTTAATAAAGTTTCATATATTAATGATAAATTGGATCGGGTATTTTGAATTATAGTTTTAGTCAATTAAATTCGACTCCGTCATAACTTTTTTAGAAAATCATGAAAATTATAATATCCAAATAGACTATTTTACGGAATTGAACAAAATTTGGATCGAAAAATTTATAGAATTCGAACAAATTCAAATTACAACAACGGTAATGAATGGATAATTTTTGTAGGATTTGGAAAATTATTATAGTTACATTGCGAAGGCTAATATTGTCATTAATTGCTTAATAAATTGCAATTATAGAGTAATTTGCAGCATTGGAGATTCAGATAAATTACAATTCATAATGAAATACAATAATTTGCAAGACTATAAAATTATTTAAATATATCATACGCCGAATATAGACTATTTAGGATTTTGTGCTTTTTAAATATTTGTATGACAATTCAAATTCAAATATGTTTTAAATACTACGAATATTTTGGATATTTATATGAAGTTCGTTCATGTAACAGCAATGATTTACGTCTACTATTATTTGTCATTAAAGAAATATTGGAAATGTCATTAATTCTCCATAGAATCATTAATTAGGAAAAATATATTTTTTATTTATTGGGTTTTAATTTTTCTTGTTCAATTCTATATAATGTCAGTAATTTATAGTTCTTGAGATTTGAGCTTTAGAACTGGTTCTTCCGAAAACCTTCAAAGTTTAACTTTCTCGTTTATGATATGGGCATCATCCGTCTCTGGCTGGGAGAAAAGTTTGGGATATCTTTGCTACCCTGGACCACCAGGTCTCGACGTCAAAATAATGTATCTTTGGAGCGCCCTGTCTTAGCGGCGTTTTGTGACGGTTACCAGTTTCCTATAAGTTAGCGAAACTTTCATTATCTCTTACGTTCTGGTAGCGCACAGGCCACCAACCTACTGCACCAATAAAGTGAAGCATTTTCTTCACTTCATTAGAAGATTTCATACCTGGCGACGTTCTGCCTTGTCTTTTTCGCTCATATATAGACACAATGAAACGAGGTTAACATTTCTACAATTAAATTTTTAGGGGATGATCTAATAAAAAACAAATATAAAATTAAAAAAAATGAAATACACTTAATCATTTTTTGCATATATCATCAATATCTGGTCGTATGGCTGACAACACCACTCGCATTTCTGCATAAATATTTTTCAAAATTTCCCGTTTTTTTTTATTTAATTTGAAAACAGCGTAGAAAAATTGTTTCTCATAAATATGTCGTTGAAAATTGTCAAAAAATTGTTAGTGCTTGTGTAGATGATATGTGATATATGTTTCCAGAATTCCGTTAAACAGTTCAATAAGTTCTTTATTTTCTTTAGCAGATAAGTGTTCTAAAACACAATGAGATGATTCTATCTCATTATTTTTAGATTTAACTAATGAAACAAGTCCATTAACACGACCAGACTTACACGGGGCTCTATTTGTACCTATAACAATACAATTGGCAAATGCAATATTATTGAAATTGAAATAATCATTCATTATCGTGAACATTTCAATTGCTCGAGTAGTAATTAAAATAGGCTTACATAACAAGTATTGTTCTGTAATTTTCCCAAAATTGACAAATCGTATATATGCCAACAAATGTGAAATTCCTGAAATGTCTGGATTCATCAAGTTGTAATAAAAAACGAGTTTCATTAATAGAAAATAAGACATTGTTTTCAATATTCTCCGACAAAGAACAGATGAGACAGTGTTTTCTGACAAAGGTATTTTCATTATTTTTTGTTCATATTTATGACCAAATATGGCCCGGCTTTAACTTTTAGATTGCATCTGTGATTATGGCCTCCTCGTTTTCTAATTTTTCATCATAATAGCGTACATTATTTGCCTTTAAAAAAAGTTTACTTCATTTAATAAAATATTTTCCTTCTTTTTTATATCCTTATTTCCTTATATCCTTCTTCCTCATATCTTTAAGTAAAACCGTCAAAATTCTGATATCTTTTGATCAGTATATGATAGGAAAAAGTCAATTTGTCTAATGATTTCAATATTTTTCTTCAACTGAAAGATTTATACATTTTCTTGACATATTTGAGGAGCTAAAACAATTAAATCTTAGGTTATCAACAACCTGCTGGCTATTCAAGCGAATCTCGCTCGCTATCCTGAGAGGAAATAGCCACGCAGTCAGGGCAGCCTCTATATAACCGTTTACTCTATTTTCTTTTTTCAATGAAATTTAAATAATTAAAAAAAACAAAGAAGTGAAATTATTTCTTTAATTTAAAAAGAAAAATGTAAATAAATTTATATTATAACTTTTTAAAATAAATTTTAATGAACTATTTTTTAAAAAGATAGCGGTTTAATAAAACTGGCGGTTAGTAGAGAGTTTGCCATATGATTTTTGGGATTTTCGTTAAAATTTGGCGGTTAATAAAAATAAGAAAATTGTAGCAGATATGAGTTATTTGAAAATTCAAATTAGTTCAATCAGTCCAACAGTAAAAGAAAACGAATTTTTATTAGAGAATTAAATAAGAATGTCATCATAGAGCTTCATCGAGTTATCCAAGGTAACTAAGAGAAAAATAAACCTGTAAATCATTCAAACCCGGCTAATTTAAATTCCCTGTTTCGATTCAACGAAAACAACATTTCAACTTCCTAGAAATAGGTCTTTTCAATCGCATTGGTAATAAACATAGTTAATACTTAGGTCTCTATATTTAGCGCAAATAATTCATATATATCAAAGTCAATAACCTGATACGTATTGGAAAAGTCCAGAGCCTCTAATACATATCTACTTCTTGATCACAATATGATTGGCCCCTCATCTCATAAACATTCATGTGATTAGGGAGATCAGCCACGTTTTGGCAAAGTTCTTTAACAAGAAACATGATGATTGAAAATAGCACGGGAACCTCAAAAAAAAAAACCTTGTCAAATCTCATTTCCAATATTCTACCTGAGTTGTTCAATTTCAAACTTAAAGTTTATCAGACTAAATAAAGATGCCTTGTTTTATGTCTCAGTTTCAGGACTACAAATATCATAGTACTTGAAGAAGTGCTTCGCTAATAATACACGGAAAAATCCCCGACTTTCCCGAACACAATTATCAAACTGTTAACTAACTGAAACAGAATCATCTCACACTGTTCTGCGGTCGAAGTAGGATGCATACTTTACAACACTTTTTCTCAACAAGGGGCGAATTTTACTTGTTAAGGAGCAATTTTTTATTTAGTGATTTTTAAATTATAATAATAATAACAACACCAGAGACTACGGTTACAAAAACTAACTAATCACGTGATCCAGCACGCTCTACCAGAACCTCAACTTGGTCCAATTCTCCTCCCTTGACCACAAAAGCACGTATCGGCCAGAATAACTGAATAAAAAACATAAAAAAAACAAGGACAAAAGAAGAAAAATAAATTCATTAATAAATGCCTACAATCCACAAACTACTCAAGATTTTTCTATTAATATAAAGTCGCGTATTTTTTGCCAATACTGTTTTTTTAATTATTTTATTATATACAACCTCCATTGTCAAGAGTGCAATACCTCCATATGTAGAAATGTCTTTTAAACATATTGCCCAAAGGGAATCTTAAGAATTATTAAAAACTATTCCATTCAGTAACTTACAATGCTAGGATGATTTGATGATATATAATCGTTACTTTTAAAAACATTTAAATCTAGAAAAAAACTCATATAATATAGTCTCTGCAATAGCGATGATCGCAAATACTATGCATTTATGAATTTTTAAAACAAAAATGCAAAATGCGATATTTATACATTGTATACAACGCAGGCAAAAGTTTGACGATAATTTATCGGTTAAACTGCATGAAAAATAAATATTGTAATACGAATTTACTTACTTTATCTCAAGCTATAATCACTTTTTCTAGATTTTTAAAATTATTAACAGGTTTGAAAATTTTTTATAATGGCGATACGAAAAAAGAGATTGAGAAACACTGCTTTACAAGGATCAATTTGATCCATATATGTATTGTGAACCCTTTATTGGAGCATGGAAAAGATGGATCCTTTTTAGGATATCGCACATGGATTGTGGTCTTCGAGTAATTGGATCTCAAGATAGCTCTTAGGAATTGATAAAGGGAAGGAGAAGAAATAACCCTTTGATCAAGTAGGCAGTACCCTGGGAATCTTACCAACTCGACAGTAATAACAAGCTACTAGTATAAATTAATGAATAATTCAATGAGAAAAATTAAAACCCAACATATTATAAATTAAATTTTTTGCTAATTAAGGATTCTACAGAGAATCGTTGACATTTCTAATATTTCGTCAATGATATATAAAAGTACACTGTAATCGTTGTTGTTATATGAACGAGCCTCATATAAATATCCTAAATACTCACTGTATTTCATATATATTGGAATTTGATTTGCTGTACAAATTCTTAAAAAGCACAAAATCCTAAGTAGTCTATACTCGACGTTTGATATATTTAAACAATTATAGTTTTTTAAATTATTGGATTTCGTTATAAATTGTAATTTATCTGAATTTCCTAAAATGCAAATTTCAGTATTTTTGGAATTCCTTAACAAATTAATGACAATGTTAGCTTTCGTGGTGGAATTATATAAATGGTTCATGTTCTACAAATGTTATCAAATTAATTACTATCACTGAAAATTGTATTTTTTCGAATTCTTTAAATTTTTCGACCCAAATTCTGTTTAATTCCGTAAAATAATCTATTTGGTAAATATATTTGTCACGATTTTCTAAAAAACTAATAACGGAGTTAAATTTTATTGACTAAAACTATAATTCCAAAATACCTCATTCAATTTATCCGTAATAAATATAACTTTATGGAGTGGTGTTAGATCTATCATTTGATTCTCAATACCAATGTAGATGTCTAAAAATAACAACATCTTCAAACATTCTGGACTTAGTCCCTGTTCTATACATTTTTTAAATCTGCAATTTCTACAATACCTGCTACCCCATGTATTTGGTCCGCAAGGAATTTGGCTATCACAGATAATTCGAGGGCATGATTTGATATGATATCTGTTAAGTTTATAATATTTTTTTACTTGAAAAATTGTTTACATGCAGTGCATATTCCCATCGTTGCATTACTTATCTTACCGCATACTCTGCATTGCGCCATTTTTTAATTTGTTGCTTATTCAAATATATATTATGTTATATGACTCAAGTATAAAATTTCATTAGCAGAGAGTAACATTATTTTTGGTACTTTTTGCATTATCTGGCTTCCACTTTATAGCGAATTAAAAAATAATTACTGTAATTAAAATTATATTTTATTAAAAAATTATTTTTATATTATATTCTTTGCATCTAGTTAACAACTGGTCATCTTTGTAATTTTTTAGAATTTTTAATTTTATTTTCCTGTCTCCATAAAATCCTTGAAATAGCTAATTAGAATTTTCGTGTTGTTCTGTGTGCTTATTATTAACACTAACCCACATTCTAATGTATAAATTAGTAGTTGTAAACCGCTCAAAATGCTGTGTATGTGCACCCGTTGTAAAATCCACAAAATATTAGCGGCTATTGACTTTCAGATGATCATATCCCACCTCTTTGAGGGAATTTGGAATATCTTCTCCAGCAGTCACATAGGAACATCGATCATTATTCCACATTTTTAGGCCATTCTTAAAAATGGCAGTTGTCAGATTCTCCATATTTCGGTTGGGGATTGCTTCCGAGAAACATTGTTTAGTTTCTCTGCATATCTCCCCGAATACCAATTGTTCGAGTAACATCCGGCCTTGGCTACACTTTCTCTTTGAAAAATTAATTTCGTAATCTCAACACCATCCCCTCCACCTAATATTATTTGATTTTTTTCTTACCAATTTTTCATCTTGGAAGACGATTTAGCGATAACACGCATATTTCGCGCATATATACTGACCAATCGACTGTTGTAATCATGGCTCATCCAAGATTTTTTCCACGGAGTTCAACGAAGATATATTTTTGGTTCACATATATTAACCTAATCATATCCTCGAATTTTACTTTAGTTCCCTTTAACCACGTTCCCGTAAAAATTGATAATGATTTCAATATCGGTTCTCAGAGATAAGTTAGATCGGCACACTTTTTTTTATAATACTATGACCGATGGAATGTCTCAAATCTTAGAATGTCTCTAACACGCAATAATTCTAGGGTCATTCTTCCGCAGCAATGGAAGCCGCGTTATTTTTACTATTAAAAAAACTTTCTCACTAAAAAAATTATTTTTTTAAACTCGCTAAAAATAGATGTCAGATTATGGATATTTTTTCTTTAAATTGAATACTTTTTAATTGTTTAAAAACTCTACTATTATTTTACTTATTACATATTTTCAGATTTTTATTTCGAAAAAATTCAGTCCGACGAATTCCAGAAGTCAAGTAAACTTGACGGCTACGATAAAATTTCATTAGTAATAATTGTGAAAAATCATATATTACTCATTTCAGTTTTTTAAACACTTGTTTGACCCAATGTCATTAAACTTTAATAACTTATTTTTTAATTAAAATTTAATTAAAGTCAATAAAGTTAATTTTTGAGGCAAGGTCTCCATTATGGTATGCAGGCATTGAGGACGCAATGGGGATTACCATATGTTTTGGAAGATTCATCGTTTCATTCTAGGCTCTTCCTTTTGCAGTTCTGCAAGCAACCCGATTAACCCTGAAGTGCCGAAGCCAAAGGACATCAGACGTCTCAAGTTAGATCGACTGGAAGGCAAATCAATCCACAATGGCACCGTACTTCCTCCTTTCGACCTGCGCACAACGATTACTTGAGCAGATTTGCCTTCGAGAAAGTATTCGTGCACTTTGAATCTTAGGCAAGACACCATTCTCCACGGAATGGCCGTTACATAGTCCTGCCTCTTGCTATCACCAATTTAAAGTCCGACGGGTTCCAGAAGTCAAGTAAACTTAACAGATACGATAGCCTTCATGACAGTTGAGTTTAGAATGGTGTGACGAGGGAATCTCCCAGGGTTCTGTCTGCATGACAGAGTTAACCATCTACCGCACCGGAATCAGTGTTCTAACCAGATATCGAGGCTTAGCCGAAAAACAACTCCAACACGCATAGTAGTATCGCGATCCAGTAGAGTAACAAATATGTGTACCGGAAGGATCGAATTATCAGCGGACCCCACATTCAGAAATGTGCTGCGATGAGTATCTGCGAACATTCAAGTTCTTTTAATGCATTTCTCGAAGAATTTTATCCTACCAGTTTAGGATTAGGAAATGAATTTTTCGGAACATCTAGCATGATTGTAGTGCAGTGTCGCACAACCGTGTTACGCACATGGGCGTTAGTTGTGAGATTTGACTCTCGAATAGTGCGATATCAATCATATGATTTGAAAAAAAATTCCTCAAAATTGTTCTTTTGCTAGAATAATCGTGCTTTTCAGGAGGCTGAAAACAAGATGGAGCACGTCGCCAATGATTGGAGCGAAACGAAGATAATTGATCTTTTTTGATACTCATTAAGGCACCCTTATGTGAGCTGCCAGGTCAGAGATAGTGAATTACGTGACGCAGCTCTAATATGAATTTTTATTAATTTAATAACCCAGGATGTACCCTAAAAATGGTTAAGAATTATTTAGCGTCTAAATAAGGTAAATCTAGTTCTTACGGTAGAAGTGGGATGGATCCTTCTGAAAGTCAAGTTCATCCATATCTTCCATTATGAACTCTTCCAATGGAGTAGGAAAAAGAAAGATTTTTAGATGCCACCCAGAGTTAGGGGTCTTCCGAGTATGTTTGACCTCATGAGGCCTCTTAGGAATTGATAAAGGCAAAGAGAAGAAAGAATCCTTTCATTAATAAGAGGTGTAAGCTGGACGGTAAAAGCGATAAGTCTTCTTCCCTTCGTCTATTCGATTCGCATGGAATTTCATGCTGACAAATCATTTTAGGACATAATTTTACGTGGCTCCTATTAAGTTTATAATATTTTCTACTTAAAAATTGTTTACATGCTTTGCATACTCCCGTCTTTGCATTACTTAGTCTACCGCATACTTTGCAACGCCTCATTTTTTAATTTTTGTTTTTTTTCCAAATATATAGTATATCATATGTTTCAAGTATAAAATTTCATTGATGGATAATAAAATTATTTTTTTAATTTTTAAAAATATTGAAATATAAAACCTTCAGAGTATGGCCATTCCAATCTTTTGTCTCAGCCATATCGCTTCTCGTTGATCCCTTTTCTTTCTGGAAAGCATTCCTCCGAGTTCGCGCAAGAACTCAGCCTTCATTAAACCAACGGCTCCCTATGACTCGACCGCAACAGGAGTAAATCGGAAGTGGTCCCCGAGGGAAGAATATTTCTTGTTTTTTAGGTTTTCCGCGGTCGAAGCAGCTGCTCCAGGTGTTTGAACCGATTTGAAAAGATTTGTGATTGAAAATATGTCAACACAAGTTGCATCCAGACCAAAAATCTTCCGGATGTGTAGGGGAAAAGGGTCATCCCGTCAGGTCTCTTTCCATCTTCTCGATCGAGACCCACTGGTTCAAGCTGATATGGGAAGCCTGTAGCCTTCAGAGCTCTGACGATCACAACGTTCAGAGCAGTGTGACGTGGTCCTCTTCCGGCGCTTTTCTGCAGGACAGCGGATGCAATCCCTTCGCATTGACTATTTTCTTGCATCGGCATCAGTGCTCCTGGCAAACGTCTAGTCCTAGCCTTTTTCCGATTCTAATACTCAAAGAATCGTCATCCAAAAAAGTCCCTAGGTTTGGGCAAGGTATGGCAGTAAGCCATGCTTCACTCCCTCCACTTGAAGCTGACACCAAACAAGCCAGACGATGTTGGTTTGCTTTTTTTTGAAGTCTTCCAAAATTTTGGAGCAGACAGTTTTTTATTAGATATTTTCAGATTTTACAATTTCTGAAAAAATAAAAATTTCATATTGATGAATTTCAAAAAATCATAGATTATTCATTATAGTTTTTAATATCGGTGTAGCCCTATGTCTTAGATAAGTGAATTCTTGGAGTCTGCCAAGAATGATACTACTAGTATCATTAGTATCATACTAGAACCACTCGATGGATTTCGATTTTGTATATTTTTATTATTCCACAATAAAATCTAGATACTGCAAGCTATGAACCAAGCCGAATGAGAAGCAAGTCAATGTCGCTTTTAATTACAAATCTATGCTTGTGGAAGTCAAAATTTAGTTCATTTTCCTAACTGCAAAGTACTCAAAAATCATGCCAATTCTGACTGAATCTGTACTTACATTTACTAAATATTAGAGTCACCTTGAGTGATTTCTCAAATGAGTTCCAGGAAAGATTTAGTGATTTCTCATTATTTGAATTCCAATTTTCATTATTCTTGGCACCTTTAACCTCTGATGTTGTCAAATCAGAAATAAACTTGCAGATGTATTAGAACTGCAGTCTGATTCTACACTCAGAGCAAAATACCTAGAGTGGGGATACTTGGCTTTTATTCATACTTTCCTGAAAAGTTTACGAACTTCAAAAAGTTTTCAACGGGTATTATGGAATGTTTGGTTCTACCTATGTGTGAGCAGTTGTTTTTCTTCATGAAATAACAAAATCTTCTCAGAGAACAAGGCAATCTGATGAAAACGTATCATTACTAGGGCCATTTTTTGACTTCATAAATTCGAAATTTTGTCCTAAAAACTGACTTTATTGACTTTAAAATTCCAAAATTTTGACTTTTTTGACTTTATGACAAAATTATCTAAAAAAATTTTTAATCAAAAACATTGTTAAAATATAGAATAACAAAATTCAAAACGTTTTCAGGTTAAAAATCTCGGTCTTAGATAGTAATTTTATCAATGGAATAAGATTTTTCAAATGCCCGTATATGCATAAGAATTATTTAGCGTCTAATTAAGGTAAATCCAGTTCTTACGGTCGAAGTGGGATGGATCCTTCCGAAAGTCAAGTTAATCCATATCCGCCATTGTGAACTCTGCTAAATGAGTAGGAAAAGGAGGGATTTTTAGATTCCACCCAGGGTTAAGGGGTCTCCCGAGTATGTTTGAACTCATGAGGCCTCTTAAGAATTGATAAATGCAAAGAGAAGGAATCGTTTCACCAAGTAGGTAGTTGTGTTGGAATCTTGCCAACTGCTAGATGGTACTAACAATTTACAAGTATAAATTACTGAATAATTGAATAAGAAAAATTATAAACCAACATATTATAAATTAATTTTTTTACTAATTAAGGATTCTTTGAAGAATCGTTGACATTTCAAATATTTCTTTAATGACATAAAAAAGTAAACAGAAATCGTTGTTGTTACGCGAACGAACATCATATAAATATCCAAAATACTGTAAGCATTTAAAATATATTTGAATTTGATTTGCTATACAAATATTTAAAAAGCATAAAATCCTAAATAGTCTATACTCGACCTTTGATATATTTAAAAAATTTTTATAGTATAGTAAATTATTGAATTTCATTAGAAATTGCAATTTGTTAGAATCTACAATGTCTAAAATTTCCCTATAGTTGCAATTCATTAAGCAATTAATGACAATATTGGCATTTTTGGTAAAACTATAATAATTGTCCATATCCTATAAATTTTAAAAATTGATTACCGTTTCTGATAATTGTATTTGTTCGAATTCTATAAATTTGTCTACCCAAATTTTGTTCAATTTCGTAAAATAATCTTTTTGTAAAATATATTTTTCATGATTTTCTATAAAAGTTCTAACTGACTTAAATGTAATTGACTAAAACTGTAATTCCAAAATACCTCATTCAATTTATTCATAATGTATAAAACTTTTTCCATTGGTGTTTTATTTTCTATTTTATTTTCAATACTATTATAAATGTCTATGAATAAAAACATTTTCAAACATTGAGTGGTTAGTCCCTTCTGTATACATTTCCGGAATCTGCAGTGTCTACAATATCTTTTATTCCATCTAGTCGTTCGCATGGAATTTCACTTTGACATAATTTTTTAGGACATAAATTGATGTGTCTCCTATTAAGTTTATAATATTTTCTACTTGAAAAATCTTTACACGGAGTGCATATTCCCATAATTATATTATTTAGATTTCCACATACTCTGCAGGGCCTCATTTTTTATTTTTTGTTTTTTTTTCAAATATATAATCTATTATATGAGTCATGTATAAAATTTCATTGATGGCGAGTAAAATTATTTTTTATTTTATATGAAATAATTTTTTAGAGTTTTTTAATCATTCCAACTATTCATTTAATTTAAAAATTTTACTGTTTCCGGAAAAGTATTCAGATTTTTTACTATTTCCGGATTAGTAATACACTTAAAATTTTATTACTGATAAATTCTGAAAAATCATATATTACTCATTTCAGTTTTTAATATTGTTTTAGCCGGATGTTCTTGAACTTTAATAGATATTTCCAAGATATTCAATCTTAAATAACTGAATTCTTTTAAGTCTCCACTCCTGAATGACACTAGACCAACTCGGTGTCCATTCGATTCTGGATATCTTTATTATTCCGACACTAAAATCCAGACATTTTTACGCATACAGATAATCTTCTGAGACAGCAATCATCAACCAACATAAATATCTCAAAATATTGTTAACATAATTTGTGTCATAGAGAAAAAACCAAGACTCTTAGTTTGGCTCTCTTACACAAGCAGTTGGGGTCGGTTTTCTCATGATCATGTTTGATCAAGTTCTCCTCCATTACTCTTTCGGATTGGAAACTCCAAGAGTCGTCATGATGCTTTTCTTTGATACCACTTCTCTTCATTCCAATAGCCTTTTTTGTGTTAGCCGCCATTTTCTGTGCAATTAGTCCAAGAGATTTAAGGTCCCCATGAGGCGCATGCATAGGAAATACACGGCTCATTTATTCTTGTAGAAAGCAGCATCCCATACAAAGGTTTCCTCTCTTGGAATGGGAAAATTGTGATCTCGTCTCCTCTGTCCAATTCATTTAATATTATTTCCGTTGTTTTCAATGAAATTTTTATTCTTGATGGCGGCAAAAACATAAATTTAGAAAATTTCTTAATACACTTCTGAATTTGAGATCATTTTTATATTTTGAAGAAAATCCAAGTTCTTGGACTTTTCTCCAAACTGCTTGTCCAAAATAAATGTACAGCCATTTATGAATGCCGAATCAAATACCTTTTCCACTGCATTAATAAGTCTCATTTCACAATCCACAATTATGTTTTTAGGGTTGGTTCTTGAGTAACTCTTAATAAAAATTAAAACATTTTTGAAAACCCACACACAAAAAAAAGAAAAAAAAAAGTGTAGATCATTCCTTGGTTCTACGAGTAGTTAAAATTAACTGTTCTTTACTTAGATAAAGTGTGTGTCCTGCCTATGCGGAGCTATAATATTATGGCTCTTGTGAAAAGGCTGTTATTATTATTTATTATTATTTGTCCATTGTTTTGGAATCATAAATGAGAAAATCTTAATTTTTTAAAGATATCAGGAATATCACGACAAAATGTTTCAATTTCTAGTTTTGTTAATTTGTTTTGTAAATATTTATATTGAAGACGTGCTGATACTTCTTCATTTGTAACGTTGCTTGTAAATTTTGATATTATTTCTCTAGAGTCATCTCTTGATCCTTGTGCTCTTTCATTAATAAAAATTAAAACGAATTATGATATTTAAAATCAAAAATGGCAAAAAACTGGCATCTATAATTTCTTAAAGATAAAACATTTTTAATTAATTTTTGTATAATTTAACTCAATAAATTGACCCTTTCCTGAAAAATGATATTTAATGGCAATAACTTGTTGAACGGCGCCGGCCACAACAAGAACCACATTCCACCTCTTCACTCCCGCTAATGTCAAAAAGGCTATTAAATAGCTACGTCCCACTCGTGCTTGTGGTCCCTACGGAATTTGCACTATTCACCTCAAACATCTTGGACCTCAGGTACGGACCATACTATCAAGACTGTAAAACGACTCCATCAACTACTATGTGCTACCTAATATATGGAAAACCTCTTTTATTACGCCAATTCTAAAGTCCAGAAAACCAAAAAACGTTCCCTCTTCTTACCGTCTTATCTCAATAACTTGTGTTTTATCGAAAGTACTGGAAAAGCTTGTGTTAATGCACATCTCCCCTGCTCTACATCTATCAGAGTTTCAACATAGTTTCAGGGAGACCGTTCTACAACGACTTATTTAAGTTCTATCTCCCAGTTTAATACTGACGGATTCAACATGAGAACACACTTATGGACGGCCTTAGTATCCATTGACATATAGAAGGCCTTTGACTCTGTTCCGAGGAAACTCCTAACGCAAAAGATTTTTAACTCGAACTTACACCCAAACATCAAGCTATGGCTGGAAAACTTCTTAACTGGACGAGAAAAGTCCGATTGACAAAACCAATTCAAAATCAAGACTACTCCACAATGGAGTCCTGCAAGGCTCCCCTTTTCAACCTATTTCTACATGACCTACCTACTACCAATGACCAGGACACTATGTTTTTATCCTATGCGGACGACCTAATTATCGCTGCAAGAAATAAATCTCCTTCCATGGCTGTAACAACTGTTCAGACACACCTAAACCGAATTTGTGACTGGCTATCTGCAAATACGTTATGTGCATCAGCATCCAAGTCTCAGTTCACCTTATTCACTACGGAGAGAAGGTTTAAAGATGGGCTTGAGATATCCATCGGAAACAATCCCATCCTTTCTATGCGGACCCAAAAGATCCTTGGTGTAGTTTTCGATTCTCTGTTGACGTTCTCGAGTCACGTGGAAGAGGTGCTCGCCAAGGGTCTTCGGAAATGGAACATTCTGAATGCGATGATAAAGAAGAGCCCTTTCCCCCAGCTGATTGCATCAGCAAGGTCTATCAACAAGTAATCATACCGACCATTGAATATGCCTGCTCCGCCTGGAGGTTTGCGATTCCCCTTTCGAGAGTGGACGTTTGAAATCTCTCAGGCGGAAAATTATGCACCACACGGACATCCCCATTGGCGACCTCGTTTCTGATGAGGCAACGTTGAAAAATGGCCAGGGTTTCCTACGTTTCTGAACTGGAAACCCGTTCAAGGAAAAAGTGGCCCATGTAGAGGAATTTCGGTCGGTAATAAAAAAAGTGCACGTCGATCGAATTCCTTTGCAGAAGCAAGAGAAAACGCTTCCGGAGTGGGGTTAGATCATCAGAAGACCAATTGACGAGAATTCGGATGTTGCTGAAAGCTGGGATCACCTAATTAGTTAGTTTTGACCTATCTTTCCTGGTGGTCTTGGAATTAAACAAATAAAATAAATAAATGGCAAAAAATGCCCTAATCCTGTCTTTCTTTGTAGACAGATCCACGCCTCACATCCATATATCAAGCTGGGCAGGATTATTCTCAAAAATATGAAATATTTTTATTGATTTGTTATTTTAAAGATTTTCCTTTTTATATTCGTGTCAATCAATATTGATTTTTATATTGAAAATTTTCTTTATATAATGCTTCAATCATTATTCATTTTTCTTATTTCTGAAAGTTTTCTTTTGAGTTCTACACTGAGCTGTAATTGATGGTCTCCACCACTCCTCTTTCGTATTATTTTTTAGATTAAAAATTTTTATTATTCGAATCCAACTTCTGTACATTTCAATTAAAGGTTCCATGCATTTACGATGCTTTGGCTAGACGAGTGACGCCGTCAACAGTCAACATTTCACTGCGATACCGGATCGTCTATAAACGACATACGCCAACCATAAATAAAAAATAAAAAAATGTGAAAATCATTCTTTGGTTCTCCCTTTAGATTAGTTATAATAACTGTTCTTTACTTAAATAAAGTGTGTGTCCTGTCTGAGCGGAGCTATAGCTAATATGGTTCTGCGTAAAATTGCAGCGTGACGCGATGTGGTGCTATGCGGGTAATTTTAAAAGTTTATCTTCCTTCCCTTTGATGGGATCATTGGATAAACTTTACTAAGGATACGCCCAATGCCTGCTGTCATTCAAAAGGATCTAACTATTCTTTCTACTGGAGACAACTTCGTCACTTGGAGGCAACTTCTAGAATCGCTGGAAAGCGTTAGGATCAAGGAGTTAGTTGGTTTGGTTTTATCCTTGGTCTTCGATATAATTTTATTTATTTTATTCGAATTCTATAAAATTTGTCCTATAATTCTGGTGTCGTTGAAAACTTATCTTGATTATAGGCGTATGCTGAATTATTTAGTTAATATAAGATTAAATATTATTTATGTGCTCCCAATTTATGAAACAACATCTTTTCAGTAATGAGATTTTTTGGTTCTAAGGATAAAACTAAATGATTGTACCTTTATGACAGACGATTTCATTTTGAGTAGATTCATCTACAATCGCAGTCATAGAAAGTCTGGGTTTGTTTACAGTGGGAAGATTTTCGAGTTCTTTTAAATCCAAAGTCTAATCTAATTTCACTAAAAATAACCGAAAATGCAGAATTGTGAATACACGTTTTGTTTTTGTTGTCAAATTTGATTCTGTATTTATTATGGCATGGAGAATCTTTCTCCTGATAATGTTGCTGATATTTTTTCCCTATTTTAAGAAAATTCAAATACCCAGTATAGTTTTGTTCCAAACTTTATAGCTTTCGTCGTACTCTTTTTCAGACACGAGACTGATTTTTCGTGATTTTACCTGCAGTTCATCTTCTCCGTCAGCCTCAACGACCTGTAATAATAAATATTTAGACATCGTTGTCAGTTTCTTTAGTAGATTCAGAAATGTAGTTAATATTCCAATATTCATGCTGTCCAAATATCCCAACCATATGCCCTTTTATATTGTAGAGGACCACGGAACAGTCAATGCTAGAACAAACGAGAACAGTTGTGCCAAAATAATCGAGAATTTGCAGTCCTGTGATCGAATCATGTTGCTGGTTGAACATGTGCATAAGTTCTACAAATATAAAACACTACATGTCGACTAGGTTTATCTTCAATCTTAGTTTCATCCACACAATATTCCTGAATGTCCCAAAGTGTGACTATTCCATCACTATCCCCCACTGCGAGATATTTGTCGTCCTCGTCTACAGCGCATATTATTGATTCGACTATTGGTTTATTTTAGAACCCACCGCTATCTTGTGCTTTGAACTGTCCAATTAAAACTTCCTTGTTTAAATTCCAAAAATATATCCACAAATTCGCTGTAATCACCATCAAATTTGCCATTTTGTCGTCTACTCTTTTACGGAGACAAATTATTTGGCAAATTGAGTCACTCTAAAGTAAATAAAATTCAAACCTCTTCTTTCTTAGCAATTGAAGTGGAAAATAAATATTTCTAAAATGGAATATCGTATCTTACACTGCTTTTGGAGAAAGATTTTTTAAAACTTTGAGGTCTGCTCTGTTAATAAAATATCAAATACTCAATACCTGGACCGGTTCTTCCAGTACCCTTACAACCTTGATGACTTGCTCCGAAAATATATTCCAAGCAATGATTAATCCCTCCTGAGAAGCTGTAATGATTGTTGTTTGATTGAGATAATCGCAATAAACGATATCATCCGTATGATACTGTTTACTAAAATGGTCCTTACTTGGTTCTCTCGCTGAAAGATTGGCTTCACGTGGTGTCCCTCGAAATCTACTGAAGAAAACATAGCATAGGAACTTAAATTTTTAACTAAACTAACTTTGACCACCCAAAAACACAGATAAATCTCCTCAGAACTACAATTTTCTTAATTTCGTGGTGTGCTGCAACACAGCAGTCGAGAGTATATAAACAAGATCCGTTGTAGTTCCAAATCTAGTTCTTTTAAGTGTCCTACCTTGACAAGACCGTCAGAAGCCGCAGTTAAAAATCCTGGAGTTTGTTCGTAAATGGCTAATGCCGTTATTTCAGCATTTCCATGGAGAGAATCGAATTTTTTTATTTTCTGTCCATTTGAAATTATCCAAATTGAAGCTGACCCGTTTACGGAAACAGAAACTAACTGAAACCATCAGATTGCTTAATACTTGATTTGTTGAAAAATCGTATTCCACGGCCACGATCGGTTTTGTGTGAGATTTTACCCTGTCTTCGACTTCATTCTCACGTTCGGTCTGAATGAGGGAAGAATTTGATGTAATGACGAGTCTGTTAGTCTCTTCTTCAAAAAGCATGCACGTGAAAACTAAAATTTTATCAAAAAAGAGTTCACAGTCATTTGAACGAGGAAAGACGGATGCCACTCTTTGAATACAAGTCAGCAAATACAAATCCCATATTCTTAGCATTCTGTCTTTTCCAATACTCAAAAGTTGATTTTTTAAAAGTAAGAACTTCACATGTAAAACGGGTGCCACGTGACCATAGAAAACCTCAAATAAATATCAAATAGGTCACATTGCTAGGTTTGGATTCAATATAGAAAGAACGAAGTGTGATTCGATAATTTATTCCTGCCGTAGCTAAAAATAAGTCCTCACTAAAACCTATCATGTTAGTATGTGGATTATAGTCGAATCCATTCAAACCTTGGTAGATTGGAATAGAAATTCTAGAAATAATTATCCACGTTTATACAGACGTGAGACGTTATATCTTTTACGAGGAATAAATGCTTTATCGAGCCAAGCCACGGCCAATGATTTGGCCCACGAGGATGAACAACTAATGACCAACTCAATTTGTGAAGTAAACATGACTTTAGTTAGTTTTACACCTCGAACTTTGCTTGACGTAGGTGTTGTGAGCATATACTTAAAGCATGAGCACGTGCTGTGTTTATTGTTCATAATATCTGCCATGGTTAGGTTTGTGCACATGTCGGACGTATTTGAGACGTTTTCATTGTTGATTGATGATCTTTCAAACAACGCAAGGCCCGGATTTTCAAAATAAAGTCCCCAATTGTTCCCATCAGAGTCCCCAAAAAGCAAAATTCCGTCATTTCTGGAGGAAGGCTGCGAACTTGGGTTAAAATTTCAGGAAACCAATAGAAAAAGCAAGTTGGAATTTGAGGTAGTTTCTGAATTCTATACTGGCAGACAAACTGTTTCAGGGAGGCTTCGTAAATTGCGATTTCTTTGCACGTGAATGCGACCACAATTTTGTTTATATTTTTCATAAATTCTACTGCAGTGACCCAAATATCCCGTGATTGACAAAGATCGGAGGTAAAACGATAGCTATTGATTATTTTCTTATTCCAAACGTTAGCAAATCCATCCTAACTGTACTTAAAGTTTAAAAACCCGTGAAACTGTGAGGAATCGTTGGGCTGACCCGAACCTTACCAGTGATTGGATCACATCTTTGTGCACACTAAATCTTTTGGTTAATAAAACTTGTGAAGCACATTCACGTCCTTCCATTCCGGCGCCTGTCCAAGCTTTTCGCGGCTATCCTTGTCGTAAAAGGAATTCAAGAGAAAAGAGGCCATTTTCTCCCAGTCGACATCTCCTTCCCTCATTATGTCGATTTTGTCAAAAAATTCAATATACTATGCAGGTTAGATAAAATGTGACTTCCTCGTCGGTTCCGAAATTTAGAATCGACCTCAATATATTTTTGAATTCATATTTTCCTATTTTTTGAAGATTTTTATTTTTATGTCGACTGACCTACAAATATATTAGGCACGAAGGAACCGTAAAGGAATTTAACATTGTCTCCAAATCAGATTTCGTCAGCTTCGATTCCATTTTTATTGCAAATTAAAATCATGGAAACATTTTTAGTTTTGCAATATTTGTAATTTTCGAAAACTAAAATATAAATGTAATTTAAATAAAATTTATTAAAACCATTATTTATTTTAGATTTTTTACCAAATTTGAATTTTTCATTAATCAAAGGCTAATGATCGGAACTTGGTTTGGGACGCTACGTTTGTTGATACTTAGTCTCCAAAAAATTTGGCCGCTTCAGTCTCGGACCCAGGTCATTTTTCTAAGTAAGCTGTGGATTAGAAGAGAAGTAAGTACCGAAGCATTTCCGAGGATCACTTTTTGTTCATTTGAATATTTGGCTCACAAGCTGTCCGTGGATCGGCTCAATGATCAAAAGGGTCACCAAGGATCCACATGAGACTTGATGGCTTCAAGAGCGTATCTCGATAGCCATCATCAGAGGAAATAGCATTGCCATTCAAGATCCCTAAATTAATTGCTTTTTAAACATTTTTAAGTTAGTTTTTACGAATTGATGAATAAAAAATTTAAAAAAGGCCTAAATAAAAGGCAGTTAAAATGAAGAATTAAACACAGGACCGCTGTTATAAGTATGCCATCCTACAACTAGTCTCCACCATGCGATCTCACAGTAGGCAAAATACGATGAAATAATCTCTTAGTAATGTAATTTTATTAGTTAAATTTTTTTAATTCATAAAAATAATGAAAATTCATTGCTTTCAATAAGAGTAAAGTGGTGTCAGACTTTATATTTAAAAACAATCTGGAACATCATAAAATCTTTAATTTAGAAAAAAGCAATTTATCAAAAAATGAGAAAATATGTCAATTAATCCATGTGGTTAATAATAAATAAATGTTAATTCCAGTAGCTAATCAAGTTAATTAAATGTTTGACATGTCCTTTTGGAGAGCCATCCAGGAGTTTTGTCTAAGTCAGATAGGACTTCCCCTGTATCGCTCTGGGGTCACTTAGTTAGTTGGGAACTTTCTTTTCCTTTAACCCGGTGATCCTGGGGTAATAATTAATTGTTTGGCTTTAAATTTTAATGAAAAAATCAATCCGCAAAAAGGCGGAATTCATGACACATTAACGTCCAATCAAAAAGAGCGAAACTATTGAGGAAGTCTTCTTGCAAGGAAATCCTACCCAGAAGCTTTGAAACTATGGTTAATGTGACTGACGAAATTTTCTGGCGGAGGATTCGTGCTCTTGAACCCCGTCCTTCTCGTAAATGTTCTAGAACACAGTTTGAACACCAGAAAAAAATGCGAAGACTGCTGAGGGAGACCGGAATCAGCTGATTTTTTTCGTTTTGAAATAACAGTTTGATAACTAATCTTAGAAAAGACACCAAGGAATATTCTTTACTACTTTTTTCTTTTTTTGTGTTTGAATCTTGTAGACAATTCGATTAGGCAGATAAGTATTCACTAAGATGGCGTCACTCGCCAAACCCAGAAGCATCGTAGATGAGTATAACCTTCAACTGAATGTACAGTAGTTAGATTCGAACCAGAAACCTTCAGGATTTTGTCCGGCTCTTATAAAGAAATTAATAAAATACCTAAAAACTAATCAATTGAATTTTCCGATCTTGTCTTTAGAATTTAGCATGTGTTTCCTCTGACAATCCAACAAGATTCAAAATTTTTGTTTAGGAGAGTGACACGAGTTGATGAATCAATATAAGAGAAAGAGTCAACGATTTTAGTCCTACACTGAGAATCTTCATCCAGTTTGCCTTTTTTCCTTCTCTACGGTCTAAGCCAAAGAGTTAGATTAGTAGAGGAATAAATTATAATTTAATCCAGAATAGTTTTTTTCTAAAAAAACTAAATGCATTCACTTTTATCAAATTTTGATAATTATGAAAAATGAAAAAATTATTTAAGTCAGTTTAAGGGAGACCCGAGACATGCTTTTCCAAAATATTTTGCTCGAGAAATTTACTTTAAATATAATTTTTCTTTATCTCTCCAGTATCGGACGAAGGCTTGCTTCAAAGAGATGCCATCCCCACAAAGGATTATAGTTGAAGCAGAGACTCGAAATGACGGTGATCAGAGAGAACGCCTTTTCATTCCTGGCTTCTTAACTTAAATAATTTAGTTGTTTTCTTTTTTAATAATCGCATTATAATTAAAATTCTGTGCTTAGTCCCGAAATTGTGATTTTAGTAACGTTACTTGAAGAAATGTCAGTTATTCTGGCTGTTAATTTACTAGAAAGCTGAATTGGTGATATGCCATTTATACAGCAAATATATTCATCACTTCGTGACAAATGCAATAAATTTCTCGTCACCTTTCTTCCATGTACATAATAAAGTTTCCAAATCCGATCCAAAACTTGGGGGAACATAAACAGCCTTGTGGAAAAACAGGAGACCTCAAATGCTTTATCTATATCTATCTATATAGTTCTTAATCTTCCCGGTTCGTTATGTTAACAGAACGTGAAAAAGAAAAGAACAAAATATTGAGACTTCCAGAATATTGAATTTTCGATCATGAGGTGCACTCTCAATTCGTTCTGAGTTCCTTATAATCTAAATCATAATTCTTAATCCCTTGAATTTTTTAATTTAAAATTTTTATTAATCGAGTTTATGTTAATTTTGTTTCTTTGTGATTAAATGAATCACATGTTGGTTGAGTTGTTGACACCTCTCTAATAATGTCTATGTTTATCGACTCTCAGTCTGCTTATTGTACCCCGTTTACAACTGCAACTTTAAACGTCACAGGACTCGCTTCGAACACTAAACAATAGACCCTATACATTGATTTGGAACGATACAAAGTTAACGTGGCCTGCCTAAGAGAGGTGAAGGTGAAAGTGGATGGATGTATGCTGGGAAAATTGCCCCTCGATTAACTACGGAAAGTTACATGAAGAAAATTGGTAGAACGGATTGTGAAATACGACACGAGCGGAACCCTGAGTATTCATATACCTACGGTTAACGCGCGAGTGATTTTAACTATCTAACTAGAAATCAAATTATAAACCTTTCCCTTGAAATTGTTCCATAATTATACACAGAACCTATTTGTTGATATTCTAATTAACCTAAATATTTAATTAGTTTCCTGGTTTTTCCTTTTCCTAACTTAACAATTGACAAGTGACTTTGTCATCAGTGAACATTTCACTGCGGAACCGGATCGTCTATATAGGGCATACACCCAAGAAAAAGAAAACAAAGAAGTGAAGAACTTTCCTTGATTCTCCCTCATCGATTAGCTATGATAATTGTTCTTTGCTTAAAATAAAGTGTGTGTTTTGCCTGAGGGGACCGATAGCTGAAATGGCTCCTCGGGAAGTGCATTGTTTTTTTAACTTAAATTAGTATTTGCTAGTGTTTGAGTTTGATTGCAAAAAAAACTTGTCTATGTATATAATAACTTAAATAATTTATAAATAAATTCCTTTTTTATTATATCTATGAGTCCTATTTGAATAAAAGGGGGATTTCCAGAAAGATATTAGAGTTAGAAGAAAAAACCCTCCAAGCACTTTTTTCCTGCATAAGTTACGTCTGTAAAAAGGACGTTTATTTTTATGCGAGTCATAATGCCCATTTTATGTATAGATACGAAGACTATTTTTTCTCACTAAAAAGATGACATATCATATCGCTTTTGAAAAAATCAAGGAGAATTAAGTTCGCAATGCGTAAGAAATCGGATGAGTTTCATATCAAAGAAAAAGACAGTCTTATAAGTCTATTACGGAAGTCTGAACTTTCAGAAGGGAATTATGAACTTTCAAAAATTCTAATCTTGAACTCCTATATTAATTCGAGCGAACTATAAGAAGAATACAATGTAACCCCGATTTGGGGCACTTTGTAGTGTGAATTATAACAAGGATGGATAATGATGTCCAAACTCTTAGTTAAAATCATAAAACAAGAAAGTCTTTTTCAAATGGGAACTTTTTTGTCCAAATTGTTCGATCGTAATCAAAAAAAGATTGGATGTCGATATACATCATGAATCCTTGAAGCATCAAAGTAATATTTCCCGATAAATTAAATTATTAGAAGATGATCCATCGCGATCGATATGTCTTGATTACTGACTCTGCATGATATGTGACAAGTAGTATCCTGCAGTATAATGTTAAGTCAAAAAATCGCTTAAATTATAAGTAAACTCATACCCTCTGGACGAAAGACAAAGATTCATATTGTTCCGGATGTTTTGACACCAACTGGTCGAGGAGGCATAAATTCAAAATTTACAAAAATCAAATTTTAACAACATTTGGGAAATAAATGATTAAAATTATAAAGTTCAAATATATTCAAAAATACTCTAAATAAAAAATTTATCAAAAAATAATATGTAAATATTAAAAAGTATTATTTCAAATTCAAATAAATTATTTGCGTGAACATAAAGACAATTTTGTTGTAAAACTGAATGCGAAAGCTAATTCGTTTAGCAGTACATATTAATAGACTAAACCCTAGGGAAAATCAGATTTACCTCCTTTAAAAAAGCCAGAGATCAATCCAGATGACCTTAATGTACCGAATTGTTTTATTATAGGGTTTTGTGTGCCCCACGTGTTTTGAAAGCTTCATCACAGTGGACGAGCTGTCCGCTCATTTTCCACAACATGAGGTTTTTTTATTGTTTGTGGTTACCTATCAGGGCCATCAAGAAAAAGACAAAAGCACCCCATTATCGGTTAATAATCGACAAAAGGATCGCCTAGACATCCTCGAAGGGATCATTTCTAACATTAAAGGAACGCTTAACGAATACTGCAAAGACGTAGGCGATTGTCAAATTATTTAGGGTTCCATAACTTGTCAACAGATGTCGCTGATAATTCCATTGAAGCCCTCCTCAGTGCTATTCTTGAGTCGTCCAAAGAAGACAAACAAAAGATCATAAATCTTGAGTGGGAAAAATCGCTTCAAATTTCCGAAATTTCTTGTCAGAATCAAAAACTGGCTAATTTGACTCAAAATTTCCACAAGGTTTTCCTTATTTTACTAATTTCAGTTGAAATCAGATGTGACTTCAATTCGCGAAGAACATGCAATTTTGAGACTCCAGTCACGTTCCAATATGGATTTAATGACTCGGGAGATAGAATATATCTCCTTAAAAGTACCGTCGGTGGTAAAATTAACGGTATTTCTATCCTTGATTTGTTAGACGAATGTTGCCGTTAAATATAAAGCAAAGGCATTCCCCCCTATTTTATTTGTAGGCAGAAAGACAAAGGGATTTGTATCTTAGTAGACTTTCAGCAGTTGGAATGTTTATGAGAGGACTTAATGATTATTACCAGCTTAAAGAACTCAGAAACTCATTGAATGATTACTTTCGGCATTTTTCTTTGATGTTACTACTTTAAAGGAATCCATGGCTAATAATAACCGATTTAACCTACTTTTGGCAGACAAACTGGCGGCACAGAGACAACTTTATAACCGTCAGCTGACGAGTGTTCTTCTGAATGTCCAAAATATCGTCAAAAAGGACTTTTACGAGCTAAAATGTTATGCAACGGAGAAACTCTCTTCGCTGCGGTCTGAAATTATTAATTTGAATGGGAATCAGTCCCCAAAGAATATTATTGACGCACTACTAATACGTTTAAATAGGCAGCCTGGTTATGTTATGTTTTAGTTGTGTGGCTCACCAGGTTTCTTTGGAACGGGAGATTGGGGAGTTGAAAAAGCAGAATATTGCCTTGGTTGAGGCTGCCAGTTCAGACGAAGCTTCGAAGGTTGCCATCGACTTCCTGAAGACAGAGCAGGTGATTTTTACATTTATTCACCGTGTTTTCGTGATTTTATAGTATAGGTTATGCTTCAAGATAAGTTCAACCTTGATTTGGCTGTCTCTGATACAAAACATGCCCAGATTGTGGAGTCCATGAACGGTGAAATTTCAGATTTGTTGGAAAAGAACCAAAATTTGGCCGAAAATGTGTGATTTTTATAATATCGCAGGTTTCTCGCCTTGAGGGACAAATGGAGGAGATCTCCACCCAAAATGAATTCCTCAAATCTGATAACCAAAGACTAAGTCGGAACCTCGCCACCCAAAGCTCAATTTCAGCAAAGCTGGGGATAGCCTAGAACAGATCAAAATACCTTTAAAAGAACTAATCATTAGCCTTCAGTCGTTGAAGGACTTCATGTCTGTGGTGTCACGTGGGGTTTTGTATCAAAAGTCTGTTTTTTACACGGTCAGCAGCCACATGACTCGGCTTTACAAAGATATGGAAAACCTGAAGACCACGACCTTTCATGAAACGAATATCATCGACACCAAAATACAAAAGACACATGCCAGCATTCTGAAATATGGCCATATGAAGACCAAGTCCCAATTAATTCGGAGACGGAGTATATTATTGGAGTTTAAGTCGAATTTTAAAACCCAATTTTTTGACTATTCTTCCCTAAAGAATCTTATGAGACGGGAAATTAACTCATTTTTTGAGCTTTTATTTGGCGCCAAAACTGCACTTCAGTGTCTCATTGATAGGAATTCGTCTCTGACTATTTCTCTCATTATGAAAGAAAGGAGGGAGCACACCCGCATTTTGAATGCAACCAGGAAGGATTTTCTTGACAAATTGGTTGATCTGAAGTCTCAGCTAAACCAGTTGTACCCCACAAATACGATAATCTCTTTAATTGCTGAGATTTTGTGCAAATTTACAAAATTCAACTCAGTCCTCCCACGTGTGATAGTATTGCATAGGAATTATGTCACTAAAGCGGAAAGTATTTGTTCTACAAATGTTGAATTTATGAAAAGGCTTGCTGATTCCCTGAAAACTGGTCTGACTCCGTCGAATGGAGAGATTCTTGTCTGTTATCAGCAGTTTAGCAGGCTGATTCCAATTTTTGCACAAGTTTTTCGGGAAAATTTCTCATCACTTGAAAACTTAAAGTTTCTCGTTTCCACATTGAACCGTCGAGTTGTGTGTTTTGAATCTTCAGTCATTAGAAAATGCTCAGTGTTTAACGAGTCTATGGTTTCGGCTTGGAATTATCAAAACAACACCATTTCTGACTTGAAACAGCAAATTGAATGCCAGAAAGTCAGAATAATGGCCAATAAGAAGATTTTCGACACATTTTGTTCCTCTGTGACTGCGACATTTAAAAGAGATTGCCTCCGTGATGATTTGTCGGGAGTTCAGCTCAGTCTTGGCCTCCGGCGGTCATTTGAAGGACAAATCCGCGGAATTGAAGGAAACATGAATTTGTTTACTGAGTCAACCATGGTTACTTGTTTCCATTACTGTAGACTTTTTATCGACGAATGTCTACTGAAATGGCTGAGAAAAACGATAGATTTGAAGATGTTACCAGGAAATTCAACGATTTGAAGGAAACACACATTCTCGAGGTTCAGAAAATGACGGAAACGGTGGAGCAGTTGACGAAGAGTAACAAAATTTCCGCCAATTCTCTGGAATATTGCAATAAACAGATAAATAAGCTAAATCTCGAAAATGAAGGTAGAAATTCCCGGCAATTTCTTAGAGCTTGGGAAAGAAGTGAAAACCCATCAGGAGTCAATTGATCTGCTAATGAAACAGTACTAAGTTCTTTTAACAGTAGGTATATTAAAATGGAAGAACGAGAGAGTGACTACAAGTCTCAGCTATCAGCTATAAGGATTAGAAACGTTGACCTGACGACTGCCATCAGAGAACTCGGCTCGGAGAACTCGTCTCTGCAGGTAATCGTGGTTTTACTGTTAGATAATCGCTAATAGAGTCTCCAACCTTCAGTGGAACCCTGACAAGAAGTCTGAGGAATGTACGAAATGCCAGACCCCATTTACTGTGTCGGTGAGGAAGGTTGTGATCATTATATATTTTAGCATCATTGCAGGAATTGTGGTTCTATATTTGTAAGAATTGCTCGTCGAATATGCTCATACTTCCTTTCTCTCCAAAAAAACAAAGAGTGTGTGATCAGTGCTATGATAATATTACTAATAGACGAAATCCGACTCAGGAAAGATTCTTTTAATGTTTTATATTTACTAACAAATTTCATCTATATAATAAAATGTTGAAATTCTGTTTGTCTGTTCGCTGTACTCAGTCCTGAGGTTTGCCAACTTACTGACGGCACTGTCTTTGGAAAATGGTTCAAGGTAGAACTATAAAAATTATTGGACAGTGAAGATGTGGTAGCTAGAATAGCTGATTCCTCTTTGGCTTTTCGTACCTTAATTAGAATCTGATTTATTGTTTGCAATAAAATTCACCTTCTGTGGCTAAAGTATGGTAAAAGTGATCTTTATAATATCAAAGCAATGTTAGGTACTACAAAATACTGATCCTTGAGGTGGAAATCAATATTTTAAAATGGTTCATAATGATAACTTTTTGATCAGGCGAAAATTCGATACTAAGTGGATCAGTGTCCATCGAAAAAGAATTGTCCGAAAATCGATAAAAATGAATTTTGACATCAGTTAAAAATTTTTGATTATCACAATCCCACATTACTAAATAATAATAAATATGATTATCCGGGACAAGGCTCCAAATCCGGGACTGTCCCAGCTAATCCAAACGGATGGTAAACCTACATATATCTGATCTCTGACGATTCTGTTGAGAGTTGAAGAATCATCTTGATTATATTTCAAAGAGGATAGGTGTGCAGGGGGTGATAAATTTGCGGGTGAGAGGATTCCCAGTATTCAAAACGAACAGGTAAGGTTACGTGGTCCCAACAATGCTCGTCAAAAAGTAAAACGTTAGACGGAATCGAGCGTCTTGGGCTGTTGCATTTTTTCGCTGACAAGGCCTTTCTCAGCAAGAAAAGAGAGGTATTTGCGTTAGCATCTCCAGGCTTGTGAACGTTGTTTTTAGTTTTTGTTCATTTCTTTTGAGATTGTCATTTATTCCAGCAACTATATGGGCATAGATCCTATTCTGAGGTTGAACAAGGTTGTGCCCAGTAATCCCTTTGTTAGACTCCAGAAGACATGGGAATAAAGTATTGACCGTGGAAAAGGCTGACAGTTTTTCATGAGAGCTATGTAAATATAATCCGACCTCGATTTGGATAAAACCCTAACTTGGTTTTTGGAACACCCTCACATTTTTGAACACTTGGTAAGATTCGCATTATTTATTATTTATTTATAACCCGAGAAGGGAACACCAAGAAAGAATGTAAACAAACTAATTAAGTGATCCCGGTATACCACAAAAGGATCGAGAGGTTTTTCTTATGTTCCTCCAGAGTACCCACGGCTTTCCTGTATCGACGACGATCACTTTCATTAAAATTTGAAGAGGGTGGGGTTTTTTTCCAATTTGCGTGTATTTGAGGCTTCTAGTCTTGAATGGAAGAAACGACTTGTTTCGTGACCACATAGACCGATGAAACCGGAGCCGTTGTTTTCGATTGAGGCGTGGTCAAGCATTGGGGAGAAAGATCGGCAGGTAGAGTCGTTAGACGTAAAAATTTGGCAGTTAGGGAGTCGATCTTGTACAAATTGGATATTGAAACTTCATAAGCCCATGAGGCACAAGCATACTCAACCGTCAGTTTTAAAAGTTGATTGTACAAGAAGACAGCGCATTCCCATGAAGGCCTGGACTTTAAGAACGATTTCATTATATTCAGTTTCATGAGACCTTTTGTTATAACGTTCTTCACATGTTGAGAAAATGTCATCAGAGTCGAAAGTCACTCCCAGAATAGTTGGATTAATCTGTAAAGATAAAGAGTCTCCATATATGCTCAAATCCAGTGTATATTTTTCTTTTTTGTCTTTGGTGAAGATAGTATACGTTGATTTATCCCTGGATATGGAGAGACGATTAAAATTCAACCAAACTCCCAGGTCATCAATATGTGACTAAATCTCTGATTTTGCCATATCCACGTATTTGCTCCTGCTAGCGATAATTAATATGTAAGAAGTATTGAATCTGGTCCTCCAGGGCAGGGTAAATCTTTTAGGAATTAACTGAATAGCGCCGGAGAGAGGGCCGATCCTTGAGAGACGCCATTTGGTAGAAAACGGGACCTCGATTTTCCATGGCCTATACAGACACGTCCTCTTCTTCTGGAAGAAAATTGGCTATCTATCTTTTCAAAGCCGACTGAATGGTTGTGTCAAAAACCTTTTTCGTGAGTAATGTTATCGGGACAGAATCGAACGCTTTTTGGATCTCCAGAGAGACCAATATTGTCCGTAGATGGCGTTTCGGTTCATTGAACCCTTCTGATATCAATTGAGACAGTGAAGTCAAATGTGTCGTAGTTGAACGCTCACATTTGAAACCATGTTGAAAGTGGCAGTCGGCAAATGGGGTTTAATTTTCTAGAGTATGAGTTTCTTCATTAGGCGCGATAATACGCACGTCAATGAAAATGACGGTAGGAAGAAGGTAAGGTTTTCGGAGAAATGGAAATCACAAAAAACCTCGATGTGGCACAAAATTAATTAATTGGTATATTTTGAAATTTCATGTGGCGTTCTTAAAATAACTTGAAATATCTCTTCTATCGAAAAAATCTATTATCAAACAAAAGTTCGGAACGACCATTGAAACTATAGCTCGAATAAAAAAATTATTCAAAATTATTAATACTTCATCGACGAAGATATTGTTAGGAATCCCATAACAACTTAATTTACGACACTGATTTTAATATCTGAAGCATGGCAAAATATGCATAATGAATTTGTTATAAAATGTTGGAACAGTATTTACAACAAAGAAACAATCTCAATCATCAAAGCGATGTATCAGAAATTATAGAGCAGTGGTTCCCAACCTGGGTTCCTGGGAACCCAAAGGTCTACACGAAAGAAATCGCCGCAACTTCTTGGAGAGTCACTAATACAATTTTGCACGAAGTTCAACCTACTCTTATGCAATACTTGTTTCAAGCACTCAGCAAGACACAAAACCACTTGGGTTGGCACCAGAAAAGACAAATCAGGCAACACAGTCCGAATTTACAATCAGATTGACTATATTCTCTGCAAGCAACATCAGAAGGCCCTCATGCAATATTCGAGGTCATATGGCGGACTTGAAACTAGCAGCGATCACAAACTGGTTGTCGTTCGGCTAATACTAAACAGAATTGATGGAATATCACCTCCAAACACAGTCACAAACAAAGCAGTCCGGATATAAGACGACTTTCTGTAATACAAAATGAGTTCAGGCTCCGAACTGAAAATACAAGTGCACCAGAAAAATCAACGAGCTCCGCACCTAGAGAGGCAGAGTCCCAACAAAGGTCAAACAAATACAAAAATTACTTGCCAGTAGTGAAGCAGAAAATCAAATTTCCGAAATAACAAAATATAGTCATTGGAGACGTTAACAAAGTTAATATAATAGCTTCGCATTTTGATCATCTATTCAATTATCACAACGAAATTAACTTCACAATGAAAGCAATGAAACCAGACGAATCCACACTATTGCACCCAATAAGCATTTTGGAAACTCTTCATGCAGTCAAGAAACTGAACACCGGAAGATCTGCAGAACCAGACCCAGCACAACTTGTCCCAGCAGATCACCAATTTTTTCAATCGGTCTTTCCAGGAAGACAATACGTTGGAACTGGGAAAAGGGTGGCTAATATGTCGCGTCCCGTGGTGATGAC